>QRDG01002428.1:56848-77722 GCA_012064385.1 Puccinellia tenuiflora | reverse complement strand
CTAGCTGGCGTGCACGAGCATCATGTCCCGCTGGGCGCGGCCTCTGGGCCCTCCTCGGCAAAACCTCGACGCTCGACGAGCTGCGCGTGTCTCCGCGCACGACACCCCCATGCGCAGATCTGAGAGATAGTGGTGGAGACGTCATACCGCGATGGGTTCCCACATCCTGGGAGGCATGGGTCTCCCTGCCGGTAGGCACATCGTCCCCGACAAGCTCCTAAGCTAGGATACGCCTCTCAAACTCTTCTCTCTATTTGTGTGACCTTCATCCCTAATCGGATTCATTTGGTTGGGGATTTTGCCTCGCAGCTGCACGTAAATGACGAGCTGGTGTCGGACAACGGAACACCATTCCCCGATACCTGCTCGACCGGCTCGCCCCGCACATCAGCAAGGTCTGGTGATCCGAACCCCCTTCCTGCTACTGCAACATACAAGACTGCATCCGCTGCAATTTGGTGCGCTACATTGCATCACAGGCATCGGTATTGGTTTGGTTTTGATGTATATTTGTTGTTGCGCTGCAATACGAGGTGCTGGCATGGCTGTGTGGGGTCTGAACTTCTTCGCGACTCTCGGCCTGGCTGCCCTTGTGAACGACAAGGCCTCCAATATGTCATATGTGAGTGTCTTGGCTGTTGTCCTCGTATGAAACGATGACATGAAATCAAATAGGGAGTTCCTTGATGATGTTTTCTCTCCTGCATGAAACAGTGTTCAGCTTCGAATTAGCACTTGAAAAGAACATGGAGGTGGAGGTGGAGCTGGAGCAGCCCATGCTTTTCACGGATACTGCCAAGTTCGTAGGAACGGTATGCTCTTATGAATTGCACTTTGTGAGGCTAAGATCATGGCGATACTTTGTCCGTATTATTGACATCAACTACGTCAGTAATTCCTATTTATGATGGGTTCTAGAAACTTTGCTTTTATCTGCCCCTCATTTATCTTGATTGATTGAGTTGGAATGTACTATTTATGCTGTAGGGATTCAAATACTAGCAGATTTCTAACGGGGGGTCAACTTTCTACAGAGCAAGGATAAACAATTGGGAGTTAGAACTCTGTGGTACATTCTTAACTTGGCTTATCTAAAAAGTGACGCTTCATCTACTCGAGTAGCCTGACTACAAAATGTTGGGGTAATTTCACAAATAAAATCATGATAAATGACCTCTGCTTGGATTGCAAGGTACAGAGTACTACTGCATTCTCTAATTAAATAAAGTGATCTTGACATAATGCTTGGATTGCAAGGTACTAATGCTGAAGTTGAAACAACAGTAGCAGATGGCGGCTGTATTGCTTAAAATGCCCAAAACCATTTTGATCAATTGTTGTTGAGAGTAAACAATCATTTTCAATTATTCTGACAATGGAAATTTATTTGCATGTTGATGAAAAATAATTTGTGCAGTAGGGTTGTTTAAAATGCCCAAAACCATTTTGAGAAGTTGCTGCTTGAAACAACAGTAGCTGATGGCCGCTGTATTGCTTAAAATGCCCAAAACCATTTTGATCAACTGCTGTTGAGATTAAACAATATTTTTCAAAAATTATGCCATTAGAAATTTATTTGCATGTTCATAAAAAGTAATCTATGTATCACTTTTAAGTAGTCTTCAGTATGTGTTTATGTTGTGGAGGAAAAATAAGACAGAGAAGCCGTTTGGCATGGACCAGGATAGAGACGGCAACGTAATAGTGGTTTGTACACATTGTGAAGGGGAGAGAAGTAGATAAGCAATAGCCTGAGAAGCTCACAGGCAAACAGAAAGAGCGTGTGAGCACGACCGTGACTGGAACGTGTTGAAGGAGCAACTCCGTCTGTGTATGTGCATCTGCAGATCTATCAGGCTTGCTCTTATTCGTGACATTGTGTCCATAATAGATTGATTTCAATGCTTCTCGATGCAGTTGGTCGGATGGAAAAGGCAGAGCACCCAGGATGCTATGATGAGAAGGTTCAATTGAATTTACTCGCAGAATTTAGGGACGAAAAAGAAGAAGGATTTAGTATTTCTTTGGTTGTATCGGCAGATATAATGCTACTGCTTTTACAAGATTTTGGGTTGTTACCAGTAGTTATAGTAAAATTGTTGTCATTTTTATTTGTTGTTTGGGTAGACGGTTACTTCAATTGCCCAGAATTTAAAAGAATGCCACCGGCTTAACCAATACTCTGCTTCTATGCTGATAATTTCAATGCGGGTCTTTTGGTTATTTTAAAATTAGCAAATCAAATGAAAACACCTGGATGATACACAACAAGATTTATTTGTCATTCAAGCTTTTGTCTTGTAAATCACATGCAATGTACTACTGATTTTTTTAAGTCTGTGATGCACCATTTCGGTACAATAATTAGAGCCCTTTGCATCGTTGCATGTGACAAGGAGGACGTCAAGAGGAAGGCGTCCATGGAACAACTGAGGTGCGAGTGGAATCCTGGATCAAGTCCACGACTGTTGGTGGCACTATTGAATACAACAACCTACTCCATGCGCCCCCATGCTCATCATTCCCTCGTCCTTCTCTGTTGTTTGTTCATCACAATAACTTGTCGGTCATAATTGTGCAATGCTTTGTGCCACACCCAGTCTTAGTTGGTTGACTGTATATTTTGTTGGACCTGTTAGCTGGAGACAAGTTCCAGCATTATATCTCTGCTATTTAACATGTGGTCAATTAACATTATGATGATTCAGTTAATATGTTCGCAACTGTATGGATATTGCTACACTTTAGAAGCACTATCAAGTGACCTTTTTCAGCTACAGACCCATTAAGGGGATGATTTTAGCTATAATTGCCCGTGGTCATAATTTGAATAACTTACCGTGTGATATGGTTTACGAGACAACTGAATGTAGGTGTGTTTACAATTTATCATGGAGAAGCAAACAACGCTACTTCTGTGGCCTCCAGATATCCGATTGTTCAAGCCAAACGTGTGAGACAACAGTAACTGAAGAACCATGAACTTGAGAATTTTGAATCAGATGCGAGCAACTCCAGTTTTACATCACTGCTTTAGGTGAGAGGCTGAAGAAGCCGGCGGAGCTGAAGGTCCTCCCATGCCATTTTAATTTCTTTTTGGGTGCATGAGAAATAAAAGAGTTGTCATTTAACCAGTAAGCAGTATGTGTGATTATGACAAGCCTGTAATGTGCATAATGTGTACCTAGGGAAATGACCACTGTAGCTGAACTATCAGTCTTGCTGGCATCTCCTAGACACTTGGGAACCTAATAAGGTCACCATGGTTCTAGGTATCATGTTGTGGCAGCCTAAATTGCTAATTCAAGTAAGCTTGGAAAACACAAGCTGCGTGCATCCCTTGCTCGGATGAGAACACATCAACCGGCAAAAAAGAAATCCCTATAAATGAGAAACACAATGGAGTCAGTTTGCCTTTTTCTTCTTGTTTAATACTTTGGTGCAGATGGAAGCTGAGGTTGAGAGGTTAACACTCACATAGATTGTTTTGAGAAGAGGGACATAGTTAGATGATATATGCAAACAAAATGCTCTTATTGATCCCGGTGCTATTTTATGCATCTTGTTTGCCAAGTGCAATCTTCACTTGTGGTTAATTTCTTACAAATAAATGGATTGTTGCTTGTGATGAAGAATTTTGGCTTGAGGAATATGACCATGTATCTTCTTCAAGAAATCTTCGTCCCATCAATCTTGAGAATACAGATCTGAAGTAATGTTTTTTCACAACGTAGGATCACCCCGTAGCAACGCACGGGCATATTAGCTAGTTTCCTTTAAAAATGAGGGTTCTCCATCCATCATCGTATAAACGACAAAACCCTGAGTAGAAACTTCATACGTAACATTAGTCTTTCTCTAACCCGGATGTCATCTTTAACAAAACATAACTAGAGACATTGCCCTTTCAAAAGGGTAGAAAGCTCAAGTAGTATACAATCATCAAACGTAGTATATGGACTCGCGTAAGGGAAATAATTCACCTTTAGTTTTCTATCTCCGGTGATTGTCTAGGAACTTCCCATATCACATGTCCTGTAGAAATAGCATTATTTCAAAAATCTAAAAATGTCGTTTTAAAAGCACAAGTATTAGCTTTTGGACTCTCAAAAAATTGCAGTGCAAGTGAAGAGTGTCGTGTTCATCATTACAAAATTTGGTTTTTTTTTTGAAATTTTGGAGGATTAGAATTCTTAGTAGTTTTAGGGCAAATTATCCTTCTGCCATCAGTTCTGTCGATGTGCTCAGTTTTGCCCTCAGTTGCGAAACGTCCTCAGTTTTACCCCTAGTCTGTGCGCAAGGACTTATTCCGTGAATCTTGCCGTCTCCGTCTGGTCAAGGTAGTTGACTCGGGCTTGTAGCCACTGCTTGTGGGACCCCCCCTGTCGACCGTTCCTGAGGGTAAAACTAAGCAAATGGGCACACACTGATGGCAGCCCGTCGACTGTTACCAGCGCCGCGTTTGTGATAAAAGTGGCGTACGGCGCCCCCAGAGCTCGCAGCGGGGAGCAAGAATCAGCGAAGCGGGGTTGGAGGCGGCCACGCGCAGAGGTGGGCAGCGAGCTAGGAACCGGGCGCAGAGGTTGGCAGCTAGGAGCCGGGCGCTGGCGACCGAGAGGGCGGCGTCGACGGGGAGTGCCGCCGACGGTGGTAGGGTGTGGCCGTGTGCTACAGCTACAGGTGATGTGCGTGGACGCGGTGAGTTCCCCTTCGGCTCCGGGCGTTCGCGAATCTAGCTCCATGTCTTCTTCTAGCTCCCGCGCCACCTCGCGAATGGAGATCCCGGTGTGCACGGAGATGCCGATCTTCGTCTGTCTGTGGTGCCGGATGGACGTTAGTCAGAGGATATCGCAGACACCGAGGAACAAGAATCGTCCGTTCTACGTGTGCACCAGCGCGATTGGGATAAGAATCGAGGCAATTTCACAATTTTCATGCATCGGCATCCTTGAGCAATCCATTTGATCCTTGACCCGGCCGCAACGCGAGCTCCGGAAGAAGAGACGGAGGGCGGAGCACGCATTGATACAGAGGTTGCTGACGAGCTAAGGAGATTGAACCAGAATATTAGGAAGCTCGAATATCAAGCACAAATTCCCATTTGTATTTGGGCATTTGTAGGGGGTATGTTAGTCGCAGTGGGTGTAATGTTGAAATTATATGGAATTGCATGAATTTGGGAGGAATTTGTAGGAGGATTTTGGGAGAAATTGTATGATAATCGCACTGGCTGGGTGTAGTAGGAGTTTGTAAGCTTGAAATTGTATGAATAATGGTTGAAAGAAGGGAAAAGAAATTGGAAATTCAGAAGATTCAGTGTGGCAAATAACTCATGTGCGACACTTTTCATCGGAATGGTGAAAATACGACATCGTTCGAAGAAATAGCTACTGCGCGACGTTTCTGACGGCCAAAATAGCCAGCACACGACATGGTTGATTAATCGGTCGTAACGTTGGATTGATTCCGACAGGTGGGTCATAGAATCGTGTGCTCACTTAGTTGTGCTCATAGATTTAGATTAACCAATGACATGATTATCTATTTTTTATAAGTTGAAAAGGACGATTAATCAGAGCTCGAAAAAGAAGGACGTGAGATATCAAGGTTGGAAAAATGAAATGATTTTCAATTCTTTTATAAGTTGAAAAAGAGGATTAACCAGATATTAGTGTCCTATATTTAGGATATAGGTCACCAATATTGGTTGATTAAACGGTCGTAACATTGGATTGATTCTGACAGGTGGGTCATAGACTCGTGTGCTCATAGATTTGGATTTACCGAGGGATATTCAGACGCGCGTACGCTTGTTCCATCCTCATTAAAACATAGTTGTAGCATAGGACACGAAGTCAGACGCGCGTACGCTTGTTCCATGCACCGCGTCATTCTAGGTCGCCGGATCTCATTGAACGGCTTAGATCGAACCAGCGGGCCGATCCAAACCCCATCTATCCAGCAAATCAGCGCATCACATGCCCACGAGCCAATCAAATTGCAGAACGAGCGCACACGCGGATCGGCGCGTCACCTGCGCACACGCAGATCGGCATGTCTAATACCAACCGTTCACTCACCAGCGATCAATGGTTCGGAAGCGGGAGGGGTTTCGGATGGGGTTTATGGTTAGGGATTTCGGGGTTTTCGGGGTTTAGGATTAGTGTTTCACTGAGTTAGGATTAAGCATAACTAATTAAAAAAAATTAAAAAAATATAAAACTTTCGCACATTGTCATATTATGTAACTAAGTTGCTATAAAAAATATAAAACCTGGATTTTGAGTCGGTCAACGTTTTTTGTGAGGTTTGACCAAACATTAAAATGAGCACAAATAATTCAAAAAAATCGTAAAAATGTGAAACCAGCGCACATTGTCGTATTATGTGACATAGTTACGATATAAAATAATAAACTTGGTCTATGTGTATTTTCATGAGAAAACCTTCACACAAATGACTTACCACGATCGATGTTGCACAGAGTTCAACTCAAAGTGAGAAGAAGTGGTTTTGGATTTGGAACATGAAATTTTCTAAAACCTCACCAAAGCTTTATTTTGGAGTGACTAAGAAGGATCCAGGCTTAGTTTTTCATTTTCATGTTTCAAACTTGTTTAAATGTTGGTCAAACTTAGGTTTGACCAAATTTGAAATGAGCATAAAAAATTAAAAAAAATCAAAAAAATAAAAAACCAACGCACATAGTCTTAATGTTATATACTAACGATTCAAGTTGATAAACAAGGTCTACATACATTCAGATGAAAATTAATGGATCTTGGCTCATATCGCCCAATCTCAAACTCCGTCGCATTGAAATGAGCATAAAAAATCAAAAAAAATCAAAAAATGAAAAACCAACGCACATAGTCTTATAATGTCATATACTAACGATTCAAATTGATAAACAAGGTCTATATACATTCAGACGAATATTAATGCATCTTGGCATCTCAAACTCCGTCGCATTTAAATGAGCATAAAAAATTCAAAAAAATTAAAAAATGGAAAACCACCTCACATAATCTATATATATGGAATAGATGTGTAGGTAAGATATTTGGCTGATTTAGACAAGGTCGAAAAAAACCTTACTTAGAAATTAGGCCATTTACCCTAACTTTGGAGCTCTTTTTTAGAACATTTTTCATGAATGTGAGTTTACTTCGCAAAAGGGCCCGGATTGATGACCAAGTTCACCATAGTTTGGAAAGCATTGCAACATCCAAATAGCATGTCAATTTTTAAGTTTGGATCAAATTTGAAGTTTGGTTCACATATTTCAATCACTCACCCATTTGGCCTTCATTTTGACACGACTTGCTCAAAACATGTACCATCATCATCCAAACACCATTAAAACATAGTTGTAGCATAGGTCCAACATCACTCAACATAATACAACATCATTCATAATGTTTCATAAATTCTACTTGGTTCCAACTCAATCTACAAAGCGCGTCGGGGCATAGGACACGAAGTCAGACGCGCGTACGCTTGTTCCTCCATGGACAATTCTCAGCCGGACAGTGCACTCTGTAACGAATTTTATCGCTCTTGACAACTTCGAACGTACGTTCTGCCTTGATGCAGTACGTCACAAGTGCATTTCTACACTCACTAATTGTTGAAAAAATGAAACCTTCTTCCATATGAGGGTTCTCACGGTCCCATTCAACAGCTGGAACGTCTTCGTCCTCGTCCTCACCCACAGCTGCATTGTCTTCGTCTACACCCACTGCGTCAGCCACATCTTGGTTTTCAGCCCGAGATGCACGTCGTAAATTCTGAACAACATCAGAATATAGCCTCTCTTCTTCATCCCCACAATTGGATTCATCAGGCTCCACTTCAACAGGGACCCTTCTGCTGATGCCCATGCTTGTCGAGCCAGAATGTACTCGTGCACTACCTGAACTTTTCTGGCTGGAGCTGCGATCACGACGACATGGTGCTGCCCGGAATGGTCCAACTGCCGGCACAACCACATCATTTTGCAGCCTCACATGAAATTTCTCTCCCTCCTTATGCTTAGCAAACATGGTAGCGAGCTCTTCATCATTTGTAACTTTCACCCATTTATTTACCCCATCGTAGTATTTGAATTCCACTTCATCATGCAAACCCCAAGGATATAGGCTGCAAATTACCTCCCCAAATTGTCTAAAACTCCAATTGCAATCCATTGGCAAAGGATAATCGAAACCTCCCGCGAATTTCTTCTTATTCTTTGCATCCACGAGGTACCGGTCCCTTCTAATATTCACCAAGAAAGCAAACCGCAATTCCATCCTAACCCACGAAAAGCAGAGACGAATTCAGCACACCAATAGCAAAATCAACTAAAACCAATGGCGTCTCATGTCTAATCGAATGTTCAAATGCACAAGCGAGCTCAAACTTACCACTTGGGAACCCAGTCGTGGACGCGGCGGGTCTCCGGCCCGACGTTTGCCTCGCCAGCTACTCTGGGGTCGCTGCCGCTCGCCATTTCGCCCTGGAGTTAACCCTCTTACTTCCTCTGCCTCGCCAGCCCCAGCGCTCCCGCCGGGCGCACGGAAGGAGCCCCCGCTGTGGGTGGCGGGCGCAGTGGGCAGAAGGAGCGGGACAAGCTAGTGGCGGTGGAGCTGGTGGCGGTGGAGCACATAACGGTGGAGCACGTTGCGTTGTAGCAGTTGGCTATATACGCGGGACGGACGCGGCGGCGCAGGTGGTGGTCGTTCGGGAGCAGGGGTGGTGCACGGATAGATCGGGGGTTAGGGTTCAGGTCGTTATTTTTTATGCCGATGCGCGGTCCCACCTGTAAGATGCGGACCCACTTCATTAACGCCTACAGACGGAATCCGCTTCAGACGTTTGGCCTCGCCATAGCAGCTGCGACTGAAGTAGTGGCAAAACTGAGCACCATTTCGAACTAGTGGCAAAACTGAGTCGTACCAATGCTCTAAGGGCAATCTATTAAATGACCCTAGTTTTTACTATGTGACTTATTTGATTTGTACTAGTATTTACTTCATAGAATGTTTCCTACAAAATCACTTGTACTCCCTGCGTTAAAAAAATGATGTCACAGATATATCCGTATTTAGAGAAATCCATGACACCCTTTTAAGGCCTTGTTCGGCACACAGGTTTCGGCCGGTTTTTGGGTGTATTTTCCCGGCCCAAAATAAAACACCAGAAAACACCAGTGGGCTGTTCGGTGGACGGGTTTTGGCCGGGCTTCGAATCCAAAAACGCCCCGATACACGTCGGGTTGGAGTGTATTCGAGACGCTCCTCACCCCTCGCGTCTTGGCGTGGCGGCTCAAGCGACGCCCGGGCCGGCGACACCGACGCCAGCGGCCGGCGACACCGACGCTAGCGGATCCTCCGGCCGGCAGCCCCAACCGGAAGCAAGGTCGACGAATCCTTGCTGAGGAGCTCCTTCCGCCCGCAGCCATCGCCGCCGACGAGCTCATCCTCATCTGTCTACAGCGCCACCGCCGCCGACGAGCTCCTTCCGCCGCCTCCTTCTCCGGCAAAGCTGGCCTTTTCTCCCGTAAGATCTTATATACCTCGTCCCCTCCTCTTCTCATCTACTTCTGGATGCAAAAGTTAATTTCCTATGTCCTAGGGTTTGGTTCTTGATCGCTGGCTAGGATTTTAGATTGGGGGTTGGGAATTTTGTGGCACTGGGGACTGGCGGGTTTGATTCATGTCGAGATTTGCTGATTTAGTTTGTGGCACCCGTCTCTGAACGCCTAGTCTAGCTAAATCATGCGCCAGTTTGCTTTCGGATCGATTAACCTTGGACACATAATTAAGCACCCGGAGGAGATCCGGAATTGGAGATGTTTGGGTTACATGCATGTGCCATTTATTTCAGAGATTAGAGCGGCACAGCCCCGTGATAGCTTCCGCACATTCAGCATTTGGACCCCAGGCCGACATCAGCACTAGGGCCAACATGCTTTCTGAGGATCCAGCATGATCATTATTTATTTTTTGAACTATCCAGCATGATCTTTATTTTTTTGAACTGTCCAGCATGCTCTTCAACTAGAAAACTGGCATCAAAATTCAGTTTAGACTGTCCTGCGTATTTTTTATGTTTCTACTTTTTCCTTACGGTTGCATTGGCGCCCCTTATGCAGACGGTCCTTAAGATATTCATGCTGTATCTAGGTTCTATAGCCATGCGTCTCTCTCTCTCTCTCTCTCATGATAGCCATGTTTACTGTTTCTGCATTGCCAAGGTTCATGATTTGTAGTCTAAAAAGGAAGAAGGAAAGGTGCATCTCCTGTGGTTTTGTTGACATTGTGGACTTAGAATTTGAGGTGGAGTATAACAGTACCTATCTAGCTGCTCCTTTGTCGGAACCTGATTCAGTTCTAGTTCTGTTCACTATTGTTCCTAGAATCCTAGTCCGTGGTGACTTTAGAGCTTACAACCTGTAGAATCCTAGTCCGTGGTGACTTTTGTAGTCATACGGTCAAAGGATCAAGAGATTTAAAATCAAATCTTTTCCTCTGTATGATTCACTAGGACAACTATATGAAGGTAAGATGTGTACTATCATTTAGGGCACTTCAAAGCATCTTGTCATTTGTCCAGTTATTCATGTGCTTCTTTTTTGGCTTCTTTTCGTAGGTAGCATAGCTACTGGCAATCTCAACTTCACATCCACCTCAGGGCCGTCAAAGGACGATGTGACCGAAATTGAAAGTGATGCTGAGTATGAGGCTGAAAAGGATGTTGGGGAACAAAGCGACGACGACCTTCAAATGTTGGATGAAGCAAACTTGTCATGAAGCACAAATGGAATGCTTTAACAACATATGTCTACATTTGTTTCCAGAAACAACTTGTCATGAAGCAAACTTCTTGCTGCGATGATATTCTTGCGGTGATGATCTTCTTGCTACAATCATTTGTCTACAATGTTGCTGCAATGATCTTCTTGCTGCAAGTTTCTTTCTTCTTGTTTATGTGACCATCTTGTCAAATAATCGGGGATAAACCTGGGAAGCAAAATTATGTTCGTGAGAAGCATTCGACTTTTGATCAAATTTTGTGACTTTTGATCAAATTTTGTTGTAATAACCTGGGATAAACCTGGGAAGCATGAGTTATTGTTACTGAATCTTATGAATTGCTTAAACTGTGTGTCCCATGTGCTATGAAAAAATATCTGGTTTTTGTTTATGAACTGTGTGCTTACATGCTGTTAAAAAATATCAGGTTTTTATTTATGACTAAAATGTGGCAATTTTGTAATTGTGTGCACTAGGTTTGTGAAAAACACCTCTTTGCAAAACCTGAGTACCAAACAACGTGAAATGGTGGAGGGTTTTGGTGGAGAAGGGGATTGGCAGGGGTTGTAGTGTTTTGGGTGTGAGGAGTGTTTTCACCCAAAACACTAGGTAATATACACTAGAAAACACCCCAAAACTCCTCTGCCGAACAAGGCCTAAAGGATCATCACTTGTACAATATATTTCAAAGATTTTTTTATTTCACTCAAATTCTTGGAAAACATCGTTTGTATTCGTGCTTAGCAATAGAGCGAATTTTTGGTGCAAATCTCCCATAAATGTTATGGGGATCTCACATGAATGTTATGGGGATCCCCATATCCAAATTACGGATACGCTAGATTTGCCGAGGCGAGGTGACGGCTCCGTATCAAAACGGCTGCTGCCGATCACGTGCTGCTCAGCTCCCCTTCTTTCCTGGGGCCGTAAGGAAAGCAGCGAATTCCGCGCTCACGTCGGTGCCCGTTTCCGGATACAGGAAGGCCGGCGGCCGGAGTATCTCTACCCCGCCGTGACGCCTACAACTACGACGGCGTATCGGCGGGTCAGGCCGTGCCAGCAGTGATCCGTCCCAAATCCGACCACCGCGTCCAAGCAGAAGCGTCCTCGCTTGAAGCTTACCTCGTGGGGCGGAAGCGGGAGCGGCGGCCGAGGGAGGTGAGGCGATGGACGGCACCAGTTCGACGGCGGAGGCCGCCCCCGTCTCCGATGGTAACTAACCGAGTGACACGGCTTCTTGCGCTTGCGCGTGGTTTTGCCATTGGGGCATATTGGTGTTTTCAGAAGCTTCCAGAACATCCTGGCGGCATTGGTTTCGGCCGCGTCCACTCCGATGTTTCTGATTTTTTTTTTTTTTTTTTTTTTTGAGGTTTTCGGGGTTTAGCGACCCGAAATACCCCTCATGAGTTATTGATTGTTTCTATTTTAATGTTGGATTGCATTGCTGTTGACCTCTCTTGCTAATTTGTTGTTAGATTTTGGCCTTCTTTTCTTAAAAAAACTGTTGATGGATTTGCAGTTAACATGAACCCCATGAAGAGGTCGCCGGAGGCATCTGCTCAAGAAGATGAACCAGACAGGCAGAAACGGCACAAGACGGAGTGCCGAGACTTCACTCCCAGAAAGTATTTTATTCTTCTCTTGTTTTCGCGATCACGATACTTGTATGATCGTTGTTCCCTGACGGTGCTTCGTGATGCTAAAATCGGTCAGGTACCAGCTTGATGTCTGCGAGGTTGCCAAGAAGCGAAACACGATCGCGATGCTCGACACGGGAACTGGGAAGACGATGATTGCCGTGATGCTCATGAAAGAGTTTGGGAGGGAGATCGACAAATCCATGAACGACTGGAAGATCACCATCTTCATTGCACCAAAAGTTCAGCTTCTCGAACAGGTTGTACAACAATATGTTGGCTGGTACTTGAATACGTTCACGGCGTTCACCTAAGTTTGTTCTGACATTTTTCTTTTCTTGCCATAGCAATTCAAGGTGATTAAAACACACACTGATTTTGAGGTGGCACTGTATTGTGGTGCAATGGGGGTTGATCAATGGACGGCTAATAGATGGAAAGAACAAGTATCGACATATCAGGTAAGTGCTATACAGGCTCGTTAGCTCCTTTTGTTCCAAATGGGATCTGTATCCAAGTTAGTCACAATGCTTTTCTGCATTCTTCTGTTCATTATATCATAATACCTATGCTCCTAAATATTAGGCGTTCAAACAGTACAAATTACACTGCTAAAACGTCTTACATTAAAAAACGAAGGGAGTACTAGATTACATCGGATGCTTTTTCGATGTCCTGTCGACTTCTATTGAAAGGATTTGACATGTACCGTTGTGTGACATCACGTAGTTGACTTAGAAGCATGCATGTCGTGATCTGTGTATTTGACACAGAAAGAAATTTACTTTTATCTGTACTCGTTCTCAATCTTCCCTACTACCCCCACCATAATAAAATATATTAAGATATCATCATTTCTTGAAGCTTTATCAATGACAACTTCTGCCAATTTTTATCTGGGCTAATAATATACATCTGACTCATCCGCTTTATTGATTGGACTAGTTGTCGGGGATGTAATCCCCGGTACGGAAAACTCGCAGGTGAGCCCGAGCTCACCTGCACCCTCGGATTTCGCAAAATTCAAAAAATAGTAAAACTTTTCGAAAAAATCTGAAAAAAATGGGGTGCATATGTATACAAGTTCTTCACATCCGTGCAAATTTTTAGAATAAAATGACATTCTATGCGCTCTGTGCAAAAAAGACAAAATAAGACATTGAAAACATGTGTATTCAAATTTTTTTCTGACAACTCGGGTTGTCTTTTTTGCACAGACCATATGAAATATCATTTGATTATGAGAATTTACACGAGTGTGAAGAACTTGTATACATATGCACCCAATTTTTTCCAGATTTTTTTTTCATGTTTTACTATTTTTTGAATTTCGCGAGAAAAAAAGGGTGTAGGTGTGCCCGGGCACTGTTCGTCCGCACTCTCCCCGGTACCCCAAAGTTATGTGGTGGTTGAGTTAATAAAAGAGATAAACGGGAAATAAATAGGTACAGTATAAAGGAAAAACGGAAGAAAAGCTCCACGGGCCGAAATTGGCTTGGCCAGGTCGGACCGAGACTGCCCTGTCTCGGATCGGGCCGACATTTCCCTCAAGCCTCGGGCAGGCCGAGCCCCTTCAAACCTCGGCTCGGCCGAGATAATTAAATTGGCAGGCCGAGGCCTCCTGCACCCCGGACGGGCCGAGTCAAGCCAGCCTCGGTCCAACTGAGATAACCACGCCTCGGGTTGGGTCGGGATTGCCTTACCTCGGAGTGGACCGGCACATCTTCAACCTCGGTCGCCCGAGCTCCTCCGTCCTGACCGAGACAGCCTCGACTCCGAGCTCCCCCGCTCCTCCTGCTCCTCGACCTCGCCCGTGCCGGCATCCCAGCCTCGGCAGGTCGCCCCGCGCCCCTCGACCTCGCCCATTCTGGCCCCGCCACTACTAGGAAACAGGCTATAGGTGGAACCACCTTTTGTGGCGCACCAATAAGCCATGCGCCACAGAAATAATTTCTGTGGCGCACGGTTTTGAATGCGCCACAGAATTTTGCAATTTTGTGGCGCACCAAAACACCGTGCGCCACAGAAAGTCTTATTTCTGTGGCGCACCAGCCCTGTGCGCCACAGAAATATGACTTTCTGTGGCGCACCCTCCCCCATGCGCCACAGAAATATGACTTTCTGTGGCGCACCAGCCCCATGCGCCACAGAAATGTGACATTCTGTGGCGCACCATGCCCATGCGCCACAGAATTGTGCATTTCTGTGGCGCATGTAGGATGTGCGCCACAGAAATCCAATAATCCAAAAAATTCAAAAAAATCAAAAAAGTCAAAAAAGTCAAAACACTTCAAAAAAATCCAAAAAATTCAAATAATTCAACAATCTTCTTTGTTATACATTTCTAAAAAATCCAAAAAAAATCAAAAAATAAAAAAAAAACAAAAAATTAAAAAAAATCAGAAAATCCAGAAAACTTCAAAAAAATAAAAAATTCATCAATTGCAAAAAAATAATATTTTTCTAAAAAGATTTTTTTTGAATTTTTTTGGGATTTTTGAATTTTTTATTTTTTTTTGAATTTTTGAATTTTTTTTATTTTTTTTGGGATTTTATATTTTTTTATTTTTTTTGAATTTTTGATTTTTTTTTGAATATTTTTTTTTGGATTTTTGTTTTTTTTTTTTTGGATTTTTTGGGATTTTTTTATTTTTTTGAATTTTTTGAACTTTTTTTTAATTTTAGGTGCACCACTATGTGAAGTTTTTGATTTTTTCAAAATTTTAAAACACACATAAATACATACCACACATAAACTACACACATATATATACACATACAAGGCTTAAGAGGGTTAATATGATACTTATATCAATAAGAACATGAGTAGCATAAGGGTAGCTGAACTGAATGGAACTTAGAAGTTAAGCGTGCTTGGGTTGGAGCAATTTGGTTGGAGCAATTTGAGGATGGGTGACTTAGCGGGAAGTTATCATTTGAGATGGGTTAAAAAATTCAGAAAATTTGGAAAAATTCAAATATTTAGGTTTTTCAAAATATTTCATATTTTGTTTTTTGAATTTGTTTTGCATTTTTTCGAATTTCCAGATTCAAAATTTTCCAAAATATTTCTGTGGCGCATGGAGCTGGATGCGCCACAGAAATCTTCTGTGGCGCATCTGGCCCCATACGCCACAGAAATATAATTTAGTGGCGACGATTCTGTGGCGCATCCCTCTTTTTCCAGGATGCTCCACAGAATCCTAAATTGGTGCGCCACTAATAGGCTATTCTGTAGTAGTGCGCCTCGGCCGCCCAAGGTCTGCCCCGAGCCCGAGCTCCCCTGCTCGGTCATGGCCGCCTCCTGCGCCCCGTCTCGGCCTCTCGCGCCCCATCTCGGCCGCCCCGCTCCCCGCCTGGCCGGCTCGCCCTAGCCGGCCTCCTCCGCCACGGCTCCTGCGAGAAGAGGATAAGAGGGTAGAAGAAAAGAAGGAGGTTGTACCATCCGGTTCAGCTGATCCGTTTGGTTGGTGGTACGGCCCGGTTCAGATCCAGCTGCTCCCAGCGATCCCATAGCACTTCATCGACCGGCGTACAGGTACCGAGTTGCACCATCGACCAGCATCTCCTATCAAGCACTACCTCGTCAAGTACAAGACAGGAGCTAGAGGATGAGATCAAAGGACAAGCTGACAAGGACACGTACAGGCACCCATGCCCTGCGTGGCAGCAGTGCACTCCGTGACACGTCTACAGAGCGGACAAGACCCCAGTAGTCATTTCACGTGCAGTGTGGCATAGTGTTGTGTGCAGTGTCCTGTTGGGCACACCTTGTCCCCTGGGCTTCCTTTATAAGAAGCACCAGGGGGAGTGCTCTGGGGACGGACGACACGGCCGACGGACTCCCTTTCTCAATTAGCTCACATACGAGCTCCCTTCTATCTTAGCTCCTGGTTCCGGTACCATTCCTCCAGTTCATAGCATTTCTCATACAGCTCAAGGAGCACCAGTGTAACTCCTATATACTACACATATACAGTCAGACAAGCAGGAGTAGGGGTTTTACCTCCTCACGAGGGCTCCGAACCTGGGTAAACCGTGTGTGTTCGTCTTCTCGTGTGTGCTTCTCAGTGCATAATCCCTCCCCGAATCCTCTAGCGTCCATCGGCCCCAAACTTGAGCCTACCCCTAGGCATCTGTTGTTCAGCACGACGACAGTTGGCGCCCACCGTGGGGCTGGTAGTGGTGCTTGCTGGATCAAATTCGGACGGGACCTTCTACATCAACGCGGGGACTCGACATCACCATTATCCCCCGCTCTCTAGCTTGCCGTCGTTGGCAAAGGCTGGCGTAGCCTTCGCCGACGGTCGTCATCAACAAATCTCGGCTTAATCATGCTTTCGCGCGGTCAGCTTCAACAATGTGAGGTAAGTACTTACCAGTGAGTATGCTGGTACCCAGCATAGGAGTCTACCTCAAAAAAGTTGCTCGGGGACTGCCCCCTCTAGCATGCTTAGTTGTTTTTCTCGGGAGCAAAATGTTTTGACCCGGCGGCTGGTTAGCCTGTTAGTTTAGCTTTTTCTCCTGGATAAGAAAAGTTGCGCGGGGACTCGGTTGAGTTCGAGTCTGCCTCCTTGTACATACTGCTAGATTCAGTTTCCAGCATATGCTAGGTTTATTTCATTTTGTTAATAGAACTGCTGTTCGCATTAAATATTCGGTATATATGTGTTTGGGCTAATATCGTACAGAGGCACCGGATTTACCGGATTATTATTCATCGCAAGAATCATGGCATGGTCGGTATTCCCAGATCACCGTTTATGTCGGTTCAGCATATCCCGATAATCGTTGACTCTGGCTCGCCGAGTCATAAATGGCATATCATCCCGACATATCCTATGTCGGCAAATCAAAGTATCACACCACAATATCTCAAAATCGCCGTTTATGTCGGTTCGCCAAAATATCTGGGCATCCTGCAATATCTCGAATCGCCGTTTATTTCGGCTTGCCAAAATATCACGGCATTTATCTCACATCATCAAGCATCTCACAAATCGTTATCTTTATCGGCCTTACCGACTATCATGATTCTTCAGTTATTCGAGCTTGCAGAGTATCATGGCATCATTATCTCGGTGCTCAGAGTCAAAAAATATCTAATCTCACTGAGTGTTGCGCGTTGAGAAATATCTCAACTCGTCATCTGACAAGTGCCCATGAAGGCAGAATGTCAAATTCAGCCAAGGACGGCTATATCACGGTCCAACTCGTGCTGTGCCCAAGAAGGCTAGAAACCGGTATATAATAATGCCCAGGCAGGCTATATGTCGGTCCAGCTCATGCTGCCGACATATCTATGCGGTAAAAGCCCAAAGTGGCAGAAACCGGCATAAGAAATATGCCCAAGAGGCCAATATGTCAAACCAGTTTATGCTGGAGACATCGGATGTCGGTAACCCGACATAAGAAATATGCCCAAGAGGCCAATATGTCAAACCAGCTTATGCTGGAGACATTTGATGTCGGTAAACCGACATATAAAATATGCCCATGCAGGCACTATGTCAATCCAGCAAAAGGCTGTTGACATCCGACATATGAGATATGCCCAGAGAGGCCGAGATACCGAGACATATGAGATATGTCCGTACAGACACACGCCTTCGGTAATGCCAGAGTGGCTGAGAACCGACTTATGAGAGACATATGAGATATGTCCGTACAGACATAGGCTCCGAGACATATGAGATATGTCTGAGCAGGTTATATGTCGGTCCAGTTAATGCTGGCAACATGCGACTTCGGTAATGCTCATGATGGTTGGAAACCGACAAATAATGATGCCCAGGCTGGCAAAATATTTCTTATATGGAGGTTTTTTGGTATGGATATTTGCTTTTGTAAGTCTGCGCGCGACTCTGCGAGTCCCCCGCAGCCTCGGGGACTAATGTCGGGGATGTAATCCCCAGTACCCCAAAGTTATGTGGTGGTTGAGTTAATAAAAGAGATAAACGGGAAATAAATAGGTACGGGATAAAGGAAAAACGGAAGAAAAATCTCCACGGGCCGAAATTGGCTTGGCCAGGTCGGACCGAGACTGCCCTGTCTCGGATCGGGCTAACATTTCCCTCAAGCCTCGGGCAGGCCGAGCCCCTTCAAACCTCGGCTGGGCCGAGATAATTAAATTGGCAGGCCGAGGCCTCCTGCACCCCGGACGGGCCGAGTCAAGCCAGCCTCGGTCCAACCGAGATAACCACGCCTCGGGTTGGGCCGGGATTGCCTTACCTCGGAGTGGACCGGCACATCTTCAACCTCGGTCGCCCGAGCTCCTCCGTCCTGACCGAGACAGCCTCGACTCCGAGCTCCCCCGCTCCTCCTGCTCCTCGACCTCGCCCGTGCCGGCATCCCAGCCTCGGCAGGTCGCCCCGCGCCCCTCGACCTCGCCCATTCTGGCCCCGCCTCGGCCGCCCAAGGTCTGCCCCGAGCCCGAGCTCCCCTGCTCGGTCATGGCCGCCTCCTGCGCCCCGTCTCGGCCTCCCGCGCCCCATCTCGGCCGCCCAGCGCCCCGTCTCGGCCGCCCCGCTCCCCGCCTGGCCGGCTCGCCCTAGCCGACCTCCTCCGCCACGGCTCCTGCGAGAAGAGGATAAGAGGGTAGAAGAAAAGAAGGTGGTTGTACCATCCGGTTCAGCTGATCCGTTTGGTTGGCGGTACGGCTCGGTTCAGATCCAGCTGCTCCCAGCGATCCCATAGCACTTCATCGACCAGCGTACAGGTACCGAGTTGCACCATCGACCAGCATCTCCTATCAAGCACTACCTCGTCAAGTACAAGACAGGAGCTAGAGGATAAGATCAGAGGACAAGCTGACAAGGCCGCGTACAGGCACCCATGCCCTGCGTGGCAGCAGTGCACTCCGTGACGCGTCTACAGGGCGGACAAGACCCCAGTAGTCATTTCACGTGCAGTGTGGCATAGTGTTGTGTGCAGTGTCCTGTGGGGCACACCTTGTCCCCTGGGCTTCCTTTATAAGAAGCACCAGGGGGAGTGCTCTGGGGACGGACGGCCACGGCCAACGCACTCCTTTTCTCACTTAGCTCACGTATGAGCTCCCTTCGAGCTTAGCTCCTGGCTCCAGAACCACTTCTCCAGTTCCTAGCATTTCTTACACAGCTCGAGGAGCACCAGTGTAACTCCTATATACTACACATATACAGTCAGACAAGCAGGAGTAGGGGTTTTACCTCCTCACGAGGGTCCCGAACCTGGGTAAACCGTGTGTGTTCGTCTTCTTGTGTGTGCTTCTCAGTGCATAATCCCTCCCCGAATCCTCTAGCGTCCATCGGCCCCAAACTTGAGCCTACCCCTAGGCATTTGTTGTTCGCCACGACGACACTGGTAGATAGGCCCCTTTCGTTACACTATCTTAAATTTTGATCAGGAACTATACGTGTTTCATTTGTATGTAGATTCTTTAGTCACTTACGTTGGAGCGCCATTGAAAAATTGCAGGTCTTGGTGATGATACCAGATGTCTTGCTAAACGCTTTACGCAAAGCTTTCTTGAGCTTGGACATGGTTAATCTTATGATATTTGATGAGTGCCATAATGCAACTGGCAATCACCCTTGTTCGATGATAATGAAGGTATTGTGAAACACCAGATCACCTTTTTACGCTCAAAACTTCCTTTTTGTATAAAACCTTCTGAAATTGTCGTGTTCGCCATCTCCGTGTTCTGAGCAGGAGTTCTATCACCAATCTGGACACAAGCCGAAGGTGTTCGGGATGACGGCATCACCTGTTATAAGAAAAGGCAAGCATTCACAAAGATATAGTGAACTCTTTCGTTTTGCTACATTGCATACAACACTACATACTCTGGATTGTTTCTCTATTTACATGTCAGATATATATTAAATAAACTGATGGACCTCTTGTCAGATACATAATTCAAGTTAAACAAAAGATTTCTAAACATAAATACAGTGACATGGATGAACTTGATTGAAATCTATGACGAGTGGTGACAGGGGAGCTCCCAGTATCCACCAATTCAAGATGGATGACACAAATATAGATCGGACATGTCACCACTCGTCATAGATTTCAATATTTGTGAAGTCCCCTTGCTTCATAGTTTCTACCATAGATTGATTCGCTCTCTACACCCCATATATCTTGTCTAATGATTTTTATTTTCTTTGTCATCTTTATAGGTGTCTCTTCAGATTTGGATTGTGAAGTTCAGTTCTCTGAACTGGAAATCCTTCTAAATGCCAAGGTAAATCCTATTTTTCTCGTTGCACATGTTCTGTAAAATTATGCAGGTTGCAGGATATTCTAGTTGGATCACTGCAACACTCTGTTTTCGTATATTGAACAACAAACGGATAGCAATATCCAGATATGTCTCCAGATTGTGGTTTTGAACATATGTCTTTATGGTTGCTTGAACAGATCTACACAGTGGCTGATAGAGAAGAGATAGAGCT
>QRDG01002428.1:0-52500 GCA_012064385.1 Puccinellia tenuiflora | reverse complement strand
GAATTTGGCGAGGTTTCCGAGCGACGATTCCATGGACGTCCAAACGCGTGGTATTGGGCCGGTACAATTCCAATTCTCCAAATATGGGTTGAAATCCAACATCCAAACGGGGTGTTAGGACTCTTACTTCTACTAGTACTCCTACATACCCTGGATACTTCAAGACTAAGCTAGCTCCATCTAACGGCCAAATGGATTCTCTTAGATACACCACAACTATGGATATGATGATGACAAGATTGACAACAACGTGTACTTGACATACACCTCCATCAAGGTGTGATATGTAGCTAAAACTAGTGATGCGTCGATTCATGGTAACTTATTTTACGCCATTATGCGAAACTGTTAGCGGAAGGACCTTAACAGAGGTACCATTGTAACACAAGATGAAGTATGATATACCATCTCTTCGATGAATTCTCATTTCAGGTAGCGATGTGCTTCTAAATTCTGAGAGTGGATGTGTAGAAGCAAGAAATATGGGTTATATTTCACCGAAGCTTTATGAACTCATCCAAATCTTGAACTCTTTCAGGTAGAATGCAATTTTTACCTGACATGACATAATTCTGCTTCCTTACACTTACAAGACATTCTTCTGTTCCTAACAGTAACTCTGACCATGTACGATGCCTCGTTTTTGTGGACCGGAAGATCACTGCTAGAGTCATGGAACAGACAATGAAGAAAATTGGACAGCTCTCACATCTTACAGTTTCTTTTCTTACTGGAGGGGGTTCTTCAGTGGATTCTCTGACCCCTAAAATGCAAAAGGATACACTGGATTCGTTTCGCTCCGGAAAGGTTCTTAAAATCTGTCAACATTTGAAGAAAGAGAAACTTAGCCTCGTGTTCTAACACTTTTTTGTTTTCCCATTATTAACTAAAATGTAGGTGAACATACTATTTACTACAGATGTTGCGGAAGAGGGTATCGATGTCCCAGCCTGTTCATGTGTAATAAAATTTGATTTGCCAAAGACAACACGTAGTTTTGTCCAGTCACGTGGACGAGCACGCCAGAAGGCTTCTCAGTACATACTAATGATTGAGCGGTAAATTCTTCACCTGGTCATCCATTCGAAACTACTTATGCTTGTGGTGATAAAATGGTTGTGGAAAGGAACGGTAAAAAGGGAAAACAAGAAGCCATGATTTTGATGTTTTTTGCAGGGGGAATGCGAAACAAAATAAGTTGGTATCTGCCATTCTAAGAAGCAAGACATTCATGGATGAGACTGCTTTGAACAGAGATTCCGATGATCTACTCCCTGGTTTCTTCCCTGTTGAAGAAAAAAATGAATACATTGTAGGCACAACAGGTGCAAAAGTAACTGCCGATTCTAGCATTGATGATATCACCCAATACTGTAACAAGCTTCCAAAGGACAAGTATGGTGATCAAATTTCAAATTTTTTGTCTACACATATAGCAGATCGTATAGCAGATTTACTACTGGTATAGCCGGTTCTAGCATTGCTATACCAGTCTGTTTTTATTTTTGTGTGGAGGACCTTAATTTCATGTTCTTACATTTGCACTCATGTCACAGGTTCTACACCACAAGACCTTCGTTTGAGTCCACCGATCACGGTGATGGTTTTATGTGTACATTACCACCACCATCTAGTGATGTGTTGCCACCTTTGCGGGGTCCAAAACCAAAAACCATGAAGAAGGCACAACAACTCGTTTGTGTTGATGCGTGTAAGAAGCTGCATCGACTGGGAGTACTTGATGACTTCTTTTGTCCATCTGTTGAAAATCCACTACCAGGAATCTCGATAAAAACAACCGCCGCTCACTCATCTAGTGATGGTGTTGGTACGTGATTGCTAAGCTCTAAAACCATGTCATATATAGTAGAGCTGGATTTTGCAATATTGTTTCCTAAGATAATCCTGGTAACCGATATTTCTGATGAAAATATTTTATTATCTTCTCGAAGGTACAACCAAACGAAAGGAGCTGCATGGTACAACTGGAGTGTGTGCCTTGTCTGGTACCTGGGCATTCGAGAAAAATGTTGTTAAGCTTCAAGGCTATAAGTTGAATTTTTTTTGTGATCAAGTTGGTCAGAGATACTCTGATTTTGTTCTGTTAATTGATACAACTATAGCAAATGAAGCTGCTAATTTGGAGATTGATCTGTATCTTCATGACAAGATGGTAAAAGCGTCAGTCTCTCCTTGCGGCCTTCTTGAGTTGGATGGTCAACAGGTCTGCTCAAGTTTGTGTTTTTTTCTTGCTACGTTTGTTTCTCCTTTGCTTTTGTTTAGTATGAAAGATTTCTTCTGTTTTTCTTGGTTAGATGGAGCAGGCAAAGTTATTTCAAGCACTTATGTTCAATGGTTTGTTCGGAAAGTTGTTCACTGGATCAAAATCGTCCAACGTTCCGTGGGAGTTTATACTCAATAAAAATGATGCATTTATCTGGAATAATGCAAATATGTATCTGATTTTACCTATTGATCCTACTCTGGGATCTTATAACATTTCTTGCATTAAATGGAGAGTCATCGATGAAGCCGTTACAGCTGTCAAGCTTTTGAGAAAGATTTATTCTGAGACAAAATGAACATACCAGGAATACTTCATTTCGACCAAAACGATAGAGATCTAATTCATTTTGCTAACACATCATGTAAGGCTCGTGACCTTAGAAATGTGGTAGTGCTGGCAGTTCACACAGGGAGGATATATACTGCTCTTCATGTTGCTGATTTATCTGCCAGTAGCACATTCGATGGTGTATCAGATAATAAGAAAGAAAGAAAGTTCAACACCTTTACAGAATACTTTGAAAATACGTATGTTTGTTTTGCGTACATTTATGTTCTTTTTCAAGCATATATATATTGAACTCAGTTTTAATTGATGTATTTTATGTGCAGGTATGGCATAGTTCTTCGTCATCCTTCACAGCCATTACTAGCGCTGAAGCCCAGTCATCGACCTCACAACCTTCTTTCCTCAAAGTTCAGAGATGAAGGTACTTGTCTTTCCCTCTGTAGCAAGTTCCAATTTCAAGCACTTCCTAGTTCGTTGAATAATTATTGCATAAAGTATCTTCATTTTTCATATGCCAAACATGATTGAAAATGAGCTCATTGAGACAGGTGCATTCGTTATATAGCCTATCCTTTGTTCATGTTTGTTAGTTGATTTTTCTAGGAGCCTGTTCCAATTATTCGTGTTTTCTTGTTGCTTTTCTAGGTAACCACGCGAAGAGTGGCACATCACATGTAAATATGACGAACAGCTGTGTTCACATGCCCCCAGAGTTGCTAATTCTCCTTAATCAATCTGAGGACATTCTGAGAGCATTTTATTTGTTCCCCTCTTTGATGCATCGTATAGAGACATTAATGCTGGCCAGTCAACTAAGAAGTGAAATTTCATATGACGATTCAAATATATCAAGCTTTCTGGTAAGAAATTGCCATTAGTATTTTTTGGTAAATTTTATGCATACATTTGTTATTTTCATGAAATGGACATAATCAATTTGCACATTCTATTTAGATTCTAGAAGCTATTACAACACTTCGATGCTCCGAAGACTTCTCCATGGAGCGTCTCGAATTATTGGGAGACTCTGTGCTGAAGTATGCTGTGAGTTGTCACATTTTCCTGAAATTTCCTCACAAGGACGAGGGGCAATTATCATCAAGTAGGGCTGATATAATATCTAATGCTGCACTTTATGGGCTTGGAATTGAACATAAAATACAGGTAAATTGTATCTCATCCTCGGAAATCTGATCAAACGATGCATTTGTTCAATTGATCTTTAACATCACATACTAAATCCCATAACTGGTGGCATCCATGTGATTCATAGGGTTACATACGTGATGCTGCATTTGATCCTCGCCGATGGCTTGCACCGGGACAGCTCTCCATTCACCCTGTTCCTTGTAATTGCCCAGCAGATTCTGAGGTTGTAACTCAGGATATTCATGGTGCTGATGACAAATCCGTTGTTAGAATTGGCCAGGCCTGTGATAAGGGACACAGATGGATGTGTTCCAAAACAATTTCTGATTGTGTTGAAGCCATAATCGGTGCATATTATGTAGGAGGTGGCTTAAGAGCAGCTCTGGCTGTTCTCAAATGGCTGGGCGTTGATGCTGAAATTCAGGAAGAACTGATTATTAAGACCATCTTGAGTGCACCTGCGAAGACTTATCTTTCGAAAATTGATGTGATTGAAATGCTTGAAGCAAAACTAGGATATGCATTTTCGGTGAAAAGTCTTCTGTTAGAAGCTCTTACCCACCCATCACTGCAGGAATCAGCAGAAAGATACTCGTACCAGGTATTGGTTGATGTTATCCTAGAACTTAATTTAGCTTGTTAGTCATACTGGGTGTCTTTTAATCTTTGTTATGCAATTTCTCTACCATAAACACTAAATATTCTTTGTTACAGCGTCTGGAGTTCCTTGGCGATGCTGTCTTGGATATTCTCTTAACACGGCATCTTTTCAATAGTCATAAAGACACCGATGAGGGGGTGTTGACAGATTTACGGTCTGCATCAGTAAACAATGAAAACTTTGCACAGGTCGCAGTAAAGCATAAGCTCCATCAGTTTCTCCAGCATTCCTGTGGGATTTTAGCAGACCAAATTACTGAATATGCGAATAGTTTTGAAAATTCTTCCATGGACAAAATTGAACTTCTGTCAGATGCAGCATCAAGAGGGCCTAAAGTATGCTTCTCTTCCTTTGCCTTTGATGTGTGTGATTTACTCAAGATGGCCTAGATAGATTATCAGTCACACTTTTAATTTATTGGTATTACCATTGTTATTCACTTCGTTTTCATTTTCCAGAATTGCCATGCAGCAGGATATTTGGATTACCATTCTGTATGAATATGTCATGGTTTACTTGTCTTTTGCCTTGCAGGCTCTAGGTGATATCGTAGAAAGTATTGCAGGTGCAATTCTTATAGATGCCAAGCTTGATTTGGATGTAGTTTGGGGTGTATTCGAACCTCTTCTCTCCCCTATTGTCACGCCTGTGAACCTGGAGTTACCCCCTTTCAGAGTGCTTCTCGAATGGTGCAGCAAAAATGGGTACTTTCTGGAAACTAACTGTACAGATGGGGAGAAAATAGTGGCTACTCTGGATGTCCAACTCAAGGAGAAGCTCATTGTCAGGCAAAGTTGCGGCAAGAGCAAGAAAGATGCCAAAGCACATGCAGCTTCCATGTTACTCAAGGACCTTGAGGTAATCCTTTTCTTGTTTATGCTTCGCTATTATTCACATCGGTTTGTTTTATGGTGGTTGTTTACGGTCCAGCAGTTCAACCCCTTTGGTGTTCAATTTTCTTCTGCAGGAAGAAGGACTTCTAATCCCCAAGACCGCCAGCGGGACGCAACAGTCACAGAGGCAAGGCGGTGCTGCAAATCGTTGTGACAACTTGTTTGATGCAATGGATACACAGCCTCCAGCACCAACCAGCGGAAAGGAATCAGATGGTTCAGAGATAGCTCCTGCTATCCTTGATAAACCAGGTATGTTTTCGATTCTCAGCAGCTTTGTTTCGTTTTGCTTGTTCTCCCAAGTACAAGTTCTTCGTTCTTCGTTCATGTCTGACCTCGTATATATCTCACCTACGCAGTGCGCGTGGCGGTGAAAACGAGTAAAGGAGGACCTCGTGCAGCACTGCACGAGTTCTGCAAGAAGTTACAGTGGCCAGTGCCTCATTTTGATTCTGTGAAAGTAGAGCCAAGGTACTTCTTGCCTCGTTCTGATCTCTGGCTGTGATGATTGTCCTTACGGGCAACTTTTGTGTCAAACTGTAAACTAACCAACTTATATCCTTTTGTTTTTCCGCAATGTATAGCTGTGCGAAAGCCTCGCCTCAAGGGTTCTCCTTCGCTTCAACGGTGACACTGAACATGCCAAATAGTGATGTGATCAGCCTCAAAGGAGACAGATTCGCTGATAAGAAGAGCGCTATGGATTCCGCTGCGCTGCTCATGCTCCACGAGCTTCAGCGGCGAGGTAGATTGCAAGTCCAGGAGGCATGACTCAAGCAGCCACCGGCCAGGCCACCACCAGATTCATGGCTCGGCGAGGGCATGTTTCGGGAGCAGGTGTGGCATCTTCTGAATAAATGGATGAGAGGATGATTGTGAGAGGCCTGAGCTGAGCTGACCTGAGCTGATCAGATATTCTCTCATACAAGAGGACGACTACACCTTTTGACAGTGACCACCAAATACACAATATGTCAATTACGCCAACAAAATAAGGAAACATCACAAGAAAAGGTCCTACGAAAAACTTGGAAAGCATTGAGCAATGATATGCAAGTATGCAATTAAGTTCATACAAATACAAATACAGGTGGGCTAAACTGTGAAGAAACATACCAACTACCAGCATCTTGTATGCAAGTCATTAGAGCCGCAAATGGCATTATATCCTGCAGCCTGTCCTGTAATCTCCATCAGCTTGGATTGAATTAAAATGATTGTTGGATATGGGTTTAATAGAACAGAATAAGTATTATAATCTAACCACTCAATGTTTGTGATTTTAATGCTGGTTTGCATAGTTAGGCCTTTGGTGGTTGCTCCCTTCTCCATTTTGTTTCATATGGATTTCTTCCATTTTGTTTTCTTTCTGGTTGCATGCGTTCACACGTACTACATTCGCCATTCTGTGGCTTTCTTTCTCAAATGCACAGATGTGCGCCAATACCCAGTGTACTAATATGTATATGGAGTAGAGAAAACCCAAAGCTGTAGGACATGCAATTAGCCAACGGAGATACTATGTTATAGCTTTGACACTAATGAGCTAAACTCAAAGTAATATGTTTTCCTGTCTTTGGAGCCAATCCAATCAAAGGCGCACTTGATAGAACTAAGAAATAGAATTATTCTGGCCCCACGAAGCTAGCTGGCCCTCAAAAGCAAGTTTTTATGCCGGTACCAAACGCCTACCCTAGCCAAGCAAGGCTATAACTGATTTGCTGGAGAACCAAACACACCCTAAGCGCGTCACAATCTATATCAATGCATTACAAATATGGATATAGGTTTAGTAACTATATATACTCTGAAATACCATTGCAGTGACTGGAACATGCACTATGATTTTTCGAAATAAAATAAAATTACAGAACATCATTTACAAACAGTCTGAAGTGGTTCATGTGATGTTAAAAAATCTCCCATTATATACCTAACTGGCCCAAGAATTCATTAAGAAAAATTAAGACGCGTTGAAACCATTAAGATGTTCATGTGAAGTCCACACCAGTTCTGCATATAAAAAAACTCAGTATGCTAATCATCTCAAAATTGGTGGTCATGACACAACACCATAACGATGTTATAAAGAACAAATAAGGCCTATCAAACAATAGAACACGTAACACATCAATTTCATCTTAGGTTCAAACAATGAGAACTTAGCTTTCAACCACAGACTCATCATTGATGTTGTCGTTTGTTTGGGAGCTTTCCATGCCTGAAGGCACAATTTTCTCCTCTTCGCACTCAGAGACTGCATTGGAAAAATGGTTCTTCAGCACTGTGGAGATGTCTGATTCTGAGGCGCCAGCCAGCTTAAACCTTTCGACAGAAGCATCGAGATTCTTCTTCCAATCACCAACACCAAGTTTGAATTCCACTTGAGAGCGCTCAAAAAGCATATTGCCCCAGAATAGGTGAATCTGTTGCCTCATTACCGCTGCCTGCTCAGCAGCCTCATCTGGTGTCAACTCCCCTTGACCATCGGCACTGTGCTGTTTTCTTCTTTTTTTCAATACGTCATCCTTCTCACTTGCACCAGGTGTTTTTAACTCTAACATTCTCTGTTCTTCCACTTTCTCCCACATCTCTGTTGCAGCCCTCATCTTCTCCTCGGCGCTATCAAAAAGCTTGAATGTCTCTGAAGAATCCCAGGTAGACAGTTCAACCTTGTCTGCCAATGCAAACGACCAATGAAGCTTTGCAGTCTCAAAGTGTTGCTGGCCTAAAGCAAGAAGCCCTTCATAGAAATCTTGCTTGATATTCAGGGACTCCTCGTACTTGTGCCCTGCAAGAGCATACCTCTCTCGCACCCAATCATAAGCTGTGCGGAGCTGAGCAGACATGATTTCCTTTGGAGAAGATTCATCAAGAGGGATGCGCTTCCTTGCTGCACACATATGCACATTTCCCCAGTTAAATAATGCCAAGGCGGCGACCTCCTGGAATTTTGCTGCGGCCATCTCAAAAAGGGATTGGGCCTCCTCGCTGGTCACTGTTTCCTCAAGTGCTTCGGAACACAGCTCCATTCCCAGTTCATGAAGGTCCAGATGTGCATCAGCATCAATCCCAACCTGGTTTCGGAACAACTCTGCAAACTGAAGCAACCAATCATCAATCTCAGCTTCCTTGCACTCAGCATGGCCACAATCTTTCTTCGCTGTCAGAGTACTCTGTTCAGCAACTCCATTCTCCAGATCTGGCTTTGTCACCTCCGCATTAGTTACCTCTGCAGAAGTTTGTGAAGAGCTATCTTCGCCGGTGATCAACAACTCCTCCTCTTCCTCCTCCAGCTTGAGCTCTTCTGTTGGCAGAGGAGGCTCCTGCTCTGGGCTTACTTCAACAATGTGCAGCCTCAACATAGGGAGATTATTATCACCTTCCGTTACATCGGTGCCAACACCACAAGCCTCAGCTAATCGGAGCTCTGCTGTGCAAGTGATGGTAACTAGATCCCCGTCGGCATCTTTATACTTCATCAACACCGCCTTGGATGACGGGAACCTCTTCGACACAACTTCCCGGAGCGTCTGGAAGGTGCATTTTTCCGGCATCTGCCCAAGTCTAATGTCATGGCCATACACCAGCTTGAGAGGCCTCCATCTCGTCACAACCTTCCTGTCAATGAGCGCTGTCCGGGTCACTGGTTGGGATGAGGGTACTGACAGTGCTGGTACGGTCTTTTGGGAAATATCAGCGATTGAAGCCTTGGCAGAAGATGACGGGGAGTTGGAGAAAGGCACCAACTTGGGCGCTGGCGAGGGATTAAATTTAGACATCGCCGGACCTGGTTGCTGCTGCGGAGGAGGCGGCGACGGAGGGGATTGTTTCTTCGGGAAGGGGCGGGAAGGGAGGGACGGACCAAGGCCGGCTACAACGGCGGAGGCACCAAGAGCGGCGGGGGAGGGGCGGCTGGTGGGTTCGTGGGTGGAGGCAGCGGATGCCGGGGTGGAGGAGGAGGATATGCGGGAGCGGAGGCGGTGGGCGAGGTCGACGGCGTCGCGGTGGTCGGGGTCGAGGGCGAGGAGCGCGAGGGTGTCGGCGAGCGCGAGCTCGTGGCGGCCGAGCGCCTCGAGCGCGCGCGCGCGGCGGAGGAGGGCCCGCGGGAAGCGCGGCTCGGTCTGGAGCGCGAGGGAGCACTCCTCCGCGACGGCCTTGTGGTCGACGGGGCGGAGCTGGAGGAGGCAGGCGGCGCGGTTGCTGTGGAAGACGGCGCGGTCGGGGTGGCCGCGCGGGGCGAGGCGGAGCGCGAGCTCGTACTGCCGCAGCGCGCCGGGGTAGTCGCGCAACTGGAACAGGCGGTTGCCCTCCTCCTTGAGCTCGTGCGCGCGGCGCAGGAGCACGCCCTGGTCCACCTGGACCTGGTGCTGCGCCGCCCCGTTCGCTACGGGGGGCGCGGGCGGCGGAGCCTTCTGCTCGGCTGCGGCCGGAGGCGATTTGGCGGTGGTGGTGGTGGTGGCGGTGGCGGTGGCGGTGGCGGCGGCGGAAGGGGAGGGCTTCTTCTTTCTGGCGCCGGACTTGCCCATGGGGATAAGTCGGGGAGGGGCGCGGGTTGCGGAGACCGAGAAGCAGTGGTGGGTGGGAGGGGGGGGAGTGAACCCTAAACTAGACGGAGGGGTCTAGAACCAGCTCTGCTATCATATCAACGTTTCTCTGTTACGAATTTCAGGTCAGAAGCAGCGAGTGTTCCAATAGAGGGACGAGCTGACTGCCTGACTTGGAAAGAAGCCGCATTTCACATGTGGGTGTGATTTCTTTTTAACAAAAAGACATAGTATTCATTAATAGTCAACACCGGGGGTACATATTACAGATAAGGCTGCAAGAAATTGGAGAATTACAACCCAGCCCTTACTATTTGCACATCGTTCCTTGGAAAGAAAAAGGGGAACACAATCAGGTCCTGCTCCATCTCCGGCGCACCAGCACATGAACTCGACGCAACCTACCACAATGTCACCGGGGACTACGCCACTTGGGACAAGGAGGCGGGAGCGAGCTGCGTCGAGCCTGAGAGGCCTCCATAGCAGCACAACGGCCAGGAGGTTGATGATGACCTTGAGACTTCGGCCGGGAGAAACCGTTCCCGAAGTCAAAGGCAGGAGCGGCCGCCCTTCGGCCATGGTGTACGGCGACGAAGACGACGCCGCCGTGAGAACGCTCCTATGAGAAGCAACATTGCTTCCCTGATGCAGACCGCAGCTGAGGACGGAGAGCCACCGTAGGCCATGAATAACAACGGCAAGCTCATGACGTTGTTGGATAGCTCCGCCCTCCATGGATGTTCTCCGCATCAAAGCTTCACTTGTTCTTCCTCGGCTCCCGCCCGCCAGATCCGTTGCCCCTCGACTGCCACCATGGCAGCGAGAAGGAGAAACCAGATCCAACGAAGGAGAGCCACAAACAAGCTTATTCAAGCACGTACCTGTAGATCTGCACGTCGGCCACACCTTCCACCATGGACTCGCAGCCGAACAGAACATCTCCAGGCAGAATCGCCGCTTGGGAGCGTCCTAGCCAGGCACCACCGATTCATGAACTCGATGATCAGAAAAGTGAGTTGTAGGTGATTCTAGGCAACTTAGGAAAACATAAAGAAAGCGCGATGGGCGTCCCGCGGCGGATCGGGACACACCGATCCTCCGCCTTCCGCATTGTCACATTGGGGCACATGTGGGCATATGGCCGTTCCCCTCCCCGACTTATTCCATGGAGGGGCGGAGAGTGGAACAACGTGGTGGAGCAGTCATGACCTCTACGCGGTCCTCACGGACCACAGCTATCATCCACCTTAGTGTCGTCATGTGTCGTGTGTCGTTCTCCTCCTCCTCCGTGACGGGTTCATCGTCGCCCGCGTCGACGACCCACCTCGTCGTCCCCAAGCAGGAGCACCAACTGTGGGCTTCTAGAAATAGCAATCCATGTTGGTGCACCCTAAACAAGATGGGGGGGGCTGGGTCTGGAGCGTTGGGGATCGTCCAACTCTGTTATCATATCAGCGTTTCTTTGTAACGAACTTCAGGTGAGAAGCGACGACTGTTCCACGAGATGATTTGGAAAGAGCAGCACATGCGACGTGATAAGAGATTTCTAAATTTGAATCCTACGGTCGATAATCAACCAAGTGAATTATAGGTGATTCTAGGCAACTTTAGGTAAACGCTGCTACATCGAGGTCAGCCTCGACTTTAGCCTATAGCAAAGCTCACCCGTCCCACTTTTCTGTTTTTGGAAAACTAATTTAGTTTATAAATGTCGTGAGACTACCCGGCCTCTCAGGGCATCCCCGAGCTGAAACGCACCGCCTACGTCCGATCTTGTTGCACAGTATTTTCACCTCTCCCGCTTTTGACAACAGACGTCCGATGCGGTTGTTTTATTTTTCACTTCCTGATTCGCTGAGTGGGTCAATGACAGGTGGGACTCACTGTGCATGGGGTCGACAAATCAGGCGGCGAAACCATCTCGTGTGCGTAGCTGGCTTTGGGCCTGCTCGGTGGGTGGAAAGCGCACTACGGTGAAAACCTAGACCTAATCCCCTTCCTCTCTCTCGTGAGCCAATCCCCTTCCTCTCTCTCTCTCGTTCCGCGCCGCCATCGCCAAGACGAACGCATCTGCGCGCCTCCAAGCTCATGCTGCACCGTCGGGGACAAGGAGGCGACAAAGGGCGACGAGGGAGGAGCAGCCTCACCGGCTCGGCCTGCGGGTTCGGCACTGATAACCCCCAAGAGCAGGGGATCACTGTAGCACCTCTCAATGTGGAAGTAGGGTATCGATCCGCAGGAGCAAGAAGGAAAAGTTATCTATTCCCTACAACTAAAGTGTCACAAGTTTTAGTTGATTATGCACTAAACAAGTTTAAATAACAAGATGGTTGATTTAATGGATGGAAGTTTTAATGTAACAAAACAAGAATGTAAAAGTGTCACAAGAGGACAAGACAAAGGTGTAAACGGTGTTTCAATGCTTGGAAATAAGGACTAGGGATCATACTTTCACTAGTGGACACTCTCAACAATAATAATATAATTGAATACATAAATATTTCCTCTTCATTATGCTACTCTGAATTATTCTCTTGTTGGATAACGAACACCAATCCACTGCGTAGGGCTATAAAAGCACACCTTAAAGTCGCATTCCACATCTAGGGAACCCCACACTGTCAACTTGAGCCCCCTAAATAGTACTAGACAAACACCACAATTTCATAGAGACATCCAACACAAATAATAACTCATGATAAGTATTCATGTAATCTTTAGCCTAAGAGCCACACACGGTGCGCACACTGTCAACTTCGCACCATGGGACAAAGGTGACTCCGGAAATTACATTAATAAAACCACTTGAGTAGCATAATTCATAAGATAATGAAGAGTAACATCTATGGATTCAACTAGATTACAAAGTTCATGATCACATAAAGATCACACCATGGAGAGAGATAAACCACATAGCTACCGGCATGAGACCTCGGCCCCGAGGGAGACTACTCACTCTTCATCATGGAGACGGTGGAGATGTCGTTGGGGGAGATGGAGACCACCCCGGCAGCGCTGAAAGGGATCGTATGGGCACCTAGAGGGGGGGTGAATAGGTGCTACACCAATTTTTAATCTTTTTCAATTTAAGGCTTAACACAAAGGTAAATTATCTAGATATGCAACTACGGTGAATTTACCTATATGAGAAGCAAGCTAAACAACTAGGCAATTAACGATACAAGTAAAGGGAAGAGATAACCGAAAGGGGAAGCACGCGGAGACAAGGGTGTATTCCCGAGTTCCTCCTTGTTAAGGGAGTACGTCTCGTTGGAGGGGTGTGAGTTCGCCACAAAGGCCTACTCAACGCCACGAAGGCCTCACCCTATTCTCCGATGAACCTTGCCACAAAGGCTTGGTTCACCTTCCACTATTCGGAGTCCTTCAAGGCGGAATCCGAAGCCCTTACACGGTTCTTGGGGCACACACCCACAACTGAATTGGGGGCTCCCAAATCAACAACACTGTCACAAATACAACAACAAATGAGCACAAGAATCTAGGGTAACACAAAGCTAACCCTAGAAACAAGAATCCTCGAGTGAACGAGGGGGAAATGAAGAACGGCTTGGTGAAGATGTAGATCCGGGTCTTCTCCTTCAATCCTCCGAAGATCAACGCGTTTGGACGGAGGAATTGGGAGATCTTGTGATTTTGAGCTCTCAAATATTAGGGTTCATAAATGCTGGACGAGCTAGCTGGTCTGAGGTAGGTGGAGGGGTATTTATACCCTTCTTCAAATTATAGCCGTTGGGGATCACTTATGCCAGAGACTCCGGCCTAAGAGGGCCGGAGACTCCGGGGCAGGCCGGAGACTCCAGTCTCCTTCCGGGGTTCCTCCGGACTGGCACCAGAGGCTCCCCACACCTTGCACGCTTGATCGAAGGGCCGGAGACTCCGGTCAGGGGGACCGGAGACTCCGGGGCAGGACGGAGACTCCGCACCCGGGCGGAGATTTGTCGAGGACGCAGGACTGGCCGGAGACTCCGGTCACCAGGGGCCGGAAACTCCGGCCACCCGGAGACTCCGGGCACCCTCCGGTTGTACTCCGGAGGGGTATCCAGTACCGCACCACACGCTGGCCAGAGGGCAGGAAATCCAGGGGACCGGAGACTCCGGCCTGACAGGCCGGAAACTCCGGCCAGGAAAATTCCTGCAGCAAGAACACTTTGCCATTTCTTCACTTTTTGGTGCATGATGCTAGAGGTAAAAAATATGTCAATTAACCTGCACCACTTAGTATCATATTTGATAATCATTAGTGTTATCAACTAACACACAAAACAAATAGGGTTTCGGAAATGTTCTTTCAATCTCCCCCTTTTTGGTGTTAGATGACAACACTAGGATTTGTAAAATAAATAGATCATGTCATGTGAAAAATAGCATCTCCCCCTAAATGTGTGCATATTAGACAAGTTACACATGAGATGAAATCCACAAATAGGAGGAGAATGCCACAAATAATTAAGACATGATATATATAACAAAAAACATTTGCAAAACTATGAGACATGATATGGAGGGGTTGATCTTTGAGTTAACAAGCATACCTTGGTGTGAGAATAAAAGGTGATTTCAAAGCACATCTCACATCACAAATAATTCAACCAATAGATAATAATTGATACCATGTCACCACAAGGATAAAACGAACAAGATCCACATCTCACATAAGAGTAGCAAATAGCAAATGAAGTTCAACACAAAGTTCAACACACGAATTAAAAGGGACACAAGATTTCAAGGAAATGATAAAACATATGCTTGTGCCCGACCCATGCAAATCCCACGGATAGCCTACTAGAACCATTTCTCCCCCTTTGGCATCGAGACACCAAAAAGGTAGAAAGGCGATGCTAACGGTCCCCAAAGAGATCACTCGGAGTCCTCGTCAGTGCCGTCATCATCATCGTCATCCTCATCATATTGCAAGCCACTAGCCTCCTCATCTTCTTCAATCTCCCTTTGAGGCATTGGAGCCTTGCCGGTGTTACGCGAGGAAGAAGGCATGGAGGAAACATCCTCAAACTCGAAATCAGCCCAAGGGAATTGCTTTGCGTGCCAAGCATCATAGCTAATTACCGGCTCACTACCGGAGGATTCATCTTCGGAGAGCTCTTCTTGCGTTGCTTTGCCAATGCGAGGGGGAGGAGGAGGTGGAGGAGTCTTGTCCCTCTTTTTCTCCAACTCCTTGAACAACTTATTTTGATTGGATATGATCAACTTCCTTTCCTTATAACCTTCGTAATGTTCCCGGTGGAGGCACACATTCATGCGAAGCACCATCTTTTCAAACCAACTAAGCTTCTTTATCCTCCTTTGCACATCATCTTTGCCCTTGCTAACCCATGAGGGAGGGTCGGCATTCTTACTCCTTCTACGAACGGGTGCCACATCTTCTTCCTCTTCTTCACTTGATGCAAATGGGACACGAGAAGGACCACTAGAAGAGGATGGTTTGTCATGCTTGAGAATTTGGAGGGAGCCGGCCTTGTGAACGGTGAAGTGCTCACGATTGAGAGTTGGCACTTGATCAAGAATTAGCATCATCACATAAGGTGTAGGATTCTTCATCTCATGCACCGCCCAATGCAACTCACATTTGATAAAATCCATCACATCAATCTCAAAACCTTGACAATTGACTCCGGCTTGAAGCACCGCATAGGAATGAGTGAGGAGGTTGACAAGCCCTCCACGAATAGCATCCACATTCCCGGCTCGGGTGCAATGTTGCACCTAAACATACGAAGAAGGATATTGAATGTGGGAAGGAGATCCTTGTTTGAACCAACGGAGGACTTGTTGAGGTAGAGCGGTGTCAACTTGTTTTTATCATAGTGGACCCCTTCCGTGTGCATGATTCTTCCTTGGGAGGCTTCACCCGTGCGGAACACATAACCAAGCAATTCACCGAACCTTGTCATTGAGGACTCACATTTCATAGGCCCGGTCATCCAAGTCAACTTGACATCAACATCTTCCCCAAACTGAACCGTCGCAAAAAATTGATGCACCAAAGTGATGTCATAGTTTTGTTGAAGAGTCATGAGGTGCTCCAACCCAAGCTTGCGAACTATCCAAACGGCCTCTTGGAAATACGGTTTGGTGCTAAGAGCGGAGAGGTTGAGGACCTTTTGCACACGAACGATGTTAGGACCCGAAAGCCTTGCATAGACTTCATTCATCACTATTTCTTGTTCCTTTCTCCAAAACCGAGGGTTGGAGGAGTTTTGCGGCATATCAAAGAATGGCTGTGACCTCATAGCACGGAACTCAGATTTGTCAACCCACTAAGGGTGGTCAAATTGTCAAATTTAGCTTTCTTGGCCCTTTCTCTAGCAAGGAATTCTTCTTCAGCTCTTCTCTGTGCAGCCTCTCTAGCCTCTGCCCCTCTGCCCCTCTGTCACGCTGAACCAAACGGCCATCCTCGGTCCGATCCAAATAGGCCCGAGAACCCCTCTTATCTTTCCGAGACACCTTAGTGGGGTTGTGAGAGATTTTCTTGAGTCGATGCGAGGTTCCTGTGAGAAACAGATAGGGAGGTAGCAGGGAGATGAGCATACATGTCCAGGGAAACAAAAGATGCATCAATTGGAGAATCAAAAGCACACAAACTTGATCTACACTGGAGATTCCGGCCTCAGGGGCCGGAGATTCCGGCCACACCGGAGTCTCCGGTTTGGTACAGACCGGAGTCTCCGGCCCTGAGGCTGAGAATCTAGGGTTAGGTCAAAATTCGGTGCTAAAGATGCTAGAATTGATACATTGAGATGAAAACAAGCCAGCAAGAGATTTTACACCATAGGGAGCAACACTACACACTCTATCCAAGATCTAGGAAGGAACCTAGAGAGGGAGAGAGGGAGGTACCGCTGCTCGACATGGTGGAGGTCTACCAATGGTGGGGAGGAGGTTCCCAACGTTGGAGAGGAAGAGGGGCCGGCTGGACGGCGGATTCCGGCGGCGGGGAGCGGCCGGGGAGCTTCACCATGATGGGGCGGCAGCAGGGGAGAGGAGAGAGGTCGGGGGTGGTGAGGGAGTTGTGATTCAACTCCCCACCCCGATCACCCTTTTAGGACCCTCTGGAAGTCGCCGAGACCGGAGTCTCGGCCTAAGCACACCAGAGTCTCCGGGTGCCGGAGTTTCCGTGGCTTAGGGCGGAGATTCTGCTCAGACCGGAGTCTCCGGTGTTAGACACCGGAGTCTCCGGCCCCCACAACTCAGAGAAGCTAGTTTATGGTGGTGGACATGTATGTGGCAAGAGGAGCAAGTTTGGGGCAAGGAGAGGCTTGGGATAGACAACACAAACTGGGATGGTACTTCACACTCAACTTGCAAAAGCCAAAAACAATAAAAGCCAAGATTGAGTGAGTTTCCCATAAGAACAAAAGATTTGCAAATAAAATCCAATAAAATCCCAAAAGAACCAACTCTTCACAAATGAAGAGGTCGGTGGCCTAGGCCACCATGTATGAGTTTATGGCATGGCACCGCGAAGATATATCTTGGGTCCATAACCAATACTCGTCATTTAAGCTCACAATTCATGAAATGAAAATAGAGATAAATAAATTTTTACTATAGGCATATTGGGGGGAGGGAGAGCCCAATTTATTAGGACAACACTCCCCCTAAATTCATGCCTACACCTAAACCAAGATAGAGATTGAAGCTATAGGTGTGTATGCAAGATGGTCAAGCCAAGCTCCTCGAATCCACGATATTTAGCTCATTCCTCAAATAAGTGAATCTTGCTTCATCAAGTGGCTTCGTGAAAATATCCGCAAGTTGGTCCTTGGTTGGCACATATGCTAGCTCAATGTCTCCACGGGCAACATGATCTCGAATGAAATGATGACGAATCTCAATATGCTTGGTCCTTGAGTGTTGCACCGGGTTGTAGGCGATCTTGATAGCACTCTCATTGTCACACAAAAGAGGCACTTTGTCACAATTGACACCGTATTCCTTTAAAGTTTGCCTCATCCATAACAATTGAGTGCAATGCACTAGCGGCGGCCACATACTCGGCTTCGGCGGTGGAGAGAGAGATACAATTTTGCTTCTTAGAAGACCAACTCACCAAGGACCTACCAAGGAATTGGCAAGCCCCGGAAGTTGATTTCCTATCATCTTGATCACCGGCCCAATCCGAATCCGTGAACCCACGAAGAGTGAAAGAGAATCCCTTGGGTACCACAAACCAAACCTTGGGGTATGAACTAAATATCGTAGGATTCTCTTGACCGCCAACATGTGGCTTTCTTAGGAGCCGCTTGATACCTTGCACACACACCTACACTCAACACAATATCGGGTCTAGATGCACAAAGGTAAAGCAAAGAACCTATCATGGAGCGGTAAAGCTTTTGATCCACATCTAAACCCTTTGGGTTAAGTTGTAGATGGCATTTGGTATCCATAGGTGTCTTCTTCTCCTTAGCATCGGCCATATTAAACCGCTTGAGCATGTCTTGAATATACTTTGCTTGGCTAATGAAAGTCCCTCCTCTCAATTGCTTGATCTCAAATCCAAGGAAGAACTTCAACTCGCCCATCATAGACATCTCAAACCTATCGGTCATAAGCTTTGAAAATTCATCATTAAAAGCTTTGTTAGACGAGCCAAATATAATATCATCAACATATAGTTGGCATACGAAAAGCTCCCCTTTAACCCTCTTAGTAAAAAGAGTAGGATCAATTTGCCCAACTTCAAATCCACGGTCTAACAATAACTCTCTAAGGTGCTCATACCACGCACGTGGTGCTTGTTTAAGTCCATAGAGCGCCTTATCAAGCTTGTAGACATGGTTAGGGAAGTTGGGGTCCTCGAACCCCGGGGGTTGCTTAACGAACACCAACTCCTTTAAGGGACCATTAAGAAAGGCACTTTTAACATCCATTTGTTGCAATTTAAAGTTATAACGGGATGCATAAGCAAGAAGGATACGGATGGACTCAAGGCGAGCCACGGGAGCATAGGTCTCTCCAAAATCAATGCCTTCAACTTGAGAGTACCCTTGAGCCACCAATCTAGCCTTGTTCCTTACAACCATGCCATGCTCATCTTGCTTGTTCTTGAAAATCCACTTAGTGCCAATAACATTGCGGCACTCTTTAGGCTTCTCAACTAGCTTCCAAACTTTATTACGCTCGAAAATTGTTGAGTTCTTCATGCATGGCTAGCAACCAATCCGGATCTTCAAGAGCTTCGGCCACTTTCTTTGGTTCAAACATGGCAATGTGAGCTTGACGATCACTAAAGTTCGCCAATTGTCTCCGGGTGGACACTTTGCCTCTTAGATCACCAATCACCTTCTCAAGGAAATGTTCACGATGTGCCATGGTTCTTTCCACTCTAGCTCAACGACGGGCTTCGATAACCTCATTGCATCTTGGAGGTATCATTGAGTCCCCGCCTTGACCGGTAAGCTGTCCTTGATCCCCAGAAAACATATCAGCACTGTTGGAGGAGGTGGAAGGACCAAGGTCTTGAGCGGAACTTTCTTCTGCTGGATGTAGACCGGAGTCTCCGGCCTGTGGCTCCGGAATCTCCGGCCCACCGGATTCTCCGGACAAGATGGCCGGAGTCTCCGGCCTGGCGACAGAAGGCAGAAGAGGTTGTTGTTGAGGGTCTTGAGCTTGATTTTGATTAGGTGCATCAGTGACTCCAGTAGCAGTTGCTTGCAATTCTGATGAAGATGAAGGCTCCACTTGAGTAGAGCATTGTCCTTCTCGATCCACCACAAGGGGTTCCTCAACGGGAAGGAAAAATCCCACACCCATTCTTCTTATGGCTTCTTGAGGAATTTCATCATCTACATCGGAAACATGAAATTGCGCCACTTGGGAGCCGTTATTTTCCTCGAACACCACACTACAAGATTCTATGATGCGCCGTGTGGCTTTATCATAGATTCTATAAGTGTGGGATTCGGCACCGTAACCAACAAATATACCCTCTAGAGATTTAGATTCGAATTTAGTTAAGCGACAACCTTTGATCAAATAGAAACACTTACAACCGAAGACACGGAAGTAGGAGATGTTAGGTTTGTTGCCGGTGAGGATCTCATAAGGAGTCTTGTTCAACCCTTTGCGGAAGTAGAGCCGGTTGGAGGAGTGACAAGCCGTGGAAATAGCCTCCGCCCAAAAAGTCAACGGAGTCTTAAACTCCGCTAACATGGACCTTGCTATATCCATAAGAGTCCGGTTCTTCCTCTCGGCTACACCATTTTGTTGAGGGGTATAGGTTGCGGAATATTGATGACGAATGCCCTCTTCACTAAGAAACTCATTGAGGTGTAGTTCTTGAACTCGGAGCCATTATCACTTCTAATTGCCAATATGGGGACATTGTGTTGACGTTGCATTTCAACGGAGAAGTCGATGAAGGTTTGTTGGGTCTCACTCTTCGACTTGAAGAAATAAACCCAAGTAAATCTTGAATAATCAGCAACAATCACGAAGCAATACTTCTTCCCACCAAGACTAGCTTCGGGAACGGCACCAAAAAGATCCACATGGAGGAGCTCCAAGATCCTCTTGGATGAAATAATACTCTTGGACGGATGGGGAGAATCATGCATCTTTCCTTCAACACAAGCCCTACAAACACGATCTTTGGCAAAAGAGACATCTTCTTTTAGTCCAAGAATGTGGCCACCCTTGTGAAGACTTTGCAAAGTTCTCATATTGACATGGGCTAGGCGGCGATGCCACAACCAACCCTTGTCGGCCTTTCCGAATAGGCACATCGAATTTGAAGTGGTTTCCCTCGAAAAGTCAACCACAAACAAATCATGCTCGACGTACCCAATGAAAGCGACCTTTAGAGTCTTGCTCCACAAGATTACCACAACATCAATATCAAAGAAGATGGCGTAACCCATCTTATTAAGAGCATGAACGGAAAGTAAATTAAAACCAAGGTCTTTGACAAGCATGACATTCGCTAAGGTGATATCCTTAGCGACTACCACGTTGCCAAAGCCCAATACCTCGGATTTTGATCGATCTCCATAAGTGACGGTTGCTTGATTTCTATTTGGTCTCAACTCCGTCATCAACTCCTTGCTTCCGGTCATATGTTTTGTGCATCCACTATCAAGCACCCATTTTGACCCACCGGAAGCATAGTCCTACAAGAAATCATTGCTTGGATTTAGGTCCCCATTTTTCAATGGGTCCTCTTTTGTTAGCAACAAGGGTCTTAGGAACCCAAATAGAACGAGCAATGGGTACATTTCTAGGACCAACAAACTTAGCATAGACATCCCCATAATAATCAACAAAGATAATGTAGTGAGGGTTAGTCTTTCCCGCAAAGTCATCACTAATGGTTTTGCCCCTTGTGGCACCACCACTAGCAATGTTGACCTTCTTCTTTGCTTGAGGGATCCTCTTTGCTTGAGGAGCACTAGCAACATTGGCCCTCTTAATTTGAGGAGCTCTAGCGTCCTTCATGAAGCTCTCTTTCTCCTTTTCTTCCTCAACGAACCCAAGACCAACTCTCCCTTTTTGTGAAGTGACAAACGGTTTCTTACCTAGGGAGATGGCCTTAGCAAGATTGATCTTCAACCTAGCATTTTCCTCAATGATATTTGCATGATCACAAGTAATAGGAGTGGAGGCACTAGGCATATCATTTTTAGGCGGTTGAGCTTGAAGTTGTTCATACGACTTGGTGAGGGTAGAGTGCTCACTCTCCAAAGCTTTGTAGGCCTTGGAGAGCTTCTCTAGCTCCTCGGTTAGTCTAGAATGACCAACACCAAGCTCGACCTTTTCCTTCTTACATGCTTTGTATTTAGCAATTGCATGGTCACGTTCTTTAATGAGTTTAGCAACAATTACATCATTTGATTCTTCTATAGATTCTAGTTGTTGCTCTAGAGAAACTCTAAGCTCATGCTCTTCTTCAAGATTGTCTTTTAAGGATGCAATTTCCATAGCATCCTCTCTTCCAATCTTACCCTTTATCTCAAGCATTTCTTGAGCTTCATCATATTGACTCATAAGGGTCTCAACATGCTTCTTTGTTTCACCTTGCATGTTAGTGATAAAATGATCGAAAGCAACTATTTCCTCTTTGATCTTAAGACTAGTAGCATCATCCATATTACTCATTGCCTTAGGAGATGAGGGTGATGTTACCTCGGTGGTCTTAGCCATGAAGCATCTTGCGGAGGAGTTAGAGACATTCTCATTGGGGGATTCAAATAGGGAAGGAGATGACGAAGAAGCAATAGCAATAGCGGCAACTTCATTAGTGGGCTCTTCTTCTACTTCTCCGGATGAATATTCTTCTTGAGCAAGCAACACAATTCTCGGAGGCTTCTTGTTGATGGCATTCTTTTTGAAGAAAGGTTTCTTATGTGTGTCCTTTGATTTGTCCTTCCTAACAAGCTTTCCTTCATGAAGTTCTCGGTTCTCAAACAGACACTCGGCCACAAAGTGATATTTATCTTGGCAATTGTAGCACGAACGAACTCTTTGGCCACCCTCCTTCCTTCCACTTGCCTTGTTGACAAAATCCCTTGCCTTGGACGGACTCTTCCAAAAGACCTTAGATGTGAGAGCCGCATAGTCCTTGAGAGTATCTTGAAGTTCTTTGGGATCCTAATGTGACACATCTTCTTGAGCCTCATCATCATTGTCTTGCTCCACAACCTTGGCCTTCAAAGCAAGTGAGGTTCCTCTATGCATTCCAATGGCTCGGGCTCGAGCATCTTCGGCGTTCTTGGCAGCCACCTTATATGCCGCCATCTCTTACATGACCTCATTAGATGTCATGAGGTGGTAATTGTGTATTCCTTAGAGGCTCTTCAAGTCGGTGGATTCAAACGGCCAAAGGGCGCTCACATACTTCCTTTTGATCCAAGCATCATCCACATAGGTTGCACCAAGGGCACGAAATTGAGTAGCAAGAGTCTTGAGTCTTCGATACATTTCTTCATGATCTTCACCCTCTACCATGAAAAAGCCCTCGGCTTGGTTGCTCAAGGCTTCAAATCTATTCCTTTGCATGCTCTCATTACCGACAAACTCTTGAGTGAGAATATCCCAAGCTTCTTTGGTGGTGGTGGCCATCTCAATGAGAGACATGTGCTTTTCTCCCACGGCGGTGTGAATTATGTTGAGAGCCAAGTCATTGAGTTGACCATCCACAACTTCCCTTCTTGTCATGTTGTTTGGGTCGACGGCCTTGAACCCACTTTGAATGATTCTCCATAGCTCACTCGAAGCGCTCTTGATATGAGATTTCATCATAAATTGCCAATTAGTAAAACAAGATGGATTAAACTTAGGTGGATCACCCCTATTGTTTATATGATAATGCGGGATAGGTGGGTCGACGGAGTACGTAAATGGAACACCATGGTACTCCTTCTTCCCATCATCAATTTTAGGAGGGGATTCATTAGTGAGTTGTTCGCCCTCCCCACTATGCGCGGCGGAAGCATTAGCCTCTAGGGATGGTGTGGCGGGTGGCTTATTTCCATTCAAGAGTTGCCTCATCATGGCACGCAACTCCTCCATTTGAGTGTCCATGGTTGATTTCAAGCTTGTTTCCAAATTCTTGAGATCATCCATGGACACCGGAGGGGTGCTACCACCCGTCACCTCATCACCGTCACCCATACTCTCTTAGGCGGTGAAGCCTAACTTAAGAGCCAAGGCTCTGATACCAGTTGAAAGGATTGTATGGGCACCTAGAGGGGGGGGGGTGAATAGGTGCTACACCAATTTTTAAATCTTTTTCAAATTAAGGCTCAACACAAAGGTAAATTATCTAGATATGCAACTACGGTGAATTTACCTATACGAGAAGCAAACTAAACAACTAGGCAAATAACGATACGAGTAAAAGCTACAAAGGGAAAGAGGTAACCGAAAGGGGAAGCACGCGGAGACAAGGGTGTATTCCCGAGTTCCTCCTTGTTAAGGGAGTACGTCTCGTTGGAGGGGTGTGAGTTAGCCACAAAGGCCTACTCAATGCCACGAAGGCCTCAGCCTATTCTCCGATGAACTTTGCCACAAAGGCTTGGTTCACCTTCCACTATCTGAGTCCTTCGAGGCGGAAACTGGAGCCTTTACAATGTTTTTGGGGCACACACCCACAACTTAATTGGGGGCTCCCAAATCCACGAATCTGTCATAATTACAACAAGAAATGAGCACAAGAATCTAGGGTAACACAAAGCTAACCCTAGAAGAGAAATCCCTCAAGAGAAAGAGGGGGAAATGAAAAACTGCTCGGTGAAGATGTAGATCCGGGTCTTCTTCTTCAATCCTCCGAAGATCAACGAGTTTGGACGGAGGAATTGGGAGATCTTGCGATTTTGAGCTCTCAAATATTAGGGTTCATAAATGCTGGACGAGCTAGCTGTCCTGAGGTAGGTGGAGGGGTATTTATACCCCTCTGAGAATTATAACCGTTGGGGGTCACTTATGCCGGAGACTCCGACCTAAGTGGGCCGGAGACTCCGGTGTAGGCCGGAGACTCCGGTCTTCTTCCGGGGTTCCTCCGGACAGCCATACAGAGGCGCACCACACTGCGCATGCTTCGGGGAGGGCCGGAGACTCCGGTCTGAAGGACCAGAGACTCTGGTGCAGGACGGAGACTCTGCACCCGGGCGGAGATTTGTCGAGGACGCAGGACTGGCCGGAGACTCCGGTCACCAGGGGCCAGATACTCCGGCCTCCCGGAGACTTCGGGAACCCTCCGGTGGTACTCCGGAGGGGTATCTAGTACCGCACCACACGCTGGCCAGAGGGCAGGAAAATCCAGGGGGCCGGAGACTCCGGCCTGACAGGCCGGAAACTCCGGCCAGGAATTTTCCTGCAGCAAAAGCACTTTGCCATTTCTTCGCTTTTTGGTGAGTGATGCTAGAGGTAGAAATATGTCAATTAACCTGCACCACTTAGCATCATATTAGATAATCATTAGTGTTGTTAACTAACACACAAAACTAATAGGGTTTAGGAAATGTTCTTTCAAAGCGGATCTATGAAGAGGCCCGACAGGGTAGCGGCGGCCGTGGTAGCCACGGGGCGGACGCGGAGCTAGCCAGCTTGCTCAGGCTAACGCCGCGCAGCGCCCCGGGGAATGCGTCGACGAGCCCCTTGATGAGGGTGAAGACACCGGGGTTACCAGGAACCCAAGAAGAGGCTGGCTTGCATCCTCGGCGGGGCTTAGGCCCCCAGCTCAAACCGCCACTTCAAGCAGCTCACGCACGGGGTCAGCGCCACACTTCCCCGAGCTGAACCCGCCAGGCCACTCAAATGGTCACAGTTCCCCATCACCTTCGACTCTGACGACAACCCGAAGTCGACGCTAACAGTGGGCCGCGTCCCGCGTGTGTGCACTCCTACCATCAGCAACGTCGCAGTCACCAAGAATCTCATCGACGGGGGCGCCGGCCTGAGCGTCATCTCCGTCAAGACCTTCGACAAGATGCAAGTGTTGTACGAGCAGCTGATGCCCACGAGGCCCTTCTCGGGCGTGACAGAGGGGACCACGATGCCCATCGGACAGGTCTGCCTCCAACAAGAACTACCGTTCCGAGATCATCGACTTCGACGTCACTCACATCAGCCTCCCGTACAACGCCATCCTCGGCTACCCCGTGTTGGCAAAGTTCATGGAGGTCATGCACCACGCCTACAACGTCGTCAAGCTTCCGGGCTACAGCGACACCATCACCATCCGCGGCGACAAGAAGGATGTCGTCTACGCCATCGAGCATGCCACAAAGAGGCCGCTGCGGCCTACCCCGCCGATGAAGACGCCGTTGATCCTGACGCCACACCTACCAAGAAGAAGCAGCTATTCTCCCAAGAACACGCTGCCACAAAGAAGGTGTCCCTGGACGGCAGCGGCTCGAGGGCTACGGACACCATCGGCGGGATCCTACACTCCAAATATGAAAGCACGCTCATCTCCTTCCTTCGGGCAAATGCTGACATGTTCGCATGGACACCATCGGATATGCCCGGTGTACCAATGGAGGTGATCGAGCACCACCTAGTAGTGTGCCCCAGTGCACGACCCGTGAAGCAGAAGGCGCGGTGACAAGCGCCAAAAAAGGACTTTCAAGAAGTAGAGAAGCTTAAGAAGGCCAATTTCATCCGTGAGGTCGCGCATCCCGATTGGGTCGCGGACCCCGTCATGGTGCCCAAGGCGAACGACAAAAGGCACCTCTGCGTCGACTTCACCGACCTCAACAAGGCCTGGCCCAATGACCCGTACCCGCTGCCCCGCATCGACCGGATCGTGGACTCCACCGCTGGCTATGACCTCCTCTATTTCCTGGACGCCTTCTCAGGCTACCACCAGATCAATATGGCAAAGGAAGGCGAGGAGAAGACGACATTCATCACCCCTTGCGGCGTGTTCTGCTACATGTGCATGCCCTTCGGCCTGAAGAATGTCGACGCCACGTTCCAAAGGTTGATGCGCGCAACCTTGGGGGCTCAGATGGGGCAGAACACCTAGGCCTACGTCGATGACATCGTCATCAAGACCCGCCAGGAGCGCACCTTCATCGCGGACCTCGAGGAGACCTTCACCAGCCTATGCAAGGTAAACATCAAGCTCAACCCCGACAAATGCATCTTCGGAGTGCCGTCTGACAAGCTCCTGGGTTTTCTGTGTTGGGAATATGCCCTAGAGGCAAAAATAAAATGGTTTATTAGCATATTCATGTTTATGATAATAGTTTATTATCCATGCTATAATTGTATTAACCAGAAACATAATACATGTGTGGAATATAAACAAACAGGTGTCCCTAGTAAGCCTCTACCGGACTAGTTCGTTAGTCAAGAGATGGTTAGAGTTTTCTAACCATGGACTTGTTATAGTCACTTGATAACGGAGTCATATCATTAGGAGTAATGATGTGATCAACAAGACCCAATAATAAAGAGTTGCAAATGATTGTGTCACTAAGTTTCATTGTCAACGCTTTTAGTATATGCCAAGTATAGTTTCCTTAGACCATGAGATTATGTCACTCCCGTTTACCAGAGGAATACTTCGTGGACATCAAACGTCGCTTCGCAACTGGGTGATTATAAAGGTGGATTTCAGGTATCTCCGATGGTATTTGTTGGGTGGGAATCAAGAGTGGGATTTGTCCTTCCTTGTGACGGAAAAGATATCTCTGGGCCCTCTCGGTAATATAGCATCAGAAAGGTTGCAACCATGTGATTAAGTGGTAATCACGGAGATCCTATATTATGGACGAGTAAAGAGAACTTGCCAAGTAACGAGATAAAACTAGATATGGAGATATCGACGATCGAATCTCGGGCAAGTTGAATATCGGTGAGACAAAGGGAATTGTATATGAGATTAAGAATCTCTGGCATTGTGGTTCAATCGATAAGGAACTTCGTTGAATATGTAGGAGTCAATGGACATCCCAGTCCCGCTATTGATTATTGATCGGATCATGTCTACATGTACTCGAAACCGTAGGGTCACACACTTAACGCTCTGATATAGCTAGGGTTTGTGATGAGATATTCGATGGTATGAATGAATGGTGATTTGGAGTCTCGGATGAGATCCTAGGCATCACGAGGAGTTCCGGAAGAGTCCGGAGATAAAGTTTCATATAAGGAAAGTGGTTTCCAGGGTTCCGGAAAAGTTCAGGAATTTTCCGGCAGGGTACTAGAATAATTCTAGAAGGTTTCGGAAGGTTCCAGAGGGCCCCACCTTGGGGGTCCACGAACCTAGAAGGCCCACATGGACTGAGGGGAGATGCAGCAGCCCACTTGGGCTGGCCGCATCCTCTCCCTAAAGGCCCATGTGGCTGGCCCATGGGAGGCACCCAAAACCCTAGGGGGCTGACTTGGGGAACATGTTCCCCGCCGGCCCTAGGGCTTGGAGGAGGGGCCAAGGCACCACCCCACGCCTATATAAAGAGGAGGGGAGGGCTGGGGCGTGGTACCCCATACCCTAGCCGCACCACCCCTCTCCTCTCCCTCCTCTCTCTCTCACGCTCATGGCTTGGCGAAGCCCTGTCCGTGGAAGATCTCCAGCATCAACACCACCACAACCGTCGTGGTGCTGAGATCTATCTAGCCACTCCCTCCTTTCTTGCGGGATCAAGAAGGCGGAGTCTACATCAAGCCGTACGTGTGGATACCGCGGAGGCGCGGCTCGTGCGGTGCATCGTCGGATTGGATCTACGTGGATAATACATCTCCTCGCGACTAAATGAGTCTAGTTGCGGGGATCGACAGACCAACCCCTGCATCGACAAAAGGCTTTGTTCGTTCTTTGAGGGTAATAGATTGGATCTCATCTTCGCTACCTTTGTCTAATAGATCTAGATCCGTTGGGGTTTCTTCTTCTTGTTTCGTAGGAAATTTTTTTGTTTTCTATGCAACGACCCCTTCAGTGGTATCAGAGCCTAGATCTATTCGTAGATGTTGGTGCGATTATAACACAAGGAGTTGTGGGCATTGATGTTTTTGTTGCTACCTTCTCGCCTGTGCTTTGTATCTTATTGGATGGTTGGATTGAAGCAGCCCGGACCAACTTTACTCGTCCACGCACGAGAGACCGGTTCCACGATTGACATGCAACTTGTATTGCATAAGTGGCTAGCGGATGTCAGTTTCTCTAGCTATGGTGAGATGTGATTTGCAATGGAAGGCCTTTAAAAAGGATGAGTAAATAAGCAACTTCTATATCACCGTTGTGGTTTTTGCGTAGATTAGAACGGTTCTATCTCATTGACCCAAGCCACGTAAAAATTGCATAAACAAATTAGAGGACGTCTAACTTGTTTTTGCAGGGTCTTGTGATATGGTATGGCCAATATGTGATTTGTGATAATGTAAGCAATGATCATGTTTGTAATCTTTCACGACTTGCATGTCGATGAGTACGGCAACCAGCAGGAGCCATATGGTTGTCTATTATTTTATGTGACCTGCGTGTCATTGAATCATCATGTAATTGCTTTACTTTATCGCTAAGTAGTAGCTATAGTCGTAGTTGAAATATTTGGTGACGGCAACCATGGAGGAGGCGCCACAATGTTGGTGATGATGGAGATCATGCCGGTGCTTTGGAGATGGAGATCAAAGGCACAAGAAGAAAGGCCATATCATATCACAATTTTAAATTGCATGTGATGTTAATCCTTTTATGCACCTTATTGTTATGCTTAGATTTGATCGTGACGGTAGCATGATAAGGTGATCTCTCTCGTTAATATCAAGATGTGTTCTTCCCTAGTATGCGCCATTGCAAAAGTTCGTCGTTTTGAGGCACCACATGATGATCGGGTGTAAGCCAGATTTACACATGCGGAAATACTACGGTTTTCTTGACGAGCCTAGCATGTACAGACATGGCCTCGGAACACAAGAACCGAAAGGTTAAACACGAGTTATATAAATGATATGATCAACACTGAGTTGTTCACCTTTGAAGCTACATCATCTCACATGATGATCGGTTGTGGTGTAGTGGATTTGGATCGTGTGTCACTAAAACAACCAAAGAGATGTTGAGTTTAGTGGGAGTTCATGTAGTAATTTTGATTAAGATGAACTAAAATTATCATAAACAAAAGTCCTAAGATGTCTTTGCAAAAATCCTTGTAGATCATTGATAACCCCCAAGAGCAGGGGATCACTGTAGCACCTCTCAATGTGGAAGTAGGGTATCGATCCGCAGGAGCAAGAAGGAAAAGTTATGTATTCCCTACAACTAAAGTGTCACAAGTTTTAGTTGATTATGCACTAAACAAGTTTATGGAACAAGATGGTTGACTTAATGGATGGAGGTTTAATGTAACAAAACAAAAATGTAAAAGTGTCCCAATCCTCTTCAATGCAAGAGGACAAGACAAAGGTGTAAACGGTGTTTGGAAATAAGGCCTGGGGATCATACTTTCACTAGTGTACACTATCAACAATAATAATATAATTGAATACATAGATATTTCCTCTTCACTATGCTACCCCAAACTATAATCCGGTTGGATAACGAACACCAATCCATTGCGTAGGGCTATAAAAGCACACCTTAAAGTTGCATTCCACATCTAGGGACACTTCATCCTTGTCACTATCTGCATCCAAAGATAGTACTAACAAACACCACAATATCATAGAGACATCCAACACAAATAATAACTCATGATAAGTATTCATGTAATCTTTAGCCTAAGAGCCACACACGGTGCACACACTGTCAACTTCACACCATGGGACAAAGGTGACTCCGGAAATTACATTAATAAAACCACTTGAATAGCATAATTCATAAGATAAAGAAGAGTACCATCTATGGATTCAACTAGATTACAAAGCTCATGATCACATAAAGATCACACCATGGGAGAGAGAGATAAACCACATAGCTACCGGCATGAGCCCTCAGCCTCGAGGGTGGACTACTCCCCCCTCATCATGGAGACGGTGGAGATGTCATTGGGGGAGATGGAGACCACCCCGGCAGCGCCCCGCCGGAGTTTTCCCCCTCCAATCTACAGCTCCAGGTCTCTGTTTCGGTGTTTCTGTGTTTCGGAGGCGCTCCCTTCTGGAAAACGTCGGGGGACTATTTTTATAGTCAGTTTTAGGTCACGAGGAAGCTTCGGGAAGAAGGATCGACGCAAACGGAGCCACGAGGCCCAAAAGGGTGGGTCCCACGCGGCCAAGGAATCTGGCCGCGTGGGCCACTCCCTTTCGGCCTTCGGGCCTCCACTTTTTTGCATTCTTTTTCCCCACGCTTTGTTTCTTCCAAAAAATGTTCCCCATAAATTTTCAGGTCATTTGGACGTCGTTTGGGTCTAGTCCTGGCCATGGGCCGGGCCTGGGTGGGCTTGGGCCGGGCCCAGAAAAGCCCACAGCAGAAAACCTAGGCCCAGGCCCGGCCCAGGCCCACTGACGGGCCTAGAATTCAGGCCCAAGCCCGGCCCATTGGTAGAAAATAGAGGTGGGCCTCGGGCCGTGGGCCGGGCTTCTTCCCTAAATCGTCCATATGTGAAGCCCAGGCCCGGCCCTACCAATCCTTTGGGCTCAAAACGCAAGCCCGGGCCCACCCACGGGCCTAAAAACATAGGCCCAGGCCCTGAAATTTCAGGCCGGGCCTGGACGGGCCGACCGGGCCGGGCTTCCCATGGCCAGGCCTATTTGGGTCCCTGAAACATCAAAATATAGAAAACAGGGTTTTCTGCCAGTGCAGGGTTAATTCTAGAAAATTAGGAAAACTGTGAAATCTTCCCAAAATCATTATAAAACAATGATATAACCCTTATATGATGCAAATATGATTGAAATATGAGAATTATAATGCAAAGTTCATGTATGCATTTTATATGCATCAACATCCCCAAGCTTAATCTATACTCGTCCTCGAGTATGAAGGTGATAAAACTAACATGGACTTTGCATTTTAATTCTATCAATGGATATCAAAGATGATTATTACTGCTACATAGATTCAAATGATTCATTCTTCAAAGGAGTAGCAATATGCAAGATAGAATATGAAGTGACATCAAATATTCAATGCAAGGATGTTCAAATGATAATTCACAAAGTGTAACATAAAAGAAAGTACTATGGACCAAATGTATGCATAATGAAAAATAAAAAGGTCCTATAAAGGTCATAGAGTACTCTTACAAAACTGAATATAAAAGGTGGATACTTTGGATAGATATATATATATGAGTAGAGGTAAAAACATGAACGAGTTTCATCTATCTTCCAAATGCTTCTACTTAAGTTAATGTTTGCAATGTGGTATCATTGGTATCAAGCTCTCATTACCCCTCATCATATGTAACATCCCAAGATTTTCAAATTTTTGAAAATTCAGAGGGATCAAAAACTTTTTGTTGTTTTGTTTCAAAACTCAAAATCATGCATGGCATTCATAAGCATCATGTGTTTGCTGCATTTAAATTGCTTGAAATAGTAAAAGATTTCAAAATTAAAAATAAATTTTGTTAAGTGACATAAAGGGTGCAAAGTAACCCTAGTCAATATTTAAAATATTTTGATTTTATTTGATGGTAGTAAACAGTGCCAAAATACCGTACTCTGAATAAGTTTTCCTAAAAGGTATTTTCCAAGTTTCTCTGAAAAAGATTTTAATCGGTGTCTTGTATATATATATATATATATATATATATATATATATATATATATATATATATATATATATATATATATATATATAATAAGCACACAACTAATTTCCTATATTTCCTACTTGAGAAAACTGTGCTAAGTGACTCTATTTTATAAACTATAACTCACAGGATTTTTCTATATTTTATTTGACTCATTTTGGAGTTGTGTTGTTACCTCAAGAAAAGAAAATAGAAAATAGAAGAGACAAAAAAAAAAGAATCGGACCGGCCGGCCAGGCAGCCAGCCACGGCCCAAGAAGGTGGCCAGCCACGCCCAGCAACCCGATCGGCCCAGCACGGGAGGTTCTCCAGGAACGAACACGAGTCGTTCCCGTGCCGAACCAACCCAGAAAAATCGCCGATTTTGTTCCGATTTCTTCTCCATTTGCTACCAAACTCCGCCTATAAATACCCAGCGACCCCGCACTCCTTTTCCCCCAAAAACCCCAAATATCCGCCGCCAGGCTGCCCAATTTTCGGCCTCCAACTCAAAACTTCGATTTTAGATCTCGTTTTCATCTTCCACTTGTCACGGTTGGAGCTTTGCTCGTATGCCGATTCTTCCTTCGCGAGAGTTGTAGATCTCGTCGAGATCTTTCCATCCCGATAAAGATCACCACTTTTCATCAAGCACAGCCAGAGAATTTCGTGTCGCAAGATTTCAGATCTAACGGAGTAATACGTCGATTACTCTTCAACCATCCAACCAAATCAGGTGAAATTTTTACAGGAGGTAGATCTCATAAATCCCTACAACTTCTCCGAAGAAAGTTTTTCGATTTGAGTTACGCATCTTTTTCTAAAAACAGATCTATTCAAGCCAATCAGGAAGAGCCACGTGTCATCCTCGTCACCAACTCGTCAGCTACTGCGTGCCAGCCACATCAGCAGCCGAGTCGGCACCCGCGTCAGCGCCAGCATGGAAAAGATTCGGCAGTTTGCAGAAAGGTTCCTGGACCTTAGATCTATCATTAATTTTTATTGGCTCGGCCAAATTTTGCAAACTTTATATTTTTGGAAAGCTTAGGACTTGTAGAAACTTTTAGCATAGTTATTTTTAGATTTTGTCGAAATTAAATTAGTTGTTTTTCAAAAGTGGTTTAAATAGTATTTTGGCTATAACTTGAGTTTAAAAATAGATTTTTGAGCAAACTCTTTTGCTATAGTTTAGTATGCCTAAGTATTGGCCGTAGGACTAGTCCATTATTTTTGTAAAATTATTTTCTTTGATTTTTGAGTAAATATTGATTAAATGCTTTTAGGTGTTATTTTAATAAATAAAATGTACAAAAAATTATTTTTATATTCGAGTTATAAAATAACTTAGTAGTATTTTGAAGACTTTAGTACTAAAAGTACTTAGAAATATTTTTGTCTCTCAAAACAAAACTATTTCTTCCTTAGAAAATATTTGATAAGTATTTTTGACAAACACTTTTCCTTAGAAAATTTTAGCTCCTCTTATGTTGTTAACTTTTTCTTAGAAATTATTTGTGACTTGTTGTTTGACCATTGGTCCTTAGTTATTTTGGATCATCTTTCTTGCTTGCATTACTTAGAGCATTTTCATAAGCATGGCATGCATTTTAAGTCCTTAGTATTATTTTGTACTTCTTACATGACTTCCCCCTTAGAAATTTTGAGGATGCATGTTAGCTCTTTTGAACCCTCTAGTCAAAACCACTAAGTTAGAAATTAGTGGAAACAATGAAGAACTCATGAATGACTTAGCCAAGGAAACAAGACTCCAGAAGCATCTCCAAGAAGTAAAAGTACTTAGAAGAAATTCGGAGGAAGTTCCTGAAGACCAACCCCCCTACATTTTTCTAAGTATTTCTTTCCTTTCTTCCTTCTCTTAGACTTCATGGTGACTAAGTTATATTCGAAGACCAACCTTGTTGATGCCAACAATCAAGGCTGCAAAACCATCAAGTCCACAACTTTTCAATGGAGTCAACACACCAAGGAGAAAGTTACAAAGAAGTTGAAGATTCTTGGAAGACCAACTACTCCATTCTTTCTATGTTTTCTTCTTTCTACTTTCTATCTCTCACCTTGGACATAGATCAATGAAGACCATTGAAGACCAAATGAAGCTGCAAAGGAAGTGAAGATTATTGAAGACCAAACTTGTGAAAACTTAAGAATAGCCCTACAACTCTTCAAGTTGTTGTTTTATCAAATTTTACTCAACCCTGGCCTTCCCTTAGTCAAATGGGATTTTGTCATGTTATGTATTTCCTTAATTTGTTTTGCATGTCTTTCATACCATTTCTTTTCTTGTATCATTCTGCATCTCATGCATGTCATATTTTTCTAAAGTGTTGCATTTATGATTGTATGTTTATTTGTGGTTTGTTTGACTTGTTAGAAATTCCGGAGAGAGACGAAAGTGGTTGCAACTGCATCTACTGCTCCTGTTTGCCAAGGCAAGTGGCACACCCCCATAAATTTCCTAAGTATTTTTATATGCATTACTAGTGTACTTATTTATAAGCATGTGTTGGATAGTATTATTGCTATGCGCTAAACCCCTCATACCTCTACACTAGTTGTGTCTAGAATCCTATGGATAACTTAGTAGATATATTGATGCTATGCAAAAGTGTTTTATTGAAAAGCATAATTCTACTAAGTTAATTTATCACCTGGGTGGATTTGGGCTTGAATGGTTGTATGAGTTGAGTGTTGTCCCTAGGGGTTTTACCGATGGGATATTCACTTGTGGATTGCCACCCAGGAACAAAGGGACCAAAGTTTTCTCTAAGTGAAGATGCTTCCCGTGCAGCCATTAGTCATATGGGCTCTGGCTAGATGAATTAAGTTGCGTGGACTCCTCCGGGCTTGACAAGCAGATGTAGAGGATGTAGGTGGAACGGGTCAAGCCAGTACGGGAAGGAGAAAATGCTTCTGAAAAGTCTCGTCTCAACTCTCTCCTTTTCCTTAACACAAATTGAGTGCTTGAGGATAGTTTGGGTTTGTTGGGTCTAATGGTGAAAGTGCACAACCTCTGCAGAGTTAAAAACTAAGTACTTAGCCGTGTCCCCGGTTACGGACAATTCAAGCAGCTGATCGAGGATTCAACGGAGGCTCCCAACATTCAAATTTCTCTAAGTAAAAATTGATGGGTAAACATGGGTAGATGAGATTGTGGTTGTCATACCATACATGTCTCGGTTTTTAAGGAAAAGATTTTACAAAAGTGTTAGGCAAAATTGGCTTTATGCAAAATAGCCTTGAAACTCCACCAGCCAAATATGCATACAGGTTATAGAGTTATTCCACTAAGTGTCCACATAGTGTCACTTGCCAGATCCATTTTTAATGGTTCTGACCCACTCTGTTGCAAAATTTTATTTGTTGCAGATTGTTCTGACGATGAGTGAGTTTACTTTTAAGGGTTTCGAGTCTGCAACCAACATGTTTCGCCTTTGGCACATGAAGATGATGGAGACTCATTGCTAATTTTATTTCCGATGTGCTAATCTTTGTAAAATGCTAGCCTTGAGCTATGCAAGTTGTAATAGATATTTGTAAACTCTGGATCATTCGTGTAATAAATTGATACAATGTTAAGGTATTCATCGTAAACTGTGTGTGCTAGCGATTCGATCCAGGGACTAGCACTATACACAGGGATCTTGCCTATTTTTAAGTGCAGGTCCGCTACAATAGCACATTTAATGGTTATGTTTAAAGTGAAAGCAAATATGAGTAGTGTGCTTGACAAAGCAATGGTTGAAAGTTTCATGCCCCTTGAATATGAGTACCTACACCATGGTGTTACTCAACTTGGGAAACAAAGCAAGTTCAAGTAAAAGCATTGTATAATAGCGTCATCAAGAAGATCAACTGGGGTACCACTTGTCCCAGGACATGGAACAAGCCCATGTCAAAATGACAAGACAAACAAACATAAGGAACAATCTCAACACCCTTTTTATTTACTATTGGTATAGCTTTTTATTGTGAGGTGTATCACTGAAGGTTCACATAGCATGTAAGTAAATTTCCACCATGACAGCATGGCTTAGATTAGCGGCCCAGGTGTCTCTCTAGCCATTTATACAACTACTTAAACTTACTAAATGTCCACATTTATTTTGCACCATGATAAGCATCCATAAACAAAAGTACATGATATCAACTAAATAGAATTTAGTGCAATGTTGAAAGCTTGCCATGTGACAGCACATTTGGGCTAACTAGCAACCAAGACTCTTGCCAAACTCACAACTTCATAATTTTAATCACAATGGTTCATGTTTATTAAATGCAATAGTAAGGTCTGAGAGCTATTTAACCAGATTTTTCACATAACAATCAATAACATAAGCATTTTAATTCAGATGTATAGATAATACAAAGTAACATGATAAACATACTCAGAATAGCATAAAGCCAATAGGTAGATATGGTGGACTCACTGGAAAAACTTTGGTTGAAGGTGTTGGAAACAAGTTTTTACTTGTTAGGATTTTTGGGCTAGCAAAAGGGAGAAAGTGACCAACTAAATGCATGCACAAGTGTACATAGAACTACTCAATCCATGTTAAACCAAGTAAAGTAACATTCAACATCTAAACATGAACATAAGATAGCTCTTGATAAAACACTTGCAATTTGATACTCATTAAAAAGCACATGAGTCATGCAACTATATATATCTTTTTTTAAATCAACTCAAACATCCCTTTCCCAATATTTTTAATAGCATCCATCTTAATTCAACCCAAAATTCCAGTAGCTCTCTCATATATAAATGATAGTGGTGGTCTCAAAACAAACAAAAAATCAAACTAAAAGACGCTCCAAGTTTATGCGATAAAGTGCATTGATCGAAAAACAGAAGTTAGACGTGTGCAAACCGAGAGTGTGTTGGTCCAGTAGGGTTTTCTTCACATCCCCAAGCTTATGGTTTTCACCATCCTTGGATAGCTCTTGGTGCATCTCCTCTAATCCCTGTGAAAAAACTTCAAAACACCGTTTCTCCCATTTCTTTTCTGTGGGGTGACATTAGTAGTGATAGACAAATACATTACTTGCTGCTTATAATCCTTAGACAAAAATTCATATGAATGTACAGAAAGTGTATAATGTTGTATGCCTATTAATAAAATTAATTGGATCAACAAGATTCAAGTTAAAAAGTTCAAAACATGCATCAAACAATATTGGACAGAATCTGTCCAGAAAACTGATAGCAGCAAAACGTATTTTTATACCTGCCTTACCTATGTCTAAAAATTCTTAAAAAATTTATGCATACAGAGGATGAAAAGTTGAAGCTACAGTAAAAATATCAGGTCATTCGGAGTTACAGAATAAGAATTAAAAATCAAACCGTACACAGACTTGTGCTGGAATGAAATCTCCGCATGCAAAATAACAACTTTTTCATACCAAAATGGGTAAAACTTGGCACTTTATTAATTATTCAGGAAACTAAACAAAAAACTAAGTCTCTTGTTACAGCAAGAGGACACAAAGAAAATCAAAAATAAAAAACAACCGGGTTGCCTCCCGTAAAGCGCTTTCTTTATAGCCATATAGCTAGGCTTCTTACTTGATATCAAGATGGTTGGAGTGAGATGGCTTGGCATCCCCAAGCTTGAATTCTTGTACTTATTTGATATATGTAAGGTGAGCCCAGGCAGAATAGGAAATAAAAGCATAAAGAGCACACCACAAGACATTAACCCATTAACTTTTAAGTCTAACTCTTTTCCTATGCATTGGCATTTTATAAAAGAATAAATCAATAAAGCACAAAGTTACTAGCATAGGAAGGCAAAACAAGTGGAACTTCAAAAGTTTCAATATAAAGATAGAAGGCTTAATATTATTGAGATATATGAAATCATGTCTCCTTCTCTCATAAAAACTTTCAGTAGCATCATAAGCAAATTCAACAATGTAACTATCACATAAAGCATTCTTTTCATTCACCATCATAAATGTATTATTACTCTCCACATAAGCAAAATTCTTCTCATTAGTAATAGTGGGAGTAAAACTATCATAGCCATCATTGTAATCACCATAAATTGGAGTCATATCATAATCATAAGCAATTTTATGCTCAATAGTAGGTGGACTGAAAAGATCACATTCATCATTATAATCATCATATATAGGAGGCATAGTATCATCAAAGCAAATTTCTTCCTTCAAGCTTGGGGAACTAAAAAGACCATATTCATCAAAACCGGCATCCCCAAGCTTGCAATTTTCCATGGCATTAGCAACAATGGCACTCAAAGAAATCATACTAATAACATAGCTACTAGCATGATTGTTATGCAAATAAAGTTCCATAGGTTTTTTAATTTTCTCTTCAAAAGCATCATGACCAATTTCAAGATAAATTTTATAAAGCTCTCTAATTTTTTTGTTGTTTTCCATTTTCTAATTTTTTTTGGGTTTTTGATATATAGATAAAGTGAATGCAAAGCTGAAAGTAAATCTAAGAAAAACTCACAACCAAACAAGTTAAAGAGGAAAACCTCCCCAAGCTTAGATGATTGCCAGATGTAACACAAACAAAAAGAAATGCAGAACTGAAAATAAATATCTAGTGCAAATAAGAATTGAAACTTAAGCGCTACGCTCCCCGGCAACGGCGCCAGAAAAGTACTTGATAACCCCCAAGAGTAGGGGATCACTGTAGCACCTCTCAATGTGGAAGTAGGGTATCGATCCGCAGGAGCAAGAAGGAAAAGTTATCTATTCCCTACAACTGAAGTGTCACAAGTTTTAGTTGATTATGCACTAAACAAGTTTATGGAACAAGATGGTTGACATAATGGATGGAGGTTTAATGTAACAAAACAAAAATGTAAAAGTGTCCCAATCCTCTTCAATGCAAGAGGACTGGACAAAGGTGTAAACGGTGTTTGGAAATAAGGCCTAGGGATCATACTTTCACTAGTGGACACTCTCAACAATAATAATATAATTGAATACATAGATATTTCCTCTTCACTATGCTACCCCAAACTATAATCCGGTTGGATAACAAACACCAATCCATTGCGTAGGGCTATAAAAGCACACCTTAAAGTTGCATTCCACATCTAGGGACACTTCATGCTTGTCACTATCCGCATCCAAAGATAGTACTAACAAACACCACAATATCATAGAGACATCCAACACAAATAATAACTCATGATAAGTATTCATGTAATCTTTAGCCTAAGAGCCACACACGGTGCACACACTGTCAACTTCACACCATGGGACAAAGGTGACTCCGGAAATTATATTAATAAAACCACTTGAATAGCATAATTCATAAGATAAAGAAGAGTACCATCTATGGATTCAACTAGATTACAAAGCTCATGATAACATAAAGATCACACCATGGGAGAGAGAGAGATAAACCACATAGCTACCGGCATGAGCCCTCAGCCCCGAGGGTGGACTACTCCCCCCTCATCATGGAGACGGTGGAGATGTCGTTGGGGGAGATGGAGACCACCCCGGCAGCGCCCCGCCGGAGTTTTCCCCCTCCAATCTGCAGCTCCAGGTCTCTGTTTCGGTGTTTCTGTGTTTCGGCGGCGCTCCCTTCTGGAAAACGTCGGGGGACTATTTTTATAGTCGGTTTTAGGTCACGAGGAAGCTTCGGGAAGAAGGATCGACGCAAACGGAGCCACGAGGACCAAAAGGGTGGGTCCCACGCGGCCAAGGCATCTGGCCGTGTGGGCCACTCCCTTTCGGCCTTCGGGCCTCCACTTTTTCGCATACTTTTTCCCCACGCTTTGTTTCTTCCAAAAAATGATCCCCGTAAATTTTCAGGTCATTTGGACGTCGTTTGGGTCCCTGAAACATCAAAATATAGAAAATAGGGTTTTCTGCCAGTGCAGGGTTAATTCCATAAAAATAAGAAAACTGTGAAATCTTCCCAAAATCTTTATAAAACAATGATATAACCCTTATATGATGCAAATATGATTGAAATATGAGAATTATAATGCAAAGTTCATGTATGCATTTTATATGCATCAACATCCCCAAGCTTAATCTATACTCGTCCTCGAGTATGAAGGTGATAAAACTAACATGGACTTTGCATTTTAATTCTATCAGTGGATATCAAAGATGATTATTATTGCTACATAGAGTCAAATGATTCATTCTTCAAAGGAGTAGCAATATGCAAGATAGAATATGAAGTGACATCAAATATTCAATGCAAGGATGTTCAAATGATAATTCACAAAGTGTAACATAAAAGAAAGTACTATGGAGCAAATGTATGCATAATGAAAAATAAAAAGGTCCTATAATGGTCATAGAGCACTTTTATAAAACTGAATATAAAAGGTGGACACTTTGGATAGATATATATGAGTAGAGGTAAAAACATGAACGAGTTTCATCTATCTTCCAAATGCTTCTACGTAAGTTAATGTTTGCAACGTGGTATCATTGGTATCAAGCTCTCATTACCCCTCATCATGAGTAGTGTGCTTGACATATGTTTGAGTGGGAGCTAGTTACTCATGGTCAAATATAAGAATAACATATTTCTAGGTGGGATCCAAAGTGGTTTCACAATTTAATATGTATATGGTGTATATTTGAGTGGGAGTTTACAACATCTTGTTTAAGTGCAATAGAGATTTCATAAATGTTGTCAGGAACCAATGTATAACTTATGAAGTTAGTTTGAACGTCAAATATCTATGGAGATAGATGCATTTGATAAGCATTATGTCAGGATGTTTAACCTAAGTAAGATTTTGAAGGAGTTCAAAATGGAACAAGAAAAAGAAAGGTTCATTTGCTTGTGAGAAATAGGTGAAACGTTGAGTTGATAACTCAGTACAGAAATAATGGTTGGAGGATATGTTGGTGTTCGCTATGAATTGTTCATAGGACTAAACATGAACCATAATTTTGTATTTGATGAAATGTGACCCAAGTTCTTGGTTAGAAGAACATGTTTGAAATGAGGAGTCATTTCAAAATGGAGATGAGATAATTGGATCTACAGATTGGTAGACTTGTTTGAAGTCATGACTCCAAACTAGATTGGAGATCTCATAAAGACAGAAGCACAGCGAAAGCGTGATCGAAAATATCGAAGTGATATGTATTGCACTATCGTTTGTTGAGTCTACAACATATAGGAGTATATGATTAATTCAAGGATTAAAAGATATAATATTTTGGTTTGAGAAATTTTGTTTCAAGATTGAGTGAGTTCCGGATGCACATGCTATTTGAAAGTTCTTTTGACTGATCATATGTCATGTAGGCATAAAAGGGAAACGAAAATCTCACTCTGTAACCAAATATATTATATTCATCATGTGATGATGAGGTTCATCATGAGATAATGAGGTTTATCATGTGATGATAAAGTAATGTCAAAGTAGGTGACATCGACGTTTTGCAAAGAACATAGAGAACTGCAAAGTACAGTCAGGACAGAACCTCTACCACAAGCAAACATGATCAGCACTGAGACTACATGAGTGCTAGACTCCATGGGTGTTGGATCGATGAAATGTAAACTAGATTATTGAATCTAGTGCAAGTGGGAGACTGTTGGGAATATGCCCTAGAGGCAATAATAAAATGGTTTATTAGCATATTCATGTTTATGATAATAGTTTATTATCCATGCTAGAATTGTATTATCCGGAAACATAATACATGTGTGGAATATAAACTAACAGGTGTCCCTAGTAAGCCTCTACCAGACTAGTTCGTTAGTCAAGAGATGGTTAGAGTTTCCTAACCATGGACTTGTTATAGTCACTTGATAACGGAGTCATATCATTAGGAGTAATGATGTGATGGACAAGACCCAATAATAAAGAGTTGCAAATGATCGCGTCACTAAGTTTCATTGTCAACGCTGTTAGTATATGACAAGTATAGTTTCCTTAGACCATGAGATTATGTCACTCCCGTTTACCGGAAGAATACTTTGTGGACATCAAACGTCTCTTCGTAACTGGGTGATTATAAAGGTGGCTTTCAGGTATCTCCGATGGTATTTGTTGGGTGACATGAATCAAGATTTGGATTTGTCCTTTCTTGTGACAGAAAAGATATCTCTGGGCCCTCTTGGTAATATAGCATCAGAAAGGTTGCAACCATGTGATTAAGTGGTAATCATGGAGATCCTATATTATGGACGAGTAAAGAGAACTTGCCAAGTAAGGAGATAAAACTAGATATGGAGATATCGACGATCGAATCTCGGGCAAGTTGAATATCGGTGAGACAAAGGGAATCGTATACAAGATTAAGAATCTCCGGCATCGTGGTTCAATCGATAAGGAACTTCATTGAATATGTAGGAGTCAATATGGGCATCCCGGTCCCGCTATTGATTATTGATCAGGTCATGTCTACATGTTCTCGAACCCGTAGGGTCACACACACTTAATGCTCCGATATAGCTAGGGTTTGCGATGTGATATTTGATGGTATGAACGAATGGTGATTCGGAGTCTCGAATGAGATCCTAGACATCACGAGGAATTCCGGAAGAGTCCGGAGATAAAGTTTCATATAAGGAAAGTGGTTTCTAGGGTTCCGGAAAAGTTCAGGAATTTTCCGGCAGGGTACTGAAATAATTCTAGAGGGTTTCGGAAGGTTCCGGTGGGCCCCACATTGGGGGGCCAGGAACCTAGAAGGCCCACATGGACCGAGGGGAGGTGCAGCAGCCCACTTGGGCTGGCCGCATCTTCTCCCTAAAGGCCCATGCGGCTAGCCCATGGGAGGCACCCAAAACCCTAGGGGGCTGACTTGGGGAACAAGTTCCCTCAAGCCGCCGGCCCTAGGGCTTGGAGGAGGGGCCAAGGCAGCCCCCCCACGCCTATATAAAGAGGAGGGGAGGGCTGGGGCATAGTACCCCATACCCTAGCCGCACCACCCCTCTCCTCGCTCCTTTCTCTCTCTCTCGCTCATGGCTTGGCGAAGCCCTGTCCGTGGGAGATCTCCACCATCAACACCACCACAACCGTCGTGGTACTGAGATCTATCTAGCCACTCCCTCCTTTCTTGCGGGATCAAGAAGGTGGAGTCTACATCGAGCCGTACGTGTGGATACCGCGGAGGCGCGGCTCGTGCGGTGCATCGTCGGATTGGATCTACAAGGATAATACATCTCCTCGCGACTAGATGAGTCTAGTTGCGGGGATCGACAGACCAACCCCTGCATCGACAAAAGGCTTTGTTTGTTCTTCGAGGGTAAGAGATTGGATCTCATCTTCACTATCTTCGCCTAATAGATCTAGATCCGTTGGAGTTTCTTCCGCTTGTTTTGTAGGAAATTTTTTGTTTTCTATGCAACGACCCCTTCATCCTGGTGTCGCACCGCGGCATCGAAGCTTATATCCAAACAGTAATATAAGACAGAATGTTAATCAACAAGTAGTATATATGTCGCATCAGTAGAACAAGTGGTCCCCACGGGCCCACCACGCATGGGCCACAGTTAATGCTGGTCGTTTGACAACTTTGGTTCGGAATTGACTAAGTCTAGAAGCCCGGAAGCGTGATGCCAATATCGCCCCGGAAATGCTCTATCTTGAGTAGAGCATGTCAAGCATCGACATGATCGCCAGCAAGCCTTCCCGGAAAACCGGCTGAGGCCTATGGTTGTGGACTGATTGTAATAGTATGTTTTGTATATAGTAGTGTTGTTTAGGTTTCGTATTTATTTTCATATCAAATATGATGCAATTTATTCCTTATTGACCACCAACCCTCACCCAAACCCCACCTAACGCATCCCTTAATCCTTCACATTGATGCACCTTTGATACACTCATCACAAAATGACATCTTAGTATTTATTTATTTTATTTTTGTATTTATTGCCAATATTGTCTACCCTTAACTTTATTCCTTCTCTACCCAAGCATGCATGTACCCCACTCTCAATAATTGACGCTATTTTGTATAGTTATTCCATGTTTTAATTGACCCTCATTAGTTTTTTCAAATCTAGTATTTATGTAGAAGATCGTATTTTATTAAAAGTTATTAAATGCCCCTTATTCCTTGGTTCTTTAACTTTAGTATTTGTGCAAAATAATAATTTTTTTAAATATTTTTTCTCAACCACGAACCTCCACCTAACCCATCTCTTAGTACTCACACCACTCTATCTAGTTCACATCATAAGATGACCAGATAATATATTTTTGCTTAGTTGTCATATTTATTGTAATATCAAATATATGGTCCAATTTATTTCTTCCTGACCACATAATATTTGTTTTCGTGGTTTTGATATTTGTTGTAGTATCATTACATGCGGAAGATTGACTTTATCGTAATATCAAATATATGGTCAGGATTTGACTAAGTCTGTAATATCAAATTTATTCCTTCTTGACCACATTATATCTAATTGTATAAATTCTATAAATGCCCCTCATTATTTCTCTCAGCTGTAGTATTTATGCTGAAGATTATTCAAATTTATTCCTTATAAAGATCCTACAACCACCTACTCCCCCACTCGAAACTTTACACTATTTAAGCGAGACACTGCGAGACATCATTTTTCAATTTCTGTCAAAAAATGAAAATGGAAAAAGCACGTCTACATATTATATTCTGTTGTGTGTTTGTTGTTGCCAACACAACTATTGGAGGATGCTTTCCTTACAACAAACAGGTATGAGTTGTCTTAACCTAAATATATATCCGAGATCCATTTTCATATATTAGGGTAGTTTTGATTTATTTTCTGAATAACGCTTATTTTGGTTTATTCATACATTATATTCTCATGAACAAACTGAAGGGACAAAACTGGACGATGCCATGGCCGGTACGAATCCAGTCAACCAATGGAGAACAAGTCATTGTTCATGATTCTATAGAATACTTACGTCATGTGAGTCTTATGCATGTATCTAATGTAGTCTAACCATTTATTTCATTATATATGTTGTAATATTGATATATCTACCATGAGACTAATCAAATTATTTTTGGACAGTTTGCACTTCACTCATGGAATCCAAGTCTAGATGGCAAAAACTATTGTGGTTTTGAAGCTACGATGGACGTTTATGGATATAACTTAGAACCTCAACAACAAAGCTTGGCTACAATTTGGATCTATATTATAGGAGGAGGAGGAAAATCATCAATTACTGGATTTTCAGTTGGATGGCACGTATGTAACCAGTTTTCAAAATATGTATTTTTTTAATTCAACCAAGTCTATAATTCGGTGTGCTGGTATCATTATTTTTTTAATGAAATATATTCCCTCATTTCCTATTCTCGTTCCTTTTTCCTTGAAATAAATATTCCATGCAGATAAAGCACCACATTATCTAAGAAGTTACAAGTTTGTTAAGAATATATTTAGGGGGTGAAAGTTAAAAGATTTTTCTTGGATGGCGAAGCCCAAGTACTAATACACCAACACAAATTGGTTATTTATTTAGACATATTTTGCGTACATGTAACTAGATGTTAGTGTCATCACTCATCTCTCATCTACATTTTGAGTGTAATGAAAAAATAATGTGGGAATGAAGCCTAATTTGGAGGTTATCCCTCTTAAGCGGGGGCATATGTCCAAATTTCTAGTTACACAGGTATTCCGAGGAGCCCTTAATATAAAATCCTTTTATTTCAATGGAAATTCCTAAAAGACATAGGATTGGGTACTTCACAAAAAAAACTTTATTGTAGAATTACTTTATACATCATGAGAATATAAGTAGTAATTTCCATATTGTCTACTATTCAAAAGTTTTCCCAAAAATGAAGTAACATGGAAGAAAGAAGTAAACTTCCTCTAGCCTTAGAACTATTAGATGAGTGTAGTGGTAGTGGACTACAAAAGGAAATGTTATTCCTTATTGAGTATAAGTGTTTCTTATAATAACAAATCTGAACAATTTTCCTTTGAATATTTTGTTGTAGAGTTATATCAATGGGTTTTTGTCATCAGGGTATTGATACCTAACTTTTTCTTGGTTTCTATATAGGTTTATCCAGAACTCTACAACAATTCAGAAACACATTTTGTCACAATGTGGGCTGTAAGTTTACTCTTGACCATGATTCAACATTAGAAGTTCCTACAACAACGTATCTTAATAATTTTGTTTTGACTATTTCGTTGTCCACTTACTATCAATGGTATTTTTTCATCGGAGTATTGATGTCATCCATATTATGCAATTAATGTCATTATCAAACTTATTTTAATTTTATTATAACTATGAAATGAATGTATTTACTCTAAGATTCTAAAAACTATACTGTAAACAACAATCGAGAACCTAAACTCGAGAAAGATAAAGCTAGATGACCTTACAACAAAATATTTCGTGCGACAATGTATGATGGTTGGATAGAATATTTTTTCACTGGACCTGATCCAGATTTACATGAATTAATGTTCGATTTCAGTCTTACTCCTTGACTTCTATTTCAGGGTAATGGATCACCTCCCGATGGTTGCTACAACATGGACTGTCCAGGTTACATAAGGACAAATTCTACTATAGCTCCAGGGGATGTGATTACTCCGGTGTCTAGCCTCAATGGTACAAAGCAATACATAACAATACGAGCGCTCAAAGTAAGCACATTCTTGAGTTTATTAAAACTCTTATAGAATAAAATAATTGATGACTCAACTTGCAATTATGTTCCACTAAAAAATACTTTATATCTTAGGTATTATAATATAGTAAAACAAAAATTAAAATTCTCTAGATGCCACCTATAAAAGCATTAATTAACTTTGGTTTTTTATGTCCACTTGATATGGTCATTTAGTATTTACATCGAGAAACAAAACCATGTTTCAGACATATGACGTCAATTGTTTTTCATGTATACAAGAAGGTTTTACCCTTATTAATACATCATTTTGTTGTTGTCAAATATTTATTATACCAAGAATATTTGTGCTCTTATAAGTTGCACAAAACAATGCCAAAATACATTTTTCTTACTGATATATTGAAATAGAGTACTTTTAGGTGGTGTGGACAATAAAACATTAGAATTGACCATATTACAGACTTGATAGACCTTATGTTACATAAAAAGAAATGAAAAAAAAAACAAATTATTAGTTTCATATAGAGAATAAGTATTTAGTCTTGGTATATATAGAATGGAGTTTGAAGTGACTTGTAGGAGCTTGTCTCAATATCAATAATAATTATTATATAGAATTGTATCCCATAGCACGATATTAAGATATGAAGCTCATGATATATGAATGTTAGTAAGGTTATAATATCAAAATAATTGTGGAGACAATAACCTTCTAGAATGTAAAAGGAACCATCCCCATACTGTCTATTTGATCAAAACTAAAATATGTCTCCAAATAGTTTGACTTTGGGTTACAAAATCAGTTATAATTAAATGAATTTTAATATTATTAAGTTAGCACACAAAATTATAGTTTTTTTTGTAATTTAACTAATTAATTATTTGTTTCTGTAGGATAAGACATCTGGTGATTGGCAAATTCACTATGGATTCAATGGTCCTGCTCAACTAATTGGTTACTTTCCAAGATCCTTGTTCGGGGACATGGAAAAGAAAAATTTGATAATCTCATTTGGGGGCTTAGCAAGTCATGCAACTACACAAGCAAGTCCTCCAATGGGAAGTGGATTCTTTCCTGGGAGAAATGCCGCGTCCTTCAACAATTTAAAGTTTTTTGATGCAGAAGGCTCTGCCCACGATATCGACGAAGATATACCAATTTACCAGCCTCGCGCTAGATGTTATCGCATTTCTAATATCATATCGGGTGGGTTCTTATATGGGGGACCCGGTCATTGTGATATCTGAAATCCAAATGAAACCCAAGGTTGCTATATTTTATAATCTATTCATAATAAATAAAGGCACCCTTGAAAATAATTAAGAAATAAGTTTAAGATTTATTGTTGAATTATGTGTTGCTCGTGTTCATTTCAATGTCTATGGTTTATTGGACATCCTCCATGTTATTCGACACCTATGCATAAGAAGGGCTAATTAAGTATACCATATAGTTGTGCAAATAACAAAATTATATTTGGCACAAAGACGATATCATTGTGTTCATATTCAAATGTATATCTACTATTATGCACGAAAATAAGATCTAGACCGTTCATCAATGTCGATTAGACGATAGTGATTGGTCTGTTCTACCTCAGCCTTTCACTTAGTAACACTACGTTTTCAGCTGGCACATGATTGTTTCTTTCGCTTATGTCGAGTAGTGCCCTCAAACAGTCACATCCTCCCATCCTAACACTATCCTTCTCACGCCATCCATGGTTGTCACTGCAGCCTCTCGACACACATGCCCACATCCACCACGGGACCACCACCATGCCCATTGGGCATCTCCATCCGCCCTCAGGAGGCCTTTTTTGGCGCCAAAATTCTCGCAGTCGCCTCCCAGGAGCTCAAATTGCACCGGATTGGCCAATCTTTCTTCCGGTGTACCTAGGCTGAACGCAGGCTGCTGGAGGGTGCTTGGGGCTGTCGGCGCCGAGGAAACGCGCGTGAAACTTTGCGGGGCCGCCCTGTCAGCAACTAGACGAAGAGCGCGCGATAAAAAGCGTGGGGAACTCGGTCGTCCTCATCGTGTTGGCTCCCGCGTCAGTCAGCCTCCCATGTGGGGTTCCGGTGCCACTTGTGCCCGAGAGCTCGGAGCGTGTCGCGTAGATCCAACTGGTCCTTGCCGGCCTCTCTTACGAAGAGCGCGGGGATGAACATGCTTGGAAACATAATAAGAAACTAATTTTTACAGCAGAGTAAAGCCGGCACGCACGAAGCGATGCCAATAAATAAATCGAGAAGTAGAATAAACACAAAAAAACATGCGCGAATTGAACACCAAGACCGTAGATCTGCAGCAATAAACCGACCTGCATCAAGATAAGGATGAACAAAAGAAAACACATTACAAACATGGCAGAAACACAATACAAAGCAACGACCCTTAAACAGAATGGAATACATAAATAAACACAACGAACACATCCACAAATAGTAGACACGTTCACAGAACACAAACATACGCAGGAGGATGAACACGATCTGAAAGGAAACAAAAAACCTGATTTTATATCCCGGGCAAAACCGGCATGTACACACGAAACGATTGGACTTAGGAAAACACGTGCGAACACCAGGATCGTAGATCTGCGGCAAGAAGTTGGCATGCATCAAGATAGGGAAGAAAAAATAAAACACATTAGAAACGCGACAGAAACACAGTACAAAGCAACGACTCGTAAATACAAAAGGGAACACGGAAAAACAAGAGGAGAACAAGATCGCGGACAAGAAAACTAATTAAACTCCCAAAAATCACACGGTATAACGGTAAAAAAAAACAAAAAACAAAGTGGTGTAGGAGGCCAAAGGGCGCAATTTGACGCGCTCGGTTCACCTTTTTATGGTCCAAGGAGGGAGATCAAGAAGTCAATGCCGACGGGTGGCATTCGGTTCACCGAGTCAATTTGGGTGATAAAGAAATTCAATTAGAAAATAAATTACCTGAATGGATCTGTGGTTAAGTGGGGATTAGTTCTCATGTTGAAGATGAGAAGAGACGGTCGCTCTAATTGAGTGGAGTAGGAGGGGAAGAGATAGGCAGCAATGGAGCTGTAACGTACGTGAAGGCCAGGGAGAAGACGACCATGAGCGCTTGCTGGATTCAGTCAGGCTGGCCGTTGGGCTGCTGCCGGAGACACTAACGGGCCGCAGTTGGGCCGGCTCGGCTACTTCGGACGGGGCAGCCTTCTTCTCCTATTTTTTTGTTCCTTTCTCTTTTCTATTTTCTGTTTTCAAAACTGAATCCAAACATATTCAAAATATTTCAGGAAAATTTGAGAAAATACTTTTTGGAGAGATGATTTTAAATAGAAATATTTGGTACTATTATGTCCTTCCAATGACATCAAAAATAATTGAAAGATGACTAAGGTGCTTACCACCTCTTTATGTCAAAATAAATAATTATAACTTAATTCTGATTTAAAAGCCCAAAAAACATTTTAAAATGCAACAAACCAATGATGTTAATCAATGCCATGCATGATGTTGAGTTTTAGACTTAAACATCAAAAGTTTTTTATCCTTCTGAATTTTTAAATTTTTTAAAAAAAACTTGGGACGTTACAAACTATCACCCTTAAAAGGAATCTCGTCCCCGAGATTCGAAGAGGCTAGAAAGATAGATGGGTTCTGGGACAACTAGGTGGGCTTCCACTCTTAAAAGAAACTTTTGTGGATAGTCTTGAACTCTTGCATTTGGGCTATGGTCCATCTGATTACACTTGATGTCCCACTGGAGTCAACTATATCTTCCACTCTTGAGTTGCGCTTCACCTTCTTGAATCCACTTATATAGCACCAACTCCTCGTAATGATTTGGTGATTTCCTTCATCCTTATATGATACCTTGAGATCGTCATATCATAAGCTTCATTTCCAATAGATGGGTGCTTCTTCGAATAACTACGAGTATTGAATGATCACTCTTTGGATCTATTTGAAGACCAAGATGAGAGAAATTCCCATCGTGGCATTCAAAATATAATGTCTTTGCAGGTTTCTAACTTCTGATTGACTCCCTTCAATGCGACACTACGCCAGTTTTTCTAACGAAACTCTCATGGTGGACAAAAATTTCCATTGCATGATTCCTTCTTCTTCACGAGAGCTGAGGTTTATCCTCACCGTATATCTTACGTATTGGAAACACTTGCCTCACATAGGGTTATAATATTCCGGTGGTTTAGGCTCATCAACGTCGTCTCTCTTATAGGTTTGTCACTTAGATTTACCAATCCAAATAGCAAGGCGAATAATATGAGTAGTAGGAATGGTGATCAATCCATCCTGCACCCATATCATTTCCTGAATATGTAGATAGGTGAATCACGTATTCTATCTCTCGGGGATACTCACTTGTCCGACAGAAAGTTTCCAATATGTAAGACAACCTGAACTAAACTATCGATCCGTCAAAACTATTGAGGTTGCGTAAACTCCTACACAAAGTTAGCTCACAAGCTAAAGACTTCTCCAATTAATATTCTCCTCGGTGTAGTAGGATTTCCATACTATCCTTGAGTTGTTGGTTCCCTTGTTGTGTTGGAGGAGTGTCCTATTTCTCCATAGACATTGCAGGCTTGAGATTTTGTCAAAACTCGTTCTTTGGACTTCTTGTCATCAGGGTCTACCGTTGGCATATTGATGTTTTGTTGCTGAGGTTCTGAGCCATCAACTGAATCAACTGGGCTTTGGTTCCTGTCATCGGTTGCATTCCAAGTGGCAGATCCTTCTTGTTTGCATATGGGTGAGGCATCTGGTCGGTATCGGTTGGGTTTAGAGTGGATGAGTAGAGATAGAAAGATCTAAGAGAAGTATTTCTACCCACACAAGCAGATCAAGGCAATTTAACTTGCAAACAACATCTAGCAAGCATCAAGCAACAATCAGTGGTAAACAACCATCAAACAAGGTAAAAAAACAACCACTTTTTTATAATTTCGAAAATACGGTTTGGAAAACAAAAATAACACGATATACGTTTTGAAAACAAACACCCTAGTACTGCCATACCGCAATTTGATAGGTCAATACATAAACACGATAATGTTATTCTAGTAAAATAGTGGTCCAGTCTATTTCATTCTTGAGTGCTTCGAGTTCCACTTCTATTTCTCTGAGTTCGTCGAGGTATTTCTAGGTGTTGTGAAGTCTAAATCAGAGTCAACGATCAAGATACTCGATGGCTTCCCGTGCTTGTCATGATGCTCTTCAACGCCTTTGGAAACATTCTAGAGTTATAGCCATCACTGGTCCATTCTTGATACATTCGTTGAGTCTGGTCATCTATAAATAAGAGAAGATAATTTAGGAAGCAAATAGTTGAGAAGATTACAAGAATGATATTAGGAAAGTTTTGGACGAATAGAAAATAACATTTGTTCCTATGGTCATTCCTATGTCTAATCCAAACCTAGGGTTTTCGAGCCTACATGCAACATTACGCTCTGATACCATCTTGTGTCGCCCTCACTTAGAAAAGCAAGAACACATCGTGAAATAAGCTATTCCCTGGATGGAGTATGGATAGCAATTCAAAAAATATGTAATACAAGCATCAATGTCAATAATTATTATATGCGAGATCCATAAGTAAAATATTCTTTACAAATTGCATAGCCAAAGGCTAGCTTGAATACCAAGTTTGCCAGCGAAAACATAAGTAGCATAGAGAGCTTCATCATCTTCATGTGCCACTGGCATTAATGTTGGTTGCAAGCTCGAAATGTAGACGTCCTCACTCGTCATCATAATAACCTGCAACATTAACGTTGCAGCCCAGGGAATTTGGGTCAATACCTTGTGACAGGCCGGCAAGTGATATACCTATAAAATGGCAAGACTAATACTACATGCTTATTTGGCCGGTGGAGTTCAAGGCTATTGCGTAAAGCAAATTTTGTACTAC
>QRDG01002427.1:61117-86213 GCA_012064385.1 Puccinellia tenuiflora | reverse complement strand
TACACAACGGGTGCAGATGCACCCGTGACCCGAAACGCCGCCTCCATAGCTAAATGGTTACATACATACTGTAGTTAACTTCTTAAAAAAACTTTATAGGCATGAAAGCCATTTAGAGGCCGTACATATCAGTTTGTTGAACCCATTAACTTGCAGTCACTTGGATTACATCTGAATGTATTTGAAAGGCAAGTTTGACATCATAAAAGTAAAACATGAACAAATTTTGCTACACACACAGAACTCTACACAGTTATCTTTTACATTTTAACCTTCAGTATTATTTGAAGTTCTATTATTGTTATGATGCTGAATTTTGCATGCACCTGAAAAGTCGGACATATAACATCTTCTTCTGTTGCAAGCATTGTTTTTAAGGCGTCCGCTTCGGCAATAGACCCCCCCCCCCCCCAGCGCTTTAGACCGCCTTAAAAACCATGGTTGCAAGGGCCGTTTGATTCTATGGTCTCATGTGTTGTCTTTTTTGCTGATTTTCTCCAACGTTCATGTATTTTCAGGTCGTTGGTGAATCAGGGCTTTTCACCCCAGATGATGTTGCTTACGTGCAGAATGCCGGCGTCTCCGCTGTAAGTTAACCTGTTTACTTGATGATCGATCAAAGTTTTTCCTCTGTGATTATATCAAGCATTTTTTTCCTTTCGATGTACCTCAGTGTTGGCTCACAAAGTATATGCTAGAAACTATCGACCACCGTGACGTTTCGTGGGATATAAATGATATACATTTGCTGAAAGCACGACTTTCTTTACTTATCTTCATAAGTACTTGAGTGCCTTGAACCGTGTCTCACATAATTCGTGCCGCAGGTTTTGGTAGGAGAATCCTTGGTGAAGCAAGAAGACCCAGGGCGAGCCATCGCTGGGCTCTTCGGCAAAGAACTACTGCACTGATACAACTAGATCAGGCTTTGTTGGTGTTAGACTAGAAGTAGTAGTTGCCAGCCCACCTGCGTGATGAATAAGGTTCTCTTGTGGATGAGTAATAAACATGTGATTTTTTTATGTGGGAAATAAATATATGATCTTCTTTTGGTGAAGGTATGATCTGCTGGTTGTGTGTTGTGTGTCAGGTACCAAAGAAATATGAAGTGTTTTCTTGTGTTTGTACATTTTTGAGCAAGCAGCAGCTCTGTTGTGTTGTCGAGGAGTATCTAGAGAGATAACTGTATTTCTTCCTCATCATTCTGTAATATTGTCAACGAGGCAGAAAATGATTTTTTACTTTTGTTTTGGTTGGGGTGCGCCGGCCAAAGCTTCAGTGCAACGCAATGGCGACGCCAAGGGTCTGCTGCAGCGTCAAGACACTGGCAGACCCTACCCCACAAAAAATTAATTTACTATCATGGATCCGAAGGTCCAAATATCAGATATTAAACTGATAAGAACAGATACTACACTTGATCTTAGCCAAGAGGCCGAGAAAAGGTATGATTTGGACGGTGCCCCTGCGTCCCTTTTTATTGCACGCCGAACCGCCTCTGCTCGATTGGCAGAGCGATATGGGATTATTCCAGCGATGAGTCGATGATGCGTTCGTTCGCCCAGCCAGCACGCGAAGTCGGTAGCCCAACCTGGCTTTGCGCCTCCTCCCGCTCGGGGCCTGCTTAGAAGCCCATCAACAAGGTAGCGGCCCACAGGCGTCAATGGTCCAGTTTTTTATATTTAAAGAAAAAGAGGTAAAAGAGTCCACCAGCTCCGAGACTAACGATGAACTCAGATTCAAACAGTAGAATTCTGGTGTAATAAGATTTGCAGTTCCACGTACCAACGAGTCTTGGGTTGTAAATAAAGCCTAAAGAAAACAAGCCTATCAAACAAGACTTTAGAGCATTTTCCACGGACCCCTATCAAACAAGTCTTTAGAAATTCAGCAAACTCGATCGAAACGCCATGTGACAAGATAAATGCAATCAAAAGGAAGGGCAAACCCAAAAACCTTAATGATATCCATCGATTAACTGGGTGCACTGCATCCTTGGTCGCTTTGTTTCCCGACCCGGCGAAAATGCTTTGCGTTTGTACGGACTCCTCACGAAGCCAGATAAATCTGTAAACAGGGGCAGCATGATCTTGTGGCACACGTTTTTTGCGTTGATCGGGAGATTGTCCAGGTAGTATTTGTTTGCCGCACGTGGTCGTGCGATGGTGTAAATGGAAATGTTATTTTGATGATGTGATTGTGCACCTTGAACTGTGATTGTATATCAGTCGAGACCGAGACATGGTGCTAACCGTACCGGTAGAATCGATCTATTATATGACTGTAAATTAATATCCCTCCGTCTCAAAAAAGATGTCATTTCTTTGTCTAGATTTGAATGTATCTAGACACTATTTAGTATCAGATACATTCAAATCTAGATAAAGAAATGACATCCTTTTTGGGACAGAGTAGTATTTTTAGAATGTATCTGTGAACTGGTTCTTTTGATGCAGGGCTCTCGTGGGTTGTGTTAACTAATGGGCCATGTTGATAAACATGTTAGTTATGTCTGAGTTGCGCAAATCTTTGTAGCCACTTTGAGTCATCTGTGAATTGTAAACTTCTAAATTTTTGATACTTTGAAATAAAATACGGAGGCTGTGTGCATCACTTTGATGCAGAAGCCGGTGATCCGCACCCCCTTTTCGAAAAAGAGGTGTTGTCGTTAGTTTTTTGCTGATCTTTTCTCCATCCTTGAGTATTTTTCAGGTCGTTGGTGAGTCAGGACTTTTCACCCAGATGGTGTTGCTTAGAGCATCTCCACTCGCGCCCCCCAAATCTCGTCCAGATTACCGCCGGAACGAGCGCTATGGGTGGCGTCCGGACGAGACGACGCCCATGGTGAGCGCCTCTCCCCACACGTCGCCCCCAATTTTTTTTTGAAAAAATCAAAATAGGGAAATAAACTTGATTTCATTAAAAATTTAGGAACATTATTACATGATTTGAACGAAATTTACTAAACTAAAACCTAAATCTAAGGGTAGTTGTTGAAGACGTCATAGTCTTCTTCCTTGACGGTGTAGCCGCCGCCGCCGCTGGGCCCAGCCTCGTAGTCGTTGGCGCCGGTGAAGTCGTCGTCGTCGTCGCCGCCTGTGAGGTCGAGCATCGGCGCCCCAGTGATGGACCACGCGCATGCCCGCGTCACGTCGAGCGGCGGGACGCTGTTCACCGACGCCTCGGATACGGCGGAGATGCCTTCGGGGTCGTCCTCGGAGGTGAGTTGTTGCTGCGCTGCCATGAGCTCCTGCAGGAGCGACGACGGCGCCTCCGTCTTCACCCTCTTAGGGGATGGAGCCGGGCGACCGGAGACGGAGCGCGGAGGGGCGGCCGAAGGCAAAGCGGGGACGACGGTCCCCGGCTCCGGCTTGGGAGCTCGTTGCGATGACAAGTGTGGCGTCGCGGTATGTGAGGACGACGCCGAGCGAGGAGGCGTATCGGGAGGACGAAGACGTCCTCATCCTCGATGCCCATGGTTGGGGCGGTGGCACGGCTGCGGGCGTCTCGAGCTGCGGCTCGTCGTCGGCAGTGACGTGCGCCATGACGGCGGCGAGCGTGCGGCCCGGAACGCCCAGAAGGCATACCGGACTTCGATGTTCCGGTCCCGTGGAGGCGGCCCTTCGCCGTCCCAGAGCGTCATCCACTCGTGGTGGATCCACCGGAATTCCGCGTCGTAGCGGTCGGCATTCGACGGCGCCCACTCCGGGATCTAGCGGTGCTCGGCGGTGAGCTCGTGCCAATAGTGGTGGTGGACGGCGGCGGCCAGTCGTTCTCCCGCGGCCGAGGCACGTCCCGGATCGGCACGCCCGCGACGCCGATCGAGTAATGGTGCCCCGCGCGCATGTCCGGTGGGCACGGGTACCACGAGCGGAACAACGCCTCCGCCTCCTGCTTGAGCAGGCTGCTCGGCCCGAAACCGTTCGCCGCCGCCGGGTGGTTGCGACTGTTGAACGCCATTGCCGCGGAGTGCTTGGAGAGAACGGGCGCGGCGAGGGAGAGAAGGGTTGCGGCGAGAGAGTGGGATGTGTGCAGCGAAAGAGGGGTGTGGCGTGGTTTTTAACAGCAGCGGAGGCAGGTGAGCCGACACCGCGTGGTCAATGCATGGCCTCGCCGCGTGGGCGACGGGACGACACACTGCGGCGTCGATCCTGGCGTCATAATGAATTGCGACGACCACCACGATCGCGGGCGCTCACCTGCATGTCAGTGTGTGTATGACAGGCGGGCACGCCGCCGAGGGCGGCGCGGTTGATTTTGGCGGGAGGAGGATAGGTTTGCGCCATTTTGTGTGTGCGTATGACAGGACGGGCCCGCGCGCCGTTTCGTCCGGCGCTACCGCAACACCCCCTGCGCACGGGGTTGGGCTGGCCATCCCGGACGAAATCGGTCTATGAGGCACGCGAGTGGGCGCCGTTTTTCGCCCGACCCGCCCCATAGGGCTATAGGGGAGACTTTTGGGGCGACGAGTGGAGATGCTCTTATGTGCAGAATGCTGGTGTCTCCGTTGTAAGCTATCGTGTTAATTTTTGATTGATGAAAGTTTTTTCTATATGATTGTATGAAGCATTTTTTCCCTTCCGATGTACATCAGAGTGTTGGCTCACAAAGTATACGCTAGGAACTATCGAACATCCGTGACATTTCGTGGGATATAAATGATACGTTTGCTGAAAGCACGACATTGTTTACTTATCTAATAAGTACTTGAATGCCTTGAACCATGTCTGACATAATCTTGCCTATTGGTGCTGCAGGTTTTGGTAGGAGAATCCTTGGTGAAGCAAGAAGACCCAGGGCGAGCCATCGCCGGGCTCTTCGGGAAAGAACTGTTGCACTGATACAACTAGATCAGGCTTTTGTTGGTGTTAGACTAGAAGTAGTAGCTGCCAGCCCACCCGCGTGATGAATAAGGTCCTCTTGTGGATGAGTAAGAAACATGTGATTTTTTCATACGGGAAATAAATATATGATCTTCTTTTGGTGAGGTATGATCTGCTGGTTGTGTGTCAGGTACAAAGACATACGAAGTATTTTTTGTGTTTGTACATTTTGAGCAAGCAGCAGCTCCGTTGTGTTGTCGAGGACTAAATTATCTAGAGAGATAATTGTATTTTCTCAATCATTCTGTAATATGTAATTTTTATTTTTGTTTTGGTTGGGGTACGCCAGCCAAAGCTATAGTGCAACGCAATGGCGACGCCAAGGGTCTGCTGCAGCGTCAAGACACTGACAGACCCTACCCCACAAAAGATTAATTTAATATCATGGATCCGAAGATCCACTATCAGATATTAAACTGATAAGAACAGATACTACACTTGATCTTAGCCAGAGGCCGAGAAGAGGTATGCTTTGGATCGTGCCCCTGCGTCCCCTTTTATTGGTCAACGAACCGACTCTGATCGGCTGAGCCAGCGATATGGGATTATTATTCCAGCGATGAGTCGATGATGCGTTCGTTCGCCCGGCCAGCACGCGAGGCCGGTAGCCCAACCTGGCTTTGCGCCTCCACCCGTTTCGGGCCTGCTTAGAAGCCCATCAACAAAGTGACGGCCCACAGGCGTCCACTGTCCAGTTTATAAACTGAGATTCGAACGGTAGAATCTGGTGTGAGATTTGCGGTTTCACCTGCCAATGAGTAGATCGGCCCGGTAATTTGATTAGTCTTGTCATATGCTATCCCACCTTACCTGTGGGGGTAATTGTCCCCTCAATACGAAGCCAATGCTTTTAGGATTTTGATGTATCAATTATTTGCAACAGCAATTTTGCACCCTGGCATTGCCATCTCAGCTTATTATGCTTTGCCTCCTGCAGAGTGGACAGCACGACAAAGGATTCAATTTGGAATCAGCTAGTGAAGAGGAGATCAGACGTCAGGCAGACTTGGTAGGAAAAGAGATTGATGAAACTTTGGAACGTTTGAGGTAAGGGCATTTTGTCTTTTTTCAAACACTCCTCTGATCCTAAGCGTCTGTACTTAACTGTTTGTAAGTCACAACGTACTAAGCAGACGGGTTTCTCTGCTTGTTTTTCTGAAGTTTGAAGGAGGAGAAGGTACAAGCGCTTTGGCACGACATAACTGGGAGGATGAAGTTGTGGTTTGGTTCTTGCGCTGCAGTAGAGCTCACGTTATATCTTGACTCGCGCCGTCGCACACCCGAGTCTGAAGTGACCTAAGTATGCCCCAGCAATTGTGCACTCGCCTAACTACCACTTGTGTTTGTATGATCTCCTCTTCGCTATACGGAGGGCTTCCGTGTATTTACCTTGATGCTAGATTGGTTGACTGTCATGGTCGTTGCATTTCAGAGACGGAAGGAAATGTAGGAGGACGTCATGTGTCTAGTAGGGCCTAACATAACAAGCTTACCATTTGCGCTCAATTGTTTGTTTTGTTCCAAAATAATCTAAAAACTTCCAACCTACCACAACTTTAACAAGCCAAATGTTATGTTCTAGTGCTGCGTGGGGATCATGTCACCAACCGAAATTACGTCCTAGCTTGGATTCAGCACTGGCTGCAGATCGAGGAGCCAAGCTATCGCCGTTGTTTGATTCTCGATCGTAAGTCTTGCAAATTATTATAACAAGAAGAAAGTTCATTTTCGGTCCTTGAACTTTCCTAAACGTTCACTTTTCATCCTAAATGTTTTTTCAGCTACAAAATGAACCCTCAACTTTGCAAAATCTCCAAACGACTCGGGTTTGCCAATTTATGCCGTGTACCAGAAAATACAGCCTAGACTAGTGAAAATCACCATGGCCTGGTCGAAATAATTCGTGAGTCATCTCGATCGATTCCGCAGCGCCTCGCTTGACTAGGTAGTCTTAATGCGATGTCAGGGGCAAATCCACGTTGAAGCTCTGGTTGTGCGTATCGTTGCCCGGTTCATCTCTTATGCTTATTCTCAGCAAGCTTGTGTAGCTACATACGTGACTAGTCATGTGTTCATGACAATTTTTTTTTGAAACGAGGCAAAAGGCTTGACTTTTCATTATTTAAGAAGAAAGAGTTTATGATGAATACATGGCCGAGGCCGACACCCCAAAACACGAGATCGGGCGTGCTATGGGGACATAAACAGTGCAAGCAAAACCTCTACTCTTCCGGGATGTGGTTCATCAGACATTTCGTGTCCCGCCACCACCCATGTCCCAGCTTCATTGTTGATGTTTGATATAATAATGCTAGGAAGGTTGGTGATCTGTGTGAAAATCATGTAGTTACACTCGTTCCAAAGCTTCCAGACGATTAGGGTGATCATGGAGGCGAGTGCCTTTCTAGGCACAACGGGTCGGAGGACCGAGGAGGACCAACATTTCTTAACCGAGAGTACACCAGTCCACTGCGTCAGTAGATGATGAGACATTCCCAACCATCTAGCGGGGGCACACCCCCACAAAGCAGTAGTGGAAGAGAAGATGGGTCCCACAATTTGGCGGACTGTGCCGCTGCCGCCAGTCCGCTGTCCACACCCTGTTTTGAATGATAACCATGCAAAGAGGTTGTATTTTGGCAGAGCCCAAGCATTCCAGGCCAACATATTTATGGACGAGTGATGGGCCCCAACGAACTATAACTCGTAAGCCGAAGAAGAGGAATATGTACATGTAATGTTGTAAACACCTCTTAACCCCTTGACTAAATCTTACTGGTTAATTTTGGATCTAACTGTTGACATAATAAGTATGATGATGTGGTGTGGTGTTTTGAAAAGAAGACCACGTAATCTGCTCACTTAACCCCTCGACTAAATCTTAACGGTTAATTTTAGATATAATTGTTGAAATAATTATGATGATTTAGCTTAATGTGGTGCTTTAGAAAGAAGGTATATAATATAGTTATATAGATCCATAGTTGCTAGTGTCCGTTTGAGACGATTGTTTTCCAGTTTAAGTATTTGTAATTCGATCCTAACAATGCTCCTCGTCTCAAGCTCCCCCACATGGCCACATCAAGCTGAAGGTGGAAAGAAAACATAGAACTTATTATTGAATAAAATGGTGACTTCTACAAAGATGGATTGAGAAAGAGAACAGATGCAGCAATACAAAGATGGAATTGAAACAATATTTACACACCAATCTAGACGTCTTGAGATATGCATGGTATAAGAAGGAGCTTCTCCTTCCGGTGCACATCCAACCCAAATACCTCTGTCATATCAATGCCTAGCGACCCTGCGGGCAGCTGCCAGTTGAAGTGGTACATGAGGTTCGCCATAAGGATTTCAAAAGTGGCTGTTGCAAAGCTTATAGCTGGGCAGATCCGCCGCCCGGACCCAAATGGTAGGAAACGGAAGTCGTTCCCCTGAAAGTCGGAAGCAGCATCCATGGTTTCTTCCAGGAAACGCTCGGGCATGAACTCTTCTGGACTCTCCCAGCAACTGGTGTCCCTGCCTAGAGCCCACACATTGAGGACTACTCGTGTCCCAGATGGTATGATATAACCCTCTACGACACAATCGGCCATGGAGAAGTGGGGTGCCAAGAGAGGTCCTGATGGGTGCAGCCGCAACGTCTCTTTCATTACTGCCTTCAGGTAGGTCAGGCTGCTCAGGTCTGCTTGGGTGACCACTTCTTTCCCATTGGTTTTGCACCTTCTCACCTCGGTTTGCAGCTTGGACATTACATTGGGTTTCCGCATAAGCTCAGCCATGGCATAGTCTAGTGCAATGTACGTTGTGTGTATCCCAGCTTCAAACATATCCTACATATATACGTTGAAAAAATGTCAATACTCTCGAAAAAAAATGTCAGTAAATCTGAAAGTTATAAATAGCGGGCTATATATGCGCTGTAGTACGTACGTGTTGCTTTTAAACAGAGTGCCGCTAAATGCTTTTATCTACAAATTCCCGCTAAATATCCGCTATAAAACGATATAGTGCGCATTTAGCATATATTTTGGTCACTCGCTAAAGGGCTTAGCCCTCTATTTGAAACGGTGTATAATTAGTTTGACAAAAAAAACATGGAACTCTGCTCTTTTCATTATAGGTGCATGCATGCACACCGGCCGCCCGTAGAAATGAAAATATACGTACCATGAGTATGGCCTTAATGTTGTTGCCGGTAAGGTTGTACTCTTGTTGGGCGGATAGTAGCACGTCGATGAAGTCCTCTTCCTCATCTTCGCCCACTGTCTTGCTTGTGTGCTTGTCGATGAGGTCGTCAAGTAGGTCGTCCCATCTCTTCTTGTGCCTCACAGCCTTGGCGGACACCATGTTCAGCCTTGCCAAGCTCGGGAAATAGTCATCCAGGTTAAATCCCCCTAGGAGTTTGGAGTTTCCGTCTATGAGATCGTGGAGCAGCTTGTTCAAGCCCGCCTCCCTAGGAAGCCTGCCCAGCACGGCCTGGCACACGACGTCGCTGGCGAAGTAGCTAAAGAGCTCGCTGAGGTCGAGCTCCGTGCGCGCCGTCGCCGCCTCCTTTAGCCTGGCCAGGACAAGCCGCACGTCCTGCTCACAGGAGGCGAAGTTGGAGCGGACCTTCCTGGCGGTGAGGAGGTGGGTGGTGACGATCTTTCTGATCTGCCGCCAGTAGTCGCCGTAGGGGGCATTGGCGACGTTGGTCGAGCCGGTGTAGAGGATGTCGCCTACGGCGGAGGGAGGCCGGGAAGCGAAGACATGGTCGTGGGTGCGCAGGACGGCCTTTGCCGCGCTGGGGGACGACACGACGAGGGTGGGGAGGGCGCCTAGCCGGAGGAGCATCACGGCAGGCCCGTGCTTCCTTGCAAGGTCTCTGAGGGAGACGTGTGGGAGGGAACCCATGAGGTGGAGGTGGCCGATGATTGGGATCTTGAAAGGAGGTGAAGGGATTTTATTGAGTAGCTTCTCTTCTCGCGACGTCGACCTTGCCAAGAGCACGGCGATGAGGAAGATGAAGAGAATGAGCGCTATAGCCTGTGGAGATGCATGTTCATGGAGCCTTGCTAGCACTTGGGCCATGGCTATCGAGATGCTCAGCAGCTAGCTAGCTTGTGAGTTCAAATTCTGCGTGTTCGCTGCTGCCTGTCTTTATGGTGCTCGTCGGCATCAATAGATTAGGAGAAGGAGTAACAAATAGAGTAGTAGCAGGCGTGGATTACTTAAATATATGATGTCTGCTGTCTCCATTGTTTTCTTAAGCTTAATCGTCGACACATGATTTGCTGTGCTGCAGAGCGAGTGGTACTAACTTGACTGTATAAATGTATAATATATCCTTGATTAATGATTACCCTGGTCGATCTTGCAAGTTTCCCTCGACGGCTGGGCCGATTAGTTTGCAATGTGATTAGCAGGCAAGCCGACGAACTCGATCTGCTGGCAACACACAAAATTAAAGAAATGGCCGGCCGGGAGACAAGAGTATCGGTAGGATCGTGACGACAGCTATTTTATGACATCATATGCGCCTGGATGAGCGCCATATCAGCGGCCCGGCGCCACGCCAGGCATTTTTCTAGTTGCGCCGCCTGTCATTTTCTCCGTGTCGAGCATATTCTGCGTCTTCACGTGATGTATCGACCATCCACTGCACCGCTCGTCTGTCGTTTCGCTCGGTTGAGTAGCTCATTAGTGGAGTAGTTTATCTGACAGGGACGGTACTGTGCGGCGCGCTAAGGCCTTGACCCATCTTACCCCAAATTTCATCTCCTTTCTTGCCATCTTCATCCATCTGTGTCGGTCGGTACTCAAAGTCGAGCCCTCTTTAAACTTGTTCCTCTAGTACTACCAATTGAAACGAAAAAAGTCCAAAACAAACCTTAAACTTATAGATAAAAGTTAAGTCGAATCCTGAACTTTGAATCCCCGAAATTGGCACTCTAAACTTGTCAATCCCGGTCTATTTTGAACCCTATATATGTTTGGGTTGGAAAAAATAAATATTTTCTAAATTTAATAATTTGTTGCTCTCACTGAACAAAGATGGCCCACTTGTCATTTACATCTTCCACATCCAATCTTTCTCTCCCGAGTCAACATCGTGCAGCTACGGAGGCGCCTCTGTTCCGAGCACCACCGGCAACGCGTGCGGCCACCACTCCCCCCCCCCCCCCCCCCTCCGCCGTTGAAACCCCGTCCGGCCCCGTTTTGCCAGTCGCCTCGCCACCACCGAACCCATGGACGGGTGCAGGAGCCATTGCGCCGCCTGGCCAGCACGTCCTCGTCGTCCCCCCCCCCCCCCCCGCTCGCGGACCGCCTCCTCGACGACTTCCTCCGCCTCGCCGACGCGCACGCCATATGGGTAACAATCTGATCGTAACAGTAATTCACCGATAAAACTCACAAGAATCAACTACAAATGGTAATCAACACCCGGGAAGTGATCCCAAAGAACTAACAAGCAACAACTTCAAAATCTACAACGAGATGAGATGGAGTGATGATGGTGATGAAGGTGCTGATGGTGGAGATGATGTTGATGACGATCCCGATGATGCCCAGCATGATGGCGATGACGATGGCTGCGATTTCCCCTTCCGGGGGGAATTTCCCCAGCAGATTTCTCCCTGCCGGAGCCCTTCTTATTTCTGTATGGTTTCCGCCTCGTAGAGCCAGCGGAAAAATTATTCGAGGTCTGCCCCGACGTTTTTAGGTCAAAGGGAAGTAATACGCTGAAGGGGTGCCACAGGGGCTAGGGGCGGGTCCCAGCCGCGGCCAGAGGTGGGCCCGCGGCCAGGGATGGCCCCTGCCCCTGGTGGCTCGCCTCCGTGCCTCCTTCTGGCTCCATGGCTTATTTCCCAAAATAGTCTTCTGGAATTTTTTGAGCTTCGCAGGTCAGGTGTCTTGACAGGTACTTTTCTAGCTGTTTCCGGACTCCGCCAGACGAATCTCCCAAAAATGCAAAATAAGATAAAATAACATAAGTAATGTATCATAATATGAAATATATCAATGAATAAAGACAAATTATGATGCAAAATAATGATGCGAAATGGACGTATCAGTGCGCTAGTAGGTTGCCCCCTCATTCTTTAATCCGAAAGGCATGGTCTTGTAGCAATAAGTGCCATCTGGGGTGATGAATCCTGTGGCTGGTATGTCCTCTTTTATGCATATGAATCTGATGATATCCTGAGTAGGCATCCAAAAGGCACAACAGTTTTCCCCCTGCCGTTGAGTCGATGATTTGGTCTTTCCGAGGCAAAGGGAAGGAATCATTAGGGCAGAACTTATTTAGACTGGTAAAGTCGACACATAGTCGGAGAACTCCTCCTTATTTCTTGGCTATTACAGGGTTAGCAACCCAGGTGGAGTATTGTAGTGACCCCGAATCCAAGGTTATACATAACTGTTATGTCCTATCAGCCATGATAGCCGAGAGTTACTGGGGTACCAATCCCAGGCAGCATTTCACTGCAGGCGTGCCGGGAACACCGGTCACACAAAACCCCTCGGAAGACTACCACACGCTGATCATAACCAGGGATGCATAACGAAGAATCCTAGGATCAAGCTGAGCTGTCGGACTCGGCCTCAGAGTTATACAGAAATGCTATGTGTCACTGATCATGCTACACAACCGAGGGTTACTGGGGTTACCACTCCCAGGCCGAGTAAACATCGGCAGGCGTGCTCGGAATGGATCATCGGCACCACGACCCCTCGGCTGCGCCATAACACGGGCATAGCCAAAACTGCATAACATTGAGCCCAAGAACCATAACCCCTCAACCGTGCACTTTATATCCATACACGCATCATGCACGGGAAGGGAAGCGGACAACCGGTCAAAGCAGTGACTCTACGACACGAAGTTATATGATACTAGTCTTACTAGAGTAAGATAGCATTACACGCAGAGGTCACATGACCCAACATTACAACAAGCAACGGAAAGCAAATTATGTTGTGCTAACAACAAGTTTAACAAAAGGCCTAAGAGGCCATAAGTAAGCAGACGGCGAAGTCCCATTCACAGATTCCAGGCTGCTACCTGGGAACTCCAAACTACTCGTTGATATCCATGAAGAAACCTCCATCGGTGGTGTCGTCGGGATCTGAAACAAAATTAGCGCAGGCCTGAGTACAAAGTACTCAGTCAAGACTGTAACCCGTTACGGTAAAATGCAAGGTTTAGAGGCTGTTTGAGGACTCATTTGCATAAAGCCAACTTTTCAATAGAGGAAGAGGAATTAGAAATTCGTCTACTCAGAAGTTTTCAAAAGGAGGTAAGAGATCATTTTTTTGTACCACCTTTGATCATCTCTGAAACCACCAGGAACTTCATCAACTAAACCAGCTCTACTGGGATCACTCCCTCGACTCTCCCTCGAGGAAGCAACCCGCACACGTCGTTATCAAGTTTTACGGATATGTTCAAGTTGTCATCTATGATCAAACAGCAAGACCCAAGTCGTCCTTAACCGTGGACACGGCTATTCGAATAGATTTATCCCTGCAGGGGTGTACAATTTGGTCCACACGTGCCGACCGACTCCTAGTGCCAAGCTATTAGCACTCTCCCGGGGAATGCCGGCAGATGGGGGTCGACCACGACTCTTAGCTTGCTTAGATGTGCCCATAAGCCAACCCAAATAGGGCCATTCCGCCATTAACAAGAGATGGCCACCTCCTGACGGTCCCTATTTCTGTGCGTGGGGACCAAGATCAGTTCGTCCTTCACTTGTCCCCAGACACGACCTATCTTTTCTCTCAAAAAGGTTTTCAACTTTCTGCAAATAGAACACGGCAAACTACGTGTCCTACGGGCACACCTAAATAAGAAATAGTCGAGCGGGGTTCAAGGGCCCGCGTGTGTCGTACTCTTGGTCTTGGTTCAAGCGATAAGCACAAGAGGTCCTAGGGCGGCAAGAACAAGACAACCCACCACATCCCACCGTGGCCTCATTGTCCAAGCCTTTTAGTCAAATTAACATGCTCACACCACTTTCCTCGTTAACCTGTCATGCTAAATTCGTTCGCAGCTCTGATTCATCAATCGGACGGATCAGACCATAAAGCTAAGCATGGCTAAGCAACACACAAGTATAGGCTCTGGCGAAACACAAGCAACCCTAATCATGCTAGGATAGATAACAGGTAATGGCGACAAGGGAACATGCAATTGATAGGCTGACCTACTTATTGACCCAAAAAGCACTGGAACCGATATGATGCTTAACAGAGCAAAGTACTTGAAATATGGGTTCAGATAGAAACAGGGGGTTGTGCTTGCCTTGATCGACAAGGTTCAGCTGTTCGTCGTCGTTGGCGGTATTGAGCTCAGGCTCGGGCTCGTCTCCTATCGCAAAGAAGCAAACACCAGAAAGGAAAGCAACAATCAATACATGGCATCGATGCAATGCGCAACATGAGTGCATGTCAAATTTCAGATATTGGAATTGAAAGTTGAACCCTATACGAGTGCACATTTTAAGTGGGGTTCATTTGTCATTTTTATAGCATTTATAGAAAAATCCCCATTTTAAGCCGACAATGGCATTTAAGTGATTCTAAACAACTTTTAATTTTAGTTGCTTAAACATGCATGATTTTAGCATAAATAGGTAGATCTCACTTTTCTGTAAATTTTGATATTTTCTTAACATTTTTCTGATTTACAGAATAAAAGATATTAATTTTACAATTTTATTCATTTTCTAGAATTTCTGAAATTATTAAATATCTGACAACGGGTCCCACCCGTCAGGGTTTTAACATTTTTCCAAAAATATTAAACTCGTGCTGACGTCAGCATGACGTCAGCCGAGGAACCAGTGGGGATGTCGACCACATCCCGATCGATTCCGACCACGTCGGGCGACGCGGACACGCGCGCTGGACTCGCCGTGAGGAGGCAAGCCTAGGGCTGGCGGAGCTCAGACCAAATGGTCACCGGAGTAGCTCCGGCGACCATGGCCAGCGGCGGCCAAGGGCGGAGCACGGCGAAGTCGACAAACTAGGGGGCGAGAAAGAGGGATAAGGGGTCCCTGAGGACCCTCTGCTCACCAGGAACGCGATGGTCAGGACGGCGGAGGTGGAGGAGGTCACGGTGCGGCGAATCAGGCGGCGGAGGCTCGCCGGCCGTGAGGAAGAAGACGGCGATTGCCGGCGATTGGAGGCGTTCCAGCAAGTGCGAGTGGAGGAGGAGAGAGAGGAGCTCGCGGCGATCCTGTTGGTGGTCTTCGATTCGTCGGGGACAGTCCGTAACGGTGGCGGACGTCGGCGACGGTGAGGCTAGGGTTCGGTCGCACTTGAGGAAGGAGAGAGGAAGCAAAGGAGAAGGGAAGAGAGGGAGGGGAGAGTGAGCGATGGGGACGGCACCGGGCTTCTTATCCTCGAAGGAGAGCAAGCAAGGAGGCAGGGTGGAGGACGTGGCGCGGCCGGCGGTGACCTTTGTCCACGGCCAGAAGGAGGAAGAAGAAGAAAACAAAGGAAAAGGTAATTTTCCGAATAACCCCCTAGGTTTTGAGAAAATTAGTTAGAGCAATTAAACAACTTCAAAAATATTGAAAAATTTCATGGAGCCTTATAATATTATCAAGAGGCCCCACAAAGTTTTATTTTGAATTTTAAAAAGCTTGGTGAAGTTTGAAAAATTAGAGGAAGAGTTATTGCATTTATGACTTCCTTTAATTATTTTATAATGCAAAATTTTCTTAGGGCAAAAATAATGCATGCCATGAACATGATTTACTAATTTACACTTTATTACAAAGTTGGGATGTTACAAGTCTACCCCCCTTACAAGAATCTCGTCCCGAGATTCCTAGGTTTTAGAAAAGAAGGACGGGTACTCAGATCGTAAACGATCTTCTCGTTCCCAGGTTGCTTCTGCTTCGGAATGATGAGACCACTGAACTTTGAGAAACTTGATACTCTTGCGCCGGGTTTTTCGTTCAGCTTCATCAAGAATACGAACAGGATATTCCCGATAAGTGAGATCTTCCTGGAGATCAAGTGCTTCATGGTCAACACCACGTATAGGATCCTTGAAGCAACGCTTGAGTTGGGAAACGTGAAAGACATCATGAACATCCGGGAAGTTGGAAGGCAATTCCAACTGATAGGCAACTTCACCTCGTTTGGCAAGAACACGGAATGGTCCAACATAACGAGGAGCTAGTTTGCCTTTAACACCGAAGCGATGAACACCCTTCAAAGGTGTGACTCGAAGATAAGCTTTCTCGCCAACTTCATAACGAACATCTTGATGGTGACGATCATAGTAACTCTTTTGACGAGATTGAGCTGATTTCAGACGTTCACGGATGATGCAAACTTGTTCTTCGACTTCACTGATCATATCCGGTCCAAAGTAAGACCTTTCTCCGGTTTCTGACCAATTCAAAGGAGTTCGACATTTTCGGCCATAGAGAACTTCAAAAGGTGCCATGCCCAAGCTGGACTGGAAACTGTTGTTATAGGTGAATTCGGCGAAGGGAAGGCACTTTTCCCAATCTTTACCGAAGGATATAACACAAGCTCGGAGCATGTCTTCAAGAATTTGATTCACCCTCTCGGTTTGACCACCGGTTTGAGGATGATAAGCCGTACTAAAGGAAAGATGAGTTCCCATAGCGTGCTGGAGACTTGCCCAAAATTTGGAGATAAACAAACTTCCTCGATCAGATACGATCTTCTTAGGAACTCCATGAAGAGACACTATCCGAGAGATATATAGATCTGCCAGTTGACTAGCACTGATATCTTCACGGACAGGGAGAAAGTGAGCAACTTTGGATAGACGATCAACCACTACCCAAATAGCATTGTGCCCCTTTTGGGTTTTGGGAAGACCAGTAATGAAATCCATACCGATCTCATCCCATTTCCATTCAGGAATTGATAGAGGTTGAAGGGTACCAGCTGGCCTTTGATGTTCAGCTTTGACACGACGACACACGTCGCATTCAGCAACAAATTGAGCAATTCTTCTTTTCATTCCAGACCACCAGAATCTTTGACGAAGATCCCGATACATCTTAGTGCTACCAGGATGGATCGAAAGAGGTGATTCATGAGCTTCTTGGAGGATTAGATCTTTTAGCTTCAGTTTTCCCGGCACAACCAAACGGTTACCAAAATAAACGACACCTTGATCGTCAACCGAGAAACATTTAGCATCACCACTAGCAATCCTCTGCTTAATCTTGGTAATGCCAAGGTCTCGCTTTTGAGCTTCTTTGATTTGATCCTCCAAAGAAGGCTTCACTTCTAGATTAGCTAGATATCCAGAAGGGACTAGCTCAAGATTAAGCTTGGAAAACTCTTCGCAAAGGGAAGGTTGATGTTCCTGAATCATCAGATTGTTGCAATAAGATTTCCGACTTAGCGCGTCAGCCACGACGTTGGCTTTGCCGGGTTGGTAGTTGAGACCCAAATCATAGTCTTTAATTGTTTCCAACCACCGTCTCTGTCTGAGATTCAGATCTGGTTGGGTAAAGAAATACTTCAGACTTTGATGATCCGAGTACAACTCACAACGGTTACCAAGAAGGTAATGACGCCACTGTTTCAAGGCATGGACCACAGCTGCAAGCTCAAGATCATGAGTTGGATAGTTGAGCTCATGCGGTTTCAACTGGCGAGAAGCATAAGCTACCACATGACCTTCTTGCATTAACACACAGCCGAGTCCTTGATGAGAAGCATCACAGAAGATAACAAAGTCCTTGCTTGTATCCGGAAGTACGAGCACAGGAGCAGTAGTCAGCTTAGTTTTCAAGAGCTGAAAACTCTCTTCAGCTTTTTCTGACCACTCAAACTTTTTATCTTTCTTGAGGAGATCAGTCATTGGCTTGGCGATCTTGGAGAAATTCTCAATGAATCGGTGATAGTAACCCGCCAATCCGAGAAAACTCCTAACCTCCTTGACTGATTTAGGTGTACCCCAGTCCAGAATGGATTGAATTTTATCTGGAATGACGGTAACACCTTCAGAGGACACCACGTGCCCAAGGAATATGAGCTCTTTCAGCCAGAACTCACATTTGGAGAACTTGGCATATAGACGATGCTCACGAAGCTTCATCAATACCAAACGAAGATGTTCAGCATGTTCATCTTCGGTTTTAGAGTAGATCAGAATGTCGTCGATGTAGACCACAACGAACTTGTCAAGATACTCCATGAAAACTGAGTTCATAAGACGCATGAACGTAGCTGGAGCATTGGTAAGACCAAAGGACATGACGGTGTACTCGTAAAGACCATAACGAGTTGTAAAGGCCGTTTTTGGAATGTCCTCCTTTCTGATCTTGATTTGATGGTATCCTGATCGCAGGTCCATCTTGGAAAAGACAGTTGCACCAGCCAATTGGTCGAACAGATCATTGATCCGTGGGAGAGGATATTTGTTCTTGATGGTCACAGCGTTCAGAGGCCGGTAATCAACAACCAAACGTGGAACATTAGTATCTCTCTTCTTGACAAAGAGAGTAGGGCATCCCCACGACGAAGTGCTAGGTTGAATGAAATTCTTTTCTTCTAGCTCCTCAAGTTGTCTTTTCAACTCAACCAACTCTTCTCGAGGCATGCGATAAGGTGTCTTGGAAATAGGAGCAGTTCCAGGGACCAACTCGATAACAAACTCGATGTTTCGATCAGGTGGCATGCCTGGCAACTCTTCAGGGAAGACATCAGGAAAGTCGCAGACCACCGGAACTTCATGAATTTCTAGAGGAGTTTGACCTTCCATAGCATACAACTCAAGTTCAGGCGAGAGCTGAAAACGGGCTGATGGAGGTATTGCTTGCGGCGACCAATACCGAACAACTTCACCAGAAGGATGTGTCAAAGTGACGGATTTGGCTGCACAATCAATCACAGCTTGATACTTCACCAGCCAATTCATACCCAAGATGATATCAATGTCAGTGGATTTCAGGGCAATGAGGATAGTAGGGAACAACAGATACCCTACATCAAGTAATAGCTCAGGCGTAACCAGTGTAGTTAGCCAGCTAGAACCTGGAGACTGAACCCTTAGAGGAGTAGACAACTCCGTAAAAGGTATACGGTTCTTTCTAGCAAACCCATGCGACATGAAAGAATGCGATGCTCCAGAATCAAACAATACGGTTACTGAATTTGAATTGAGTCGAAGCGTACCCATAAGAACGCTTGGATCATTCTGAGCTTCTTCAGCATTGACGTGGGTCAGACGACCACGTCCAGCACCATTGGGTTTTGCCATTTTCTTGGGTGGAGGGACTGCTTGATCAGCTTTGTTCTGAGGGCAGTTCTTTGAGATATGACCAGGCTCACCACAGTTGTAACAAATGACGCCAACTGGAGCACCAATTGGACGATAACTTGACCCACCACCATAGGTTGAAGTAGCATGGGGTGTAGTCTGGCGAGGAGCATAGCCAGAAGTCTTTGGTGCATATTGAGCTTTTGGAACAGCGCTGTATGGAATAAACACACGGCGCTTCTTAGAGCCGGAAGAAGATGCACGAGGATCACCAGAAACTTGCTTTATAGCAGACTCCATTTCCTTCCTTCCATGCTCAAGAGTGATAGACTGATTGTACAACTCCTGGAAGGTTCGGAACTTGAAAGGCAACATCTCATAGCGAAGTGAGGGATTGAGTCCCTTGCGGAACAGTTCTTGCTTATCCTCGTCATTAGTAACATCACGCGGAGCATAGCGAGCCAGACGGGTGAACTCACGCCCATAAGTCTCGATATCCCGCTTACCCTGAGAAAGCTCTAGGAACTCCTTCCTTTTGATGTCCATCACTGCCTTAGGGATGTAAGCAGCACGGAACGCAGTACAGAATTCTTCCCAAGTAACCTCATGTCCTGGCGCCTGCAATGCCAAGAAACCTTCCCACCAAGCACCTGCTGCACCCTCTAGCTGGTAGGTGGCGAAGTTCACGCGGTCACGGTCTTGAACACGGAGAGCATTAAACTTGCGCTCAATGGTCCTGAGCCAGTCATCAGCATCGAGAGGCTCTTTTGCAACCGAGAAGAAAGGAGGCTGAGCTCGAATGAACTCCACAAGTGTAGCACACTCATTCTGACGACGGTCAGTGTTCTGTGCCACACGCTCCAGGAGACGCTCAGTATTCAGGCGGTTGTTCTCGATGTTCTGGAGAACCTGCGCCAGTGTTGGATTAGGAGGTGGTGGCAAATCTTCCCCAGCATTGTTCTGACCATCACGGCCACGATTACGGCCAAGCGAACCTCGAGTACCATGAGACATCCTGAGGAAAAAGATAGCATCCATGAGTAACACATCCAAGGGAAAAAGATAGATATGGACGATAACAAGATGCTGATCTTAACGGAACAGGAAAGCAATGGAATGTAAAGGAAAACAAGATATGTGATACAATGCATGTCATTTCATCGGGCATGGCAGTATCAAAGCATACAAAACGTATACACTAACCAGCCGACGTGCAAACCATGACTATGGAGTGCAAAGATGGCATACGACCACAATATCATGTCCGATGCATTACTTGTCCAAGGACAACAAGAAGATCCAGGACTTGATAGGGATTTCTGAAGCAAATGTAGAAACAATGCTCCGGAGCAACTGAGTTAACTTGGATACTCTGATAGCTTTAGCAACCTGGCACGGAGTACTAGAGGAAAAACAACCCAACCCTCGAGAACCTGATTTTGAATTTAACAGATGAGAAGTCAAAACCATTTGAATCAAATGAGGTAAGGTGACTCAGATTTCAGAGCGATACCAGATAAGGAGTAAAAAGAATCCTAAGAAGTTTTCACAACTCATTTTCAGGTTCAAAATAGTTTTCACAACTACTAGACTCAACATCGTCCAGCGGTAAGGGTTTCCTACAGGCAGTCCTGCTCTGATACCAAAACTTGTAGTGACCCCGAATCCAAGGTTATACATAACTGTTATGTCCTATCAGCCATGATAGCCGAGAGTTACTGGGGTACCAATCCCAGGCAGCATTTCACTGCAGGCGTGCCGGGAACACCGGTCACACAAAACCCCTCGGAAGACTACCACACGCTGATCATAACCAGGGATGCATAACGAAGAATCCTAGGATCAAGCTGAGCTGTCGGACTCGGCCTCAGAGTTATACAGAAATGCTATGTGTCACTGATCATGCTACACAACCGAGGGTTACTGGGGTTACCACTCCCAGGCCGAGTAAACATCGGCAGGCATGCTCGGAATGGATCATCGGCACCACGACCCCTCGGCTGCGCCATAACACGGGCATAGCCAAAACTGCTTAACATTGAGCCCAAGAACCATAACCCCTCAACCGTGCACTTTATATCCATACACGCATCATGCACGGGAAGGGAAGCGGACAACCGGTCAAAGCAGTGACTCTACGACACGAAGTTATATGATACTAGTCTTACTAGAGTAAGATAGCATTACACGCAGAGGTCACATGACCCAACATTACAACAAGCAACGGAAAGCAAATTATGTTGTGCTAACAACAAGTTTAACAAAAGGCCTAAGAGGCCATAAGTAAGCAGACGGCGAAGTCCCATTCACAGATTCCAGGCTGCTACCTGGGAACTCCAAACTACTCGTTGATATCCATGAAGAAACCTCCATCGGTGGTGTCGTCGGGATCTGAAACAAAATTAGCGCAGGCCTGAGTACAAAGTACTCAGTCAAGACTGTAACCCGTTACGGTAAAATGCAAGGTTTAGAGGCTGTTTGAGGACTCATTTGCATAAAGCCAACTTTTCAATAGAGGAAGAGGAATTAGAAATTCGTCTACTCAGAAGTTTTCAAAAGGAGGTAAGAGATCATTTTTTTGTACCACCTTTGATCATCTCTGAAACCACCAGGAACTTCATCAACTAAACCAGCTCTACTGGGATCACTCCCTCGACTCTCCCTCGAGGAAGCAACCCGCACACGTCGTTATCAAGTTTTACGGATATGTTCAAGTTGTCATCTATGATCAAACAGCAAGACCCAAGTCGTCCTTAACCGTGGACACGGCTATTCGAATAGATTTATCCCTGCAGGGGTGTACAATTTGGTCCACACGTGCCGACCGACTCCTAGTGCCAAGCTATTAGCACTCTCCCGGGGAATGCCGGCAGATGGGGGTCGACCACGACTCTTAGCTTGCTTAGATGTGCCCATAAGCCAACCCAAATAGGGCCATTCCGCCATTAACAAGAGATGGCCACCTCCTGACGGTCCCTATTTCTGTGCGTGGGGACCAAGATCAGTTCGTCCTTCACTTGTCCCCAGACACGACCTATCTTTTCTCTCAAAAAGGTTTTCAACTTTCTGCAAATAGAACACGGCAAACTACGTGTCCTACGGGCACACCTAAATAAGAAATAGTCGAGCGGGGTTCAAGGGCCCGCGTGTGTCGTACTCTTGGTCTTGGTTCAAGCGATAAGCACAAGAGGTCCTAGGGCGGCAAGAACAAGACAACCCACCACATCCCACCGTGGCCTCATTGTCCAAGCCTTTTAGTCAAATTAACATGCTCACACCACTTTCCTCGTTAACCTGTCATGCTAAATTCGTTCGCAGCTCTGATTCATCAATCGAACGGATCAGACCATAAAGCTAAGCATGGCTAAGCAACACACAAGTATAGGCTCTGGCGAAACACAAGCAACCCTAATCATGCTAGGATAGATAACAGGTAATGGCGACAAGGGAACATGCAATTGATAGGCTGACCTACTTATTGACCCAAAAAGCACTGGAACCGATATGATGCTTAACAGAGCAAAGTACTTGAAATATGGGTTCAGATAGAAAGAGGGGGTTGTGCTTGCCTTGATCGACAAGGTTCAGCTGTTCGTCGTCGTTGGCGGTATTGAGCTCAGGCTCGGGCTCGTCTCCTATCGCAAAGAAGCAAACACCAGAAAGGAAAGCAACAATCAATACATGGCATCGATGCAATGCGCAATATGAGTGCATGTCAAATTTCAGATATTGGAATTGAAAGTTGAACCCTATACGAGTGCACATTTTAAGTGGGGTTCATTTGTCATTTTTATAGCATTTATAGAAAAATCCCCATTTTAAGCCGACAATGGCATTTAAGTGATTCTAAACAACTTTTAATTTTAGTTGCTTAAACATGCATGATTTTAGCATAAATAGGTAGATCTCACTTTTCTGTAAATTTTGATATTTTCTTAACATTTTTCTGATTTACAGAATAAAAGATATTAATTTTACAATTTTATTCATTTTCTGGAATTTCTGAAATTATTAAATATCTGACAACGGGTCCCACCCGTCAGGGTTTTAACATTTTTCCAAAAATATTAAACTCGTGCTGACGTCAGCATGACGTCAGCCGAGGAACCAGTGGGGATGTCGACCACATCCCGGTCGATTCCGACCACGTCGGGCGACGCGGACACGCGCGCTGGACTCGCCGTGAGGAGGCAAGCCTAGGGCTGGCGGAGCTCAGACCAAATGGTCACCGGAGTAGCTCCGGCGACCATGGCCAGCGGCGGCCAAGGGCGGAGCACGGCGAAGTCGACAAACTAGGGGGCGAGAAAGAGGGATAAGGGGTCCCTGAGGACCCTCTGCTCACCAGGAACGCGATGGTCAGGACGGCGGAGGTGGAGGAGGTCACGGTGCGGCGAATCAGGCGGCGGAGGCTCGCCGGTCGTGAGGAAGAAGACGGCGATTGCCGGCGATTGGAGGCGTTCCAGCAAGCGCGAGTGGAGGAGAGAGAGGAGCTCGCGGCGATCCTGTTGGTGGTCTTCGATTCGTCGGGGACAGTCCGTAACGGTGGCGGACGTCGGCGACGGTGAGGCTAGGGTTCGGTCGCACTTGAGGAAGGAGAGAGGAAGCAAAGGAGAAGGGAAGAGAGGGAGGGGAGAGTGAGCGATGGGGACGGCACCGGGCTTCTTATCCTCGAAGGAGAGCAAGCAAGGAGGCAGGGTGGAGGACGTGGCGCGGCCGGCGGTGGAACTTGTCCACGGCCAGAAGGAGGAAGAAGAAGAAAACAAAGGAAAAGGTAATTTTCCGAATAACCCCCTAGGTTTTGAGAAAATTAGTTAGAGCAATTAAACAACTTCAAAAATATTGAAAAATTTCATGGAGCCTTATAATATTATCAAGAGGCCCCACAAAGTTTTATTTTGAATTTTAAAAAGCTTGGTGAAGTTTGAAAAATTTGAGGAAGAGTTATTGCATTTATGACTTCCTTTAATTATTTTATAATGCAAAATTTTCTTAGGGCAAAAATAATGCATGCCATGAACATGATTTACTAATTTACACTTTATTACAAAGTTGGGATGTTACAAGTATTTGAGCTTCTCAATCTGTCTAGCGTCGAGTAGCTGCTTCTTCATGAAATCCTGTTGTTCGGGAAAAAAATTCGCAGTCGTTGCTTCACTGCTATGGCTTGGGGATCAATGTTTAGACAATGTTCTGCCAGGTCGCGTGCTATTCCCGGTACATCGGACTGCTTCCATGCGAATGCATTTGCGTTGTTTCTGAGGAATGTAATAAGGTCTGACTCGGTCTCGGGTCCCAGATTGGAACCTATGAGGACTGTTATTTTTGGAGTGTCCTCTTGTAACGGGACCGTCCTGATCCACTTGTGGGGTCTCACGGTAAGGTCCGGTCGGGCCCTTTGATCGCGAGGGATTCTTGTTGAGTCTTGTATCGCATGAGAAGGTGTAGTGGTTGCTTCATATTGTGAGGCGGAGTTCGTCTTGTAGATCTGCTGGTAAATATCGTGGCTTGAGTGTCCATACATGGTGATGACACCCACTAGACCTGGTAATTTCATGACGTGGCACGATTCGTGGGGAATAGCTATGAACTGAGCGAGTTGCGGCCGACCTAAAATTGCGTTCTACGACATATCCGAGTCGATGAGCTAAAAAAGACACAATTTCGTCCTGAAGTTTTGATCATGTCTGAACGTGACGGGTAGGCTTATCTATCCTTCTGGGGTTCCATTTGATCCGGGGATAATCCCACTAACCTTCTTAACCACGGATGTAATGAAGCAACGTTGAATCTGTAGGCGGTTGAGGGTGTTCAGTGTGATGAGAGGGCACGAGCAACCCCCACCGATGAGGACCTTATTTATCGGTTGGTTGGTGATGTCTACTACATGCTTCTATTCTTGTAGACTTGTTGGGCCTCCAAGCGCAGAGGTCTGTAGGACGACAGCAAATTTCCCTTAAGG
>QRDG01002427.1:0-58992 GCA_012064385.1 Puccinellia tenuiflora | reverse complement strand
TGCAAATGTCTGTTGCTGGCAACTTAATACCGATGGGTGACAGGCTAGATAACGATCCACGGTGGACTTTTTAGACAAAGATGCAGTTGGACTCAACGGTCTTTGTTTATTGTCGTGATGCCTACTTAAATATTATCATGTTCTCTTTGTCATAGCTAGATTAAGTTTGTGTTATAATCTTGTCAATTGCCTAGCTGTAATTTGTTTACCCATCATATGATTGTTCTATTTACTTGAGAGACTCCACTAGTGAACCCATGGCCCCCGGTCCATCTTTTTACATTGATTGCAACCTTTATTCCTCACTTTTCATCATCATTACTCCACTGGTCCATTTTCATATTTCATCTATTTCACTATACAATTAACCGCTTTGTTTTCTGCGAGACCGGAAAGATTGACAACCTTCCGCCGTTGGGGGCAAAGTATTTTGGTTGAGTGTGTGCAGGTCAACGTCTGTTGAAGATTAGGCACCAGAGATCTTCAACATTCACTTTGTTGTTGATTTCAAGGTCCTACTGGTTCGATAAACCTCGGTTCGTTATCGAGGGAAAACTGCTGCTTGCTACATCTCCGCCTTCGCTTGGGGCACCACCCAACTCTTCATTAGTAGCAATCATCCCCTTCTGGTGGTAGATCTGTCCTTACATGATCTTCTTCAGTGAAGGTGATCGAAAGGTCGATCCATGGGACATTGCGGCGTAGTGGTATCCTGGTGGTTAGCACCGGTCGATAAACGGATTTTGCTGAAGACTTGGATTCTAGGCTGGACGCTACTCCGCAGATATGTAAGATCTCACGACATCTAATCGAGGCTCTCTTTGTGAGAGGACAATGTTTCCTGGGATGGGTGGCCGTGAGATGGATACAGCACCAGTTTCCCTGACTCCTGAGTTTAGAGGGCAGTCGTTCGTGAATGACTTGTCCAACATCCCTTTTGTTCAACCTATCAGATGATACGTGTCGCCGAGGCGTGCACACTTGATCACACGGATGCGTCGGATGTCAGGTTCCTCCATAATGATTCATAATGATGTTAGTAGTGTTGTTACCTCCAAGGTGTGTCTCGTCCTTTTGTGTTACAGCCGTAGGAGTCAATCTGGGGTGAGGCTCATTTGCGCCTGAGGTCTTTGAGGACTCGATCCGCATGACGTGCACTCCCCCCACCTGGCGCGCCAACTGTCGAAGGATAGTGATTTACGATCCCACGGCAATCTTACTCTCGGAGATCGAGAGTAAATTTATTTGTTCGGCAGGCGGTGCAGGTCAATAGGTTTGAGTTGTAGACGAAGTAGATGAAGATCTCTCAGACTTTATTCATGGTGTGGCTACAAAACTAGTACAAAGGCGATCTCGGCGAGTTATAGGAAGTCTCGGTCGGAGATGATAGATGTAGATCTAATCTAGGGCTTTACAGAGAGGTTTTGGCAATGCTTGGGCGATGATCAAGATGGTATTGTCGTGGTTGCGTCTTTAGTATATAGGGTGAGGTAGTCCCCAATCCTACATGCGCCTTGGGTTTATGTCCTGCCTTGTACGTCAAGTCTTGATCTCGTAACCTTCCGTTTGAATGTAGCCTTGTGAAAGAGGCCTATAGAACCTAGGTCTTTTCTCCAAGGACATTGCTTTGGCTTATATTGTGTACAATTTAAGATTGTTTAACTTGGAGATGGTATTTATAGATGGTAAATTAACTTGGAGCTATTTTATATAAAATGGTTGCCACTGGAAGTGAGGAGATTAGCTATGCAGCGTGGACCATGGATCTGGAAGCCGGGAACCGCCACCTCGTGCGGTTGTTTCGTGCGAGGCAAAAAATCAACCCTGATCTAAGAAAATGGAGCTTAACTTTTCTTTTCTAATGCCATGGTGTGCACATGGCTCCGTCGGGAGGCGGGGGCTTTGCGAAAGAGTCCAGTAGACATTACTTTTTTTTCAAGGACATTGCTTTGGCTTATATTGTGTATAATTTAAGATTTGCTTACTTGGATATGGTATTTATAGATGATAAGATTAACATGGAGCTATTTTCTATATTGTGGTTGCTATTGGAAGTGAAAAAATTAGCTATGTAGGCTAAACTGTATCGAGCTTAGAAGAAAAGTTGAGTGGATCACCATAATCCATAGATATAGTATGTTCTATCAAGGTTATTCAACGGTAGATGAGTATCTTCCTATTAATATGTGATACGTCCATAACGTATCTATAATTTTTGATTGTTTCATACTACTTTTATGCCTTTTACACTTGTTTTTATATTAAGTTTATGATTTATTTTGACTAACCTATTAATAGTTTCAAAATTGCACAATGTTCTTGTTTTACACTTTTATGTGTAGAAATCGTTTGGAAATTGGCAAAAACGCAAAAGGAGACTTGTTGGAGGTGGACTCTGACTTTCCTAAAATCTGTCCCTTCCAACAGATTTCAGAGATCGTCCGTTTGAGACCTTAATATGATGTCAACTGAAGATCTCACAACGTACAAAGTTGTGGGAAATTTCCATAGTTTTAATTTAAGCCCAATAACAGCCCAATCGGAGGTCCATAGTTCCGGAAAACCCCGTTTTACTGAAGGCCAAATATCTGATTACGGGATTCCGAAAGTTGGTGAAGAGATTGACTCCAACTCTTACCAAACTTAGAGGATTCGACCAAGCCACGACTTTGGGACCTCATTAAGGTTGTGAGGGGTACCTAGGAAGGTTCTAGAGGTGCCTGAGAGACCTTGGATCAAGGGGCCATCAATCCGAAGGCCGGAAAGCATTGTCTCCACCTATATAAAGAGAGGAAACCCTAATTTTGGGGGCAGCCACCAAAAGCCACGAATTTGCCTCCCCCTTGGCTTTCATCTACAAGGGGGAGGGCTCCTCTACAGCACCAAGAATCCATTGAGGAAGGGGGTTAGGGGCGGCATACCCCTTGTGGCCGGCCGGCACAAGAGGAGCCCCCTGCGCCACGCCGCTGGCTGCCGCCGCCGCCCCGCTTTGACTCTTCCTCCATGGCCGCCGCCTTCACCGCCATCTCTATCGCCAAATTCCTCCTTGTATACAGTGGTTCATCCCCCCACACACCTCTCTACCCCTCTATGTAAACATGGTGTTTGATGCTATAAATTATTATCCTTTGATATATGTCATGTTTGTGTAGTTTCTTTTGTCTTACGGTTGAATTATTGAATATCTTTGGTTAATTCGAGTTCTATGTTGATATAGTACAGTCCTTTGGTGCCATTATATTTATGCGCGTATGGATCATCATCATAGGGTTTGTAGTATGTGTAAGAAGAAGGGGGAAGTTCTGCCGGATTGACAGAAAACTAAGAACTCGAACCTGAATCTTACATGTATGGGATAAAGAGGACCTTAAACTTAATGCTATGGTTGGGGAAACCTTAATGAATTGTTAGTATTTGTGGAAGCTTGTTAACATTCCAATCATATAGTACATGTAATCACAACTAGTTGAGAACGTGTATGCTTTGCCTCTCCCACATAGAAAACTACATCGAAGACAATAAACCGAGTAGCTTCTTTAATTAATTAGGGACAATTCCGCCACGCCATCCACCACTTTTCCACAATGATGGTTATGTTACTTTATGTTGCCTTATTGCTGCAGCAACTAACTTGACTTTAGTACTATTATTATATTGCAAAACTATCGTTTCACACCCGTATTGTTCCTCTAGTTTTATTTTCTAGATAGAGTAAACATCTAGTGTGCGTAGAGTTGTGTCAATGGTTGATAGAACTTGAGAGAATACTTATCCTACATTTATCTCCTCATTGGGTTCGACACTCTTATTTATCAAAAAGGCTACACACGATACCCTACACTTGTGGGTTATCAATATGTAGATACTCACGATTTTATTTTTTCTGGTATATATATATAATAATTTGATGACAGTTATTGGGATCTACTTTTGATATTAACATTGTTATCACTGAAGTTGTATTTCTAGATATTGCTTTTTTTACATGAGATGAGGCATCCTTTTCATTTGAAAATAAATCCTATTTTTCAATAGACTGTATGATGTTTCATCAGTATGAATTTCTTTGTAGGTCAAAATAAGAGAGCAAGGTGCAGAGGCAATATGAGGAAGGAATTTATTTGATCTCTTCACATTACATGTTAGCATTTTGTGCTATGCTTTATTTTTCTATAACATCAAATTTGTCATGTTGTGAGTTCGAGTCTCCGAATCCGTCGTGAGACTGAACTTCTTGGAGTTACACGAAGACACAAGTAGGTAAATACCATTTTCTAATTTGTCTTTGGAGTGCAATGGGACTTTAGTTAAACGTTGTGATACATATATAATTTGTGATATATATATATGGAGTGTATTTCTAATGACGTGGATCACACGTTCGTTGGGGAACCCCAAGAGGAAGGTATGATGCAGCGTAGCAGCAGTTTTCCCTTGATTACAAAACCAAGGTTGTCAGATCCAGTAGGACTTGGAAAATGCTTATCGAGGTGTCAACGGTGCCGTTTACGATAATTGACATGGACCTGCATATAATCACGAACAAACTACTTTGCCCCAACGAAACAAAGAGGTTGTCAATCTCTCCGGCTTGCTGAACATAGATAATTAAATGTGCTAGTGTAAAATATGATGAGAGTAAAATATGACCAGCGAGCAAACGAGTGCAGAAAGCTATTAAAACGGTTGTAAACAATATAGGAAAATAGGACTGGGGTCCACAGATAACTAGTGGTGTCTATCTAGAAGATATGCATGATGGGTAAAAAAATTACAGCAAGGCAATTGACAAAATTTGGGCGCGTAACAATGCTATCATAAAACAATATAGTTCACCGTTTCATCTTATATGGGCATTACGTCAAAATACATAGACCGTTGTCCAACTGCGTCTATGACTAATAATCCACCCCCCGAGATCGCTATCCAGCATGTCTCCCAGAACTATTAAGTTGCAAGCAACAGATCATTGCAAAAAACATTGTGCATCGGATCCAAGCAATGATTTCCACAATTCATTGGATCCAAGCAAACACATCATGTAGCAGTTACAAATAATATGACCTTGATCATGATAGGCAGCTCACAAGGTCTAAACAATGGAGTACAAGGAGAAGATTCAACCATCTAGCTACTGCCATGGTGGCCTACTCACGCATCACTCCGGAGGCAGGCATGGTGGTGTAGATGCCTCCGTTGATGATCTCCCCCTCCGGCAGGGTGCCAGGAAGAGCTTCAGGACCCTCCCGATCTAGGGTTGGCGACAACGGCGGCCTCGGATGTTTTCTGGAGAATATGATCGTGTACTTAGGGTTTTTGGGACGAAGACGATTTATAGGCGAAAGGGCAGCTCGAGTCGATGCCGGAGGTGGCCAGGTGGGGCCCACACGCGGCCAAGCCTTGGGCCACGCCTGGGGGTCGTCGAGGGGCTGTGGGCCACCATGCAGCTCCCCTCCTGGCTCCGTCTTTGTTTCTTCGTAAAAATAAATCACATAAATTTCCAGCCAATTTCGAGAAATTTCCCCGAACAGCTTTTCTGAAACAAAACGACAGTGTTAGAGTATATCACGTTTAGTTAGTTTTGGTAATTTAGAATTGTAGTCCAAGTCTATCTCTATTAGATTTCTTAGCCCCCAAGTATTTTCTACTATATAAACAGCCCACCGTGACTCATTGTAATCACCCAATATTCAATACAATTATATTCCGCAATACATCTTCCATCATGGTATCAGAGCGGAAAAATCCTTGACCTAGCCGCCACCCACGCTTCCGCCGCGCCGCCCCTGGGGAGATCTTCTCCGCCGGGGGCAGCGCAATTAGTAGATTAGATCGCCGCAAGTTTTCTCGCCGGTCGCTTGACCGACGTTTCTTCTACTTTCGCGGATCATAGATCTGATTACGTCGCCCACCACCACACGTCGTCATCGTGCGCCTCTACTCCGACCAAGTCATCGACTCAGCTCCGCCAAGCCTCGAAGCTCCATCGCCGACTTCATTGTCCACGCATCTTCACCACAATGGCTCCTCTTTGACAACGTCAACCGAGTACGCATCTCGCCGTCAACATCGGGCTGCACCAACATCACCGCGGTCATCATCGCCGACAATCATCTACACCAACATATCCTCATCGTCGCCGCCACCACCGATCGTGGTCAACGTCAACGCCAAACGGGTTCTTCTTCGCCGAATCCGGGTTAAATCCCCGACATCTACTATTTCTACAACTCGATCTACTTCAACAAATGTCATCTTCGTCCATCACGACCTCGCCACCAGAGTTGGAATATCTTTTTGTTTTCTCTACTCCGAAACCAACGACGGAAACCGACCGTCAAATGAAGAATCTTCTTTGCTCCTCCAACCGACTCTGACTCGCATGGTTTGTGATGGTCCCTATCTTCGCATGATCGGTATTGACAACACCGGCACGTGCCTTCGTCCCCGACACTCTATCGAGTTTGGCAAGCTCGGCATGGCATGCCGCCTACCTCAACTACGTCTACGACAAACAACATCTACCTGAACAACAACAACGGCAACTTCCCCAGGCTCAACGATGGCATCGACCACAACACCAACAACATCACCAACTTCCTCAATGGCGACTACATCACGCATGGCGCGCACCATCGACCACAACTACAGTGCCCACACTCTCGGCTACATCGACATCGTCACCTCGGCTCCCTCTCCAGTTCACGACTTCGGATTATGCTCCAGTCAGACCGTCTGCGACGCTCCTGCTATTCGCGTCACTACCGATCCGACTGCGGGGGGGGGGGGGGGGTGTTAGAGTATATCACGGTTAGGTTAGTTTTGGTAGTTTAGAATTGTAGTCCAGGTCTATCTCTATTAGGTTTCTTAGCCCCCAAGTATTTTCTACTATATAAACAGCCCACCATGGCTCATTGTAATCACCCAATATTCAATACAATTATATTCCGCAATACATCTTCCATCAGACAGCAGAAAACAGGAACTGGCACTGGGCATCTTGTCAATAGGTTAGTTCCATAAATTATGCCAAAATGATATAAAAACATTATAAAAACATGTGGCAATGATATATAATCAAGCATGGAACATAAAAAATTATAGATACGTCGGAGACATATCAACATCCCCAAGCTTAATTCCTGCTCGTCCTCGAGTAGGTAAATGATAACAAAATAATTTTTGAAGTGACATGCTACCAACACAATCTAGTTCAAGTAATAATGTAAAGCATATGATCTGAATGAATTGATCCAAGACAACGGTTCATTGAATGAAGTAAACAATGATCAACCAAGTGAAACATCTAAACAAGAATTTTTCGCAATAGTACTTTGGAGACCTATGATTGATATCTCACAAAGCAATATTCTTTCAGCAAAGGTGTTTGACCAACACAAAGGAAGATTTAAGTTTCAGCAAAAGCTTCAACTTGCAACATATTTATCTCAAGATAAAGTCAATACAAAGTTTTTATGGTTAGACATAAAGATAACATGTAGTAAGACTTGCACCAAAGTTGACACTATGTGATTGCTTGAGAGATAAAGATGGGAGAGAAAAACTGACTCAACATAAAAGTAAAAGAAAGGCCCTTCGCAGAGGGAAGCAGGCATTAGTCATGTGCTAGAGCTTTTTATTTTTTTATGAAACAGAAGTAAAACAGTTTTGAGATATGCATGCTTTCGTCAACGACTCCACAGCAAATAAATCAGCTAGTCCACCACACCAAGCAAGGTTTTAGACTTGTGAGAGCGGCTCACATAAAGGAACGAGAACATTCTTCTTTCTCCTTTGTTTATCACTAGTTAATGTTTGACTGATTTCTCAGGTTGCACTATGTCAAGGAGAGATTAATGATGTTGAATTTATATTTTATGGGCTGGGAACCCTTGGCCAGCTCTCGGCAAATTTAAGTGAGCACGTAATCCATGCTCACCAAGTGAAAGGGGGAAATAACCTTGCTTGACACATGATATAACTAACTTCCTTACTACTTCCTCATGAGCTAAAAACAGAGACAGAAATTGGAATATTTTGAAAGTTTAAAGGTAGAACAGGACAAATTTACTTGGAGTGGCAAGGAAATACCACATGTAGGTAGGTATGGTGGACACAAATGCCAAAGATATTTGGCTCAGGGATTTGGATGCACGAGAAGTATTCCCTCTCAGTACGGAGTTTTTAGGCTTAGCAAGATATCAAGCAAACACATAACACCAACTTAGTTCAAGGAATGACTACAGATATACATTAAGCATAACCATTAGACTTCACACCGTCTACCTTGTTAGCCAAACCATATCTTTGCAAAAAGAATATCCAGACTTTGAGAGCTACCAAGCAGGACAAGCACCATAATTTTAAGCTTTACGGTAGTTCTTTACTAATCCATTCTTAAGTAAATAATCCATAAGTTTAAGCATCAATCTACTTCATATCTCTAAACAATTGACAAGTATCAAATATTCAAGACAATGATCTTATGCAAGCACTTCTTTTCACACCACCTACATGATAATTTCCTTTCAACCAAACACCAATATACTTATTCGAAACAACTAAAAGTGAAAACACAAAAGATTACTTCCTAACTACAAAAGCTAATAGCTCTGAACAAGATCTACATGAAAAAGAAGAGCTAGAAGCAAGAATAATAAAAACTAAACACTAAACACATATAAGTGAAGAACAGGAGTGTTTTATGAAAAAGCGGAGCTTGTCTCTCTCCCAAACAAGCATGCAAGGATCCAACTTATTGCAAAGACTGGAGAACAAAACATAAACAAACTGAAAGTAAAAACAAACTGACGCTCCAAGAATAACACTTACTGTGTAAAGGAATAAAAATAGAGTACCATGAGTAAGACCGATGATTGTTGATGAAGAAGGGGATGCCTTGGGCATCCCCAAGCTTAGACGCTTTTGACTTCTTGAATATTTCAGAGGAGGGTCCATGAGGATCCTCCCCAAGCTTGAGCTTTTATCCCTTCTCGATCTTCATTCATCACCTCGCTCTTGAATACTTGAAAACTTCCTTCACGCAAAACTTATAGCAACTTCATTAGAGCGGTTAGTCCACAAAAATAATATCTTCCTTCAGTTCCAAAGCACATATCATGAACTTATTTTAAACATTATCTACTGTCACCAAGATCTAAGTAAAGTTTTTTACCTCAAAAGAACCTCACTTTGCCCGTAAAATAAGCAATGCAAAACTAAGACAGAATCTGTCAAAAACAGAACGGACTGTAAAGATGAATTTTTTCGGGGTACTTCTGGACCTCAAATCAGAAAACGTAAAACTAAAAAAAGGTAGAAAAAACCCTGATGCTTTCTTTCAAAACATTGCAGCCACAGATGACGCTTTGTGATTTTTTTGGATTTTTGAACAGTGAAGAACAGAAATTTGTTTCTGGACAGCAAACTCACAAATTCGTCTCCCTCTCTTTAGAGGCTATTCTTGGCACAAAAAACCAAAATAAAAAGAAACAAGGAAGTTTTTACAGAGGTAGCCTCACCCAAAACAAGAACAAACCAAAAAGAAACAATAGGTAAAAATAAAATGGGTTGCCTCCCATAAGTGCTTTTCTTTAACGCCTTTTAGCTAGGCAAAAGGGCAATTTCAAGTTTTATCAATTTTGATGATTCCTAATTGCCTTCCCTTGGTATTCTTACAATAACCCCTTGGAAAGATATGGTGTACTCCTATGGAGCGGAATTTCATGACTCCGTCATGCATGTCGATAATGGCTCCAAAAGATTTTAAAAATGATCTCCCAAGTGTAATTTGTCCTTCACCTATGCATTCAACAACATAATAATCAATAGGAAGCAAGTTACCACAAAATTTTGTTTGAACATCCTCCACCTTTCCCAAGGGAATTTTACCGGAGTTATCAGCAAGTTTCAGATAACTAGTGCTTCCAGAAAGTCCCCACAATTTTAATGAATCATAAATAGTTTTAGGCATAATGGAGAATTCGGTCATATCACAAATGGCACTAAAACGTTTCCCATTTATTTCAATTCTAACAAAAGGGGTCGAATTTGTTTTAGCATTTTCGGGTTCCATAGTAATTTCGGGTGCTCTATAGAGAGCACTCTCATGCAGTTCTCGAACCATACTTCCAATATCCATTATGCTAGACATCTAATTTATTAGCAATGTTGTCCAAAGTGGATTCCATCTTATTATCCGAAGAAGATGTTACTATTAGACTTTTGATAACATGAAAGCTTGGTCTCCATTATGACGGAGGAAATCTCCTCCTGCAATAGTGTCTAAAGCATATCTATAGCAAAGTATGAGACCAAAATAAAAACTACTAAGTAAAATGCTCAAAGTAATCCTAGGCTCTGTTTTTTCAAGATTTCATAATTCTAGCCCAGGCATCTTTAAAAGTTTCCCCACTTCCTTGACGTAAAGTGAAAACTTCATCTTCAGGTGTCATCTCAAGAGGTAGAGGACTAGACATGTTAACAAGACAAAACCGAAACAAACTTGGTGCTGGAATTTTTTATTTTTTTGTGTTTTCGAGTTTTAAAGCAAACGAAAAGCAAAACGAGACTACCAAAAAAATATACTAAGAAAGACAATAACAAAATAAAGTGAAAGGATGTGTGAAACTCCCCTAGCTGAAGCTTCCAATTCCCCGGCAACGGCGCCAGAAAAAGGCTTGGTAATGACGTGGATCACACGTTCGCTGGGGAACCCCAAGAGGAAGGTATGATGCAGTGTAGCAGCAGTTTTCCCTTGATTATAAAAGCAAGGTTGTCAGATTCAGTAGGACTTGGAGAAGTCTTAGCGAGGTGTCAACGGTGCCGTTTACGACAATTGACGTGGACCTGCACACAATCACAAACAAACTACTTTGCCCTAATGAAACAGAGAGGTTGTCAATCTCTCCGGCTTGCTGAACATAAAGAATTAAATGTGCAAGTGTAAAATATGATGAGAGTGAAATATGATAAGAATTAAATGTGCAAGTACGGAAAGCTATTAAAACGGTTGTAAACAGTGCAGGAAAATAGGACCGGGATCCACAGATAACTAGTGGTGTCTCTCCAAAAAATATGCATGATGGGTAAACAAATTACAGCAACGCAATTGACAAAATTGTGGGTGCAGAAAAATGCTATCATAAAACAATATAGTTTGTTGTTTCATCTAATATGGGCATTACGTCAAAATACATAGACTGTTATCCAACTGCGTCTATGACTAAAAATCCACCCCCGAGATCGCTATCCAGCATGTCTCCCAGAAGTATTAAGTTGCAAGCAACAGATCATTGCAATAATCATTGTGCATAATGTAAGTAATGTAAATAACACAAGTAAATAACACCGCTTTTTTCTCCCTAGTGGCAACAACACATTCGTTGGCATGAGCGTTTCTGTCAGTCGCACTCTGCTCAATAAGGCATGAACCCAATATCTAGCTTAAATACTCTTTCTAAAGATACTAACAATTACTTGGCCAAAGCATCCACTAGCATCAGAGAGCATGCAAGATCATAGATAAAATATAACATAGAGATGAACAAGAGTAACGATTTGCACAATTCATCAGATCCAAGCAAACACATCATGTAGCAGTTACAGATAATATGACCTTGATCATGATAGGCAGCTCACAAGATTTAAACAATGGAGTAGAAGGAGAAGAGACAACCATCTAGCTACTACCATTGACCCGTAGTCCCGTGGTGGACTACTCACGCATCACTCCGAAGGCATGCATGGTGGTGTAGATACCTCCGATGATGATCTCCCCCTCCGGCAGGGTGCCGAGAATACGACGAAGGCCTTGGATGTTTTCTGGAGAATATGATCGGGTACATAGGATTTTCGGGGCGAAGACGATTTATAGGCGAAAGTGAAGCTCGAGTCGATGCTGGTGGTGGCCAGATGGGGCCCATGCGCGGCCAAGCCTTGGGTCGCGCCTGGGGTCGTCTAGGGCTGTGGGCCCCCTGCAGCTCCCCTCTGGGCTCCGTCTTTGTTTCTTCGTAAAAATAAATCACGTAAATTTCCAGCCAATTCCAAGAAACTTCCCCGAACAACTTTTCTGAAACAAAAAGACAACAGAAAACAGGAACTGGCACTAGCGCTGGACATCTTGTCAATAGGTTAGTTTCATAAATTATGCCAAAATGATATAAAAACATTATAAAAACATGTGGCAATGATATATAATCAAGCATGGAACATCAAAAATTATAGATACGTCGGAGACGTATCATGTATACATAGACTGATAAACATACCGTGGAAGCCAGAAAGAGGTGGTAATATACTATGGGTAAACGGTATGCTCTGCGTGGAGTAACAAGGTGAAGATGAGGGCATGTTCATCTAGGTCACTCTATGAAATAAGAGGAAAAAGGGTAAGAGGAAAAAGGGTGGTGCTCTCGCTTCTCCGTCCAAGTTCTCCGGGGGAAACCCTAGATCCCTAGCGGGATCGGGCGAGGGCGGCGCTCATGCATCGCTTGCCTCTTAGGGCCTCGCCTTGGACGTTCCATCGACCAGAGGGACCAGTGGAGTGAGCTGGTGGTTGGCGGCGGCGAGCGTCGTCTCCGGCTAGGTGGCGCGCGGCCCTGGGGTCGGCATGGATGTCGGAGCGGTGGATCCGAGTATCTCCTTGCATTGAAGTCGCCTCCGCCGTGTTAGTGTCAGCTATGGTTGCTAGGGCGACATGGTCGTCGACTTGTTTTGGGGCGCGGCCTTGTGACCGGCGTGGATGTAGGAGCGGCGGCTCCGGGTTTCACCTTTGCGTTGATGTCGCCTCGCCATGTTAGTGTCGGTTATGGTTGCTAGGGTGACATAGTCGTCGACTCGTTTTGGAGCGTGGCCTTGGGGGCGGTGTGGTGCATTGTGTTGTATGGTTTTTGGTTGGTTTTCCTCATAAACTGTCCAATTCTTTTCGACTTTATCAATAAAAGGCATTGCCGAGGTTTGCAATACATTCATATTTCCTTCATATACTTTGTAAAGAAATCTTGGTTAGTATTATTTTTCTTTGTCGTATCCATCACATCGTGGATCCAAGATGAGCGAGTGGCTCAATAAATTGTGAGAGCTAGAAATCTGTGAGCCTTACTTTTGACAGTATGTGATAGATGGTAGGGCGCTTGCGGTTGGTTTGGTCGATTATCCCCATGTTAATGTCCACTGTTCTTTATTAATATGACCGATAAACTTAATTTTTGTCTTCTTGCAATAAATAAATTTATTATCCCATGTTAACATTTTTTAAATAAATTTATTATCCCATGTTAACATTTTTTAAATAAATTTATTATCCCATGTTAACATTTACTACAACGGAAGACCGGGAAAGCTAGCTAAAGAGTATCAGCCAGACTCAAAATGAAAAACTATGAAGGGGGGAAATAAAGCCCCGTGAACTCAGCACAAGTTCTTCATTTTTCCAGGAACAGCAAAACTAGCCAACTACCACTAAACCATCGCAATGGAAACTTTTTCCATGAGACATACAACTTGATCATGAGAACACCATGTGCATTGTGTTGTCTTCCTCTGGGTGGGCCTTGAGGTAAGCAAGATTTTCTCTCCCGCCATGTTCAGTTCCAGCAGCGGCGGCTACCCACGAAGCGATCCAGGCGAAGTTGGTGCATGGTCTGGTATGAGCTGCAGTCTCAAAGGGGATCTTAGTCTGGAAATCAACAACTCCATGAACTGGGCTGTCTTGCCCGACTCCAAATCTTTGAAAGGAATCTTCCAATTTCTTAGATACAGGAGCACGAGGCGCCAAACCTGTTTCATATTAATCCAAGTAACCTTGTTAAAGAACTGATTGTTTCTATTATTCCAGATAGTCTAGAGAATAGCAGAGGACACTACATTGAAATGCATAAAAGATTTATTACAAATCCATTTCAAAACCACTGACTCAAAACCAGTGATATGCACTTCAAAGATTTCAAAGCTCTCTAGCCACTATACACTCAAAAAAGAGGTGTTTAACTGATTCTATTTCCTTACACATCTCACATTCCAGAGGTTTTGGAATTCCTGTTGCTCTCAGGTTATCTCTTGTCATGATTTTATTTTGAGAGAATAACCAGAGAAAGACTTGGATTCTAGGGGGGATCTGTTGCTTCCAGACACCAGGCAGAAAAATTTGCCTAACCCCTCCGAAGTTCACTAAGGAGTGCATGGAACTGGAACAGTACACCCATTTTGATTCATACTGCTAGATTAGTTGATCTTCAGAAGCAGAGAAGACAATGCTACCTGCAATGGCAAGGATTTCCTGTCACTACACCATCGTCTCTGTATCAAAAGTTCTCCTAAAGGTGCAGTGAAGTTGAGACCCATCCCAAAGCTCAAAGATGGTTCTATTTTGTTGGTGGGAGCCTATATATACATCCCAGAACTGAGTGGAAAGAGGAGAGTTTCCAAACCGGGTATCCTCCCAGAACTTAATGGATTTTCCATTACCCACATGCCATCTATAGCCTACTTTAACTACTTTTGCCGCCCACAAGACCCCTTTCTAGAAAGTGGAAGGATGTGTCTCATGGCAAGACAGGATGTTAGGGTTTTTGGTATTGTATTTAGAGTCTATCACCCTTTTCCACAGGGACCCCTCCCCCTAGATATATCTCGTAATCCACGAGCCTATCAAGCATAAGTTAGGTCTTGGAGGTTGGGAATCCCCATCCCCCCAAATTCCTTTTTCATACAAATAGAGGGCCAATTTTCCAGATCGATCTTATGATTTCCTTCTTCATCATTCCACATATAGTTTGACATCTGAGAGTTAATCAGATTCAAAGCCCATTTTGGAAATTTAAAGAAGGATAGTAAGTAAATAGGGATACTGGCTAAACAGGTTTGAATAAGGATTCTTTTGGCTGCTGAGGAAAGCAATTTCCCCCTCCAACTAGCAATCCTTTTAATGATGCTCTCAATTAGAGGTTTTAGATCCTCCCTTCTAAGTCTATCATAATGCAAGGGGATTCCCAAATATTTAACCGTTAAGTCAGCAGACACACATTGAAAATTATCAATAAAAGGTTGCAAGTCCTCACTAGAAACGTTGATGGGAATAAAGCACTTTTATGATAATTAATTCTCATCTCGGAAATTTGCTCAAAGCAAGTCAGGATGTACTTCAGGTTTGTTGCTACTTCACTGTCATTCTCTAGGAAGAGCAGTGTGTCGTCTGCATATTGCAGGCACACCACACCTCCTGGATTAAATCTAGGACAGCGACCTCTAATCAGGATATGATTACTACCTCTGATCAACATTTTTGAGAAAACGTCAACCACGGTGTTAAAGAGAAGAAGGGCCAGGGGATCCCCCTGCCTCAACCCTTTCCCTGTTAGGAAGAAATCACTTTCTGTATCATTAATTTTAACACCTACTGAGCCCCTCTGTGTTATTTGTTTGATCATTCTAACAAATAAGGGGCTAAAACCTCTAAGTTCTAAGATCTCATACAGGAATTCTAGGTTAACCTTATCGTAGGCTTTTTCATAATCTATTTTGAAAACAAGCCCCCGGTCCTTCTTCCTATGCACCTCATGGATGATTTCATGAGCAGTAACCACACTCTCTAGGATGAATCTGCCTCGAATGAAAGCAGACTGCTGGTAAGAGATAAGATGATCTATGATAGTTGCTAGCCTATTTATGATTACTTTAGTAAAGATTTTGAAGGAGCGATTCAGAAGACTGATAGGTCTAAATTTCTTCATTACTCTAGCATCATTTTCTTTTGGTATGAGAGTAATCATGGCAAAATTTAATCTATATAGGTCTAGATTATCTCTCATCCACTCATTAAACATATCAATTAGGTCATGTTTCACTATGTCCCAAAAATGTTGGTAGAACATGAAGGACAGGCCATCAGGGCCAGGTGCCCCATCAGCATAAGACCAAAAATAGCTATCTTAATTTCTTGTTCAGTGAAAGGACTGTCTAACATGTTGTTTTCCTCCTTAGAGAGAAGTCTGCCTCTAGTCTAATGTCTGGCCTCTCCTCAAAACCAAACAAGTCTTTGTAATAGTCAGTAGCTACCTTAAGCATATCCTTAGTGTCATGCACTGGGCCATCAGGGCCATCTAAGACATGAATCATTTTTTTCTCCTCCTCTGGTTAGCTACAGCATGAAAATATGTTGCATTCCTATCTCCTTCAAGAATATTCCTTTCTCTAGCTCTCTACCTGGATTTTGTTTCCTCTAGAACCAATAACTATTCAACTCTCTAAGAATGAAATCTAATCTAGACTTTTCTTCCTTGGCTGTAGTTTCATATTTGATGTCTAGAGTATCATACTCCTCCATCAAGTCTTTTTTATGCTTCCTAATATCAGCTTCAAGGTTGGCACTCCAACCTTTAGCCAATCTCCTAAACCACCTAACTCTATGTTGCCAGATATCTAGTGGATTATCACTGCTACTGGTTTTTGACCCGGCTTTAAGGACTACATCTTTAAAATCAGGTCTGCCGATCCACCATTTTTCAAACTTAAAGCTACTCTTCCTGGGTATTTGCCCCTCTCCTGAATCCCAAATAAGAGGAGTGTGGTCACTCCCAATTCGGGGCAGGGCTCTAGCATGTGCCAAAGGAAAAACGAGAATCAAAATTGGTAGTACAAAAGATTCTATCGATCTTACTCATGATCAAGTTATCCTGGTTATTCCCCCAAGTGTAAGCCCTACCTGAGAGACCAGTTTCCATCAGGGCCCACAACTCAATCCTATCATTAAACCTATCCATCCATCTAACATCTAAATTTCCATTGCTCTTATGTACAATAGATCTTATCCCATGTTAAAATGTCTACTGTACGAGTCATATCTGCTCAGTGTTCAACAACATCTATATTTGTATTTGTATTTGTTTTGAAAATATGAAGACGGATATGGGAAGCGTACTATCGGATCCGTTTCCACCCCTACAAATATTCTACAAATACTGTTTCCTGCCGATCTATCTCTCTGCACTTTGCAGTACTCCTTGACCTCTGATTCTCAGACAAGAAAAAAATAACACCTCCTCCCCCTCTCAATCTAGGGTTAATTCACTAGTAGAAAAAAGGGTCTTTCGGAAGGAGTTCCAAAGCCATTAGTCCCAGTTCGGCCACAAACCGGGATCAATGCCCGGCATTGGTCCCGGTTCAAGCTGCCAGGGCCCCGTGAGCCATTGGTCCCGGTTCGGATAGGGGCATTAGTCACGGTTCGTAGAACGAACCGGGACTAATACTCCCCTGCCTATATATGCAGCAAGCCAGCAGCCAGCTTTTCTCCTCTCTTTTTTTCCTGCTAGGAGGTGTGAGAGTTGGGTGCTAGTTTGTTTTCCTTTGCTATGCACTAGAGGTGTTGGATGAAATGCCCGAGCCACACTTAAGTTCGCACAAAATGATATGAGGTGCCCGAGCCACACTTAAGCTTTCTCCTCTCTTTTTCCTCCGATCGATCGAGGTTAGCAACCTTGTCCTTTTCATCTGTAATTGGTACAAATATTGCATGTATCGATGTACGGTGGTCATTTCACTATTCAAGATGTCATTCTAATGGTATTTGATAAACTTAATTATATGATATGCATATGGATGCACGGCAGCGATGGATGTACGGTGACCGACGCAGTTCCGATTTTATTGCAGGCCTGCATAAATTTCTCGATGTGGCTGAGGCAAAGAAAGAGGTTGGTTTTATCCCTTGTCCATGTGTGGACTGTCGGAACGTCAAGGAGCACTCTTCCTCGAGAACCCTTCAAGGCCACCTGCTTCGGAGAGGTTTCATGCCCAGCTATAATTGTTGGACCAAGCACGGAGAAAGAGGGGTTATGATGGAAGACAATGAAGAAGAAGAGGATGATGACAACTATCCTATGTTCCCTAAAGAATACGGTGATACTGCGATGGAAGACAATGAAGAAGAAAAAGGTGAAGAACAAGAGGCATCAGATGAGCCCGCTGATGGTCTTGGTCGGGTCATTTTTGATGCAAAGCGAGAATGTGATACAGAAAAGGAGAAGCTGAAGTTGGAGGCCATGCTAGAGGATCACAAAAAGTTGCTGTACCCAAATTGCGAAGATGGCAGCACCAAGCTCGGTACCACACTGGAATTGCTGAAATGGAAGGCAGAGACTGGTTTATCTGACAAGGGATTTAAGAAGTTACTAAAAATAATGAAGCCGAAGCTTCCAAAGGATAACGAATTGCCCGAGACTATGTACGAAGCAAAGAAGGCTATCTGCCCACTAGGATTAGATGTGCAGAAGATACATGCATGCATCAATGACTGCATCCTCTACCGCGGTGAGGAGTACGAGAATATGGATGAATGTCCGGTATGCACTGCACTGCGGTACAAGATCAGACAAGATGACCCTGGTGATGTTGAGGGCGATGACGAGCCCCCCCCCCAGGAAGAGGGTTCCTGCTAAGGTTATGTGGTATGCTCCTATAATACCACGGTTGAAACGTCTGTTCAGAAACAAAGATCATGCCAGGTTGTTGCGATGGCACAAAGAAAAGCGCAAGAAAGACGGGAAGTTGAGACACCCCGCTGATGGGCCGCAGTGGAGAAAAATCGAGAGAGAGTTCTCGGACTTTGCAGGTGAAGCAAGGAACTTATGGTTTGGTCTAAGTATAGACGATATGAATCCTTTTGGGGAGCAGAGCTGCAGTCACAGCACCGGGACCGTGACTCTATGTATCTACAACCTTCCTCCTTGGTTGTGGATGAAGCGGAAGTTCATTATGATGACAGTGCTCATCCAAGGCCCGAAGCAACCCGGCAAAGACATTGATGTGTACCTAAGGCCATTAGTTGATGAACTTTTGCAGTTGTGGGCCAAACCAGGTGTACGTGTGTGGGATGAGCACAAACAGCTGGAATTTGACCTACGATCATTGTTGTTCGTAACCATCAATGATTGGCCTGCTCTTAGTAACATTTCAGGACAGTCAAACAAGGGATACAACGCATGCACGCACTGTTTAGATAAGACTGAAGGTACATATTTGGAAAAATGTAAGAAGGTTGTGTACCTAGGGTGTCGTCAATTTCTTACAACCAATCATCCCGTAAGAAAGAAAGGCAAGCATTTCAAAGGTGAGGCAGATCACCGGAAGAAGCCTAACCTCCCTGGTGTTGATGCTATATTTGGTATGGTTAAGGACATAGAAGTAATCTTTGGAAAGGGTCCTGGCGGTCAATCTGTTCCGAAAGACGTCGCTACCGGACACGCGCCCATGTGGAAGAAGAAATCTATATTTTGGGAGCTACCCTATTGGAAAGTCCTAGAGGTCCGGTCTTCAATCGACGTGATGCACGTGACAAAAAATCTTTGCGTGGACCTGCTAGGCTTCCTGGGTGTGTATGGAAAGATAAAAGATACACCAGAAGCACGGGAGGACCAGCAACGTATGAAAGACCCATACAACAAGCACACGGATAAAGGGCGTCAAAGCAGCTACGCTCTTACCAAAGCAGAGAAGGAAATCTTTTTTCAATGCCTGAGCAATATCAAGGTCCCGGCTGGCTTCTCGTCAAATATAAAGGGAATAATAAATATGACAGATAAAAAATTCCAAAACCTGAAGTCTCATGATTGCCATGTGATTATGACGCAGTTGCTTCCGGTTGCATTAAGGGGGCTTCTACCGGAAAATGTTCGAGTACCCATTGTGAAGCTATGTGCATTCCTCAATGCAATATCTCAGAAGGTAATCGATCAAGAAAGTCTGCCAAGGTGACAAAGGGATGTGGTCCAATGTCTTGTTAGTTTTGAGTTGGTGTTCCCCCCATCCTTCTTCAATATTATGACGCATCTCCTGGTTCACCTAGTCGACGAGATTGCCATTCTCGGTCCTGTATTTCTACACAATATGTTCCCCTTTGAGAGGTTCATGGGAGTCTTAAAGAAATATGTTCATAACCGTGCTAGGCCAGAAGGAATCATCTCCAAGGGCTATGGAACAGAGGAGGTCATTGAGTTCTGTGTTGACTTTATTTCTGACTTTAAGCCGATTGGCATTCCTGAATCGCGGCATGAGGGGAGACTTAGTGGAAAAGGCACGCTAGGAAAGAAAGCAATGATATGTAGGGACGGGCATTCTTTCACTCAAGCACACTACACAGTTCTACAAAGTTCCACCTTCGTGGCTCCGTATATCGAGGTACACAAGAATACTGTACACTCCAAAAACCCGGGGAAGCCTGACTCCTGGATTAAAGAAAAACACATGGAGACTTTCGGCAGTTGGTTGCGATTACATCTCATGAATGACACCACTGTTGGAGATCAGCTCTACTTGTTGGCCGCGTCACCATCTTCGACTGTATTGAATTTCCAAGGGTACGAGATAAATGGAATACATTTTACACGATCGCCCAAGATAAAAAGAGTACCAACCAAAACACTGGTGTCCACTTTGATGCAACAGACGAGAATGGGCAAAAGGACACATACTATGGTTACATAGAGGAGATATGGGAACTTGACTATGGACCTACTTTTAAGGTCCCTTTGTTTCGGTGCAGTTGGGTCAACATGAATGGAGAAGGGGTAAAGGTAGACCAGCTATACAGAATGACAACAATGGATCTAAAGAATCTTGCTTACAGAGACGAACCATTCGTCCTAGCCAATGATGTGGCTTAGGTTTTCTATATAAAGGACATGTCCTCTAGACCGAAAAAAAGATAAAATAAGCAAAGTAATACATCACACGATGAGCCAAAGCGTCACATAGTTCTTTCAGGGAAAAGTAACATCGTGGGAGTCGAGGACAAGACAGACATGTCAGCAGATTATGATAAGTTTGATGAAATTCCGCCCTTCACAGTGAAAACTGACCCAAGCATCCCGTTACATAATGAAGATGCTCCATGGTTACGGCCGAAGAAGCAATCATAGCGATCATAAGCAAGGCACATACGCTAGATGGGGATGTTGGTTATGTGTAATAATATATTAAAAAAATTATGTATGAGTGTTCTCAAACTTGGCACACAATGTCCCATTACTTTTGGTACCACATGGTTCTAAAGAAAATGCATTAAACCTTTTATGTAACTATGTTCTGAAAACTCAGAAGAAGTTGGAACAAAACACAAAGGTTCCCCTGCATACAGCCCGATGGTGGCTACAGAGTGCCCGCATATCAAATGCACTGTCGGGATGTATGCATGGAATCCGAATGATTTCTATTCGGTCGATGAACTGATGGATTTCTAGATAGAACAAAACACACGGTTTCACCTGCATACAGTCCTACGGTGGCTATAGAGTGCTCGCATATCAAATGCACTGTAGGACGTATGCAAGGAATCCGAATGATTTGTATTCGGTCGATGAACTGAAAGATTTCTAGATAGAACCCTCTTAGCACTGAGAGAACGCTTCTATGCCGAGCCCCTCGAAGATGTCATAGGTTACTGCCCAATGACATCTTCGAGAAGCTCGTGCATATAGAGGAGTCCTCTGTCTTCTCTTTCTGCTGTTGCCGTGCTCTTGTTCTTCCTCTTCCTCCTCATAGAGCGTACTTATATAGGGAAACTCTTCACCTTTTTAGTCCCGGTTGGTAGCTGGAACCGGGACTAAAGGAGCGTTGATATGTGTGCCTTATCTTCACCTTTTTAGTACCGGTTGGTAGCTGGAACCGGGACTAAAGGAGCGTCGAAAGAAACACACCTCTGATCCAACGGCTCACAAGCGCTCGAAGGAAACACACCTCTGATCCAACGGCTCACAAGCGCTCAAAGGAAACACACGATCCGTGTGCTTCTTCCCGCGCTCGAAAGAAACACACCTCTGATCCAACGGCTCACAAGCGCTCGAAGGAAACACACCTCTGATCCAACAGCTCACAAGCGCTCGAAGGAAACACACGATTCGTGTGCTTCTTCCCGCGCTTTCCACCGCTTCCCGCCTTCGTCTTCCCGCCATTTCTCACTATATAAATGTAGGTTTGGCCGCCATTGCAATATCACATCTAAACTCATATCTGCAACCTCATCACTCTCCCATGGCTTCCACCGTACCCACTCTAACCTACCTTCCTCAAACTACCCCTGCCCGCCCGGCTACCGTGTCCCCGTCGGCTGGTGGCTGAGCGCAGGAGGCGTGTCGGTCCCTCCTGTCCCTCAAGGTGTGGCGCGCCGGGCGGCCATCACGAACCACTACTACCTCGAGCTCACGTCGGAGCAGCGGATGGATCCCCACTGGCATCCCGACTACCGTCCGAATTGGGACGCCTCCTTCATCAATCGGCGTGAGAGGGTGATGTCTACACACGCTTCTATTCTTGTAGACAGTGTTGGGCCTCCAAGAGCAGAGGTTTGTAGAACAGCAGCAAGTTTCCCTTAAGTGAATCACCCAAGGTTTATCGAACTCAGGGGGGTAGAGGTCAAAGGTATCCCTCTCAAGCAACCCTGCAATCACAATACAAAAAGTCTCTTGTGTCCCCAACACACCCAATACACTTGTCAGATGTATAGGTGCACTAGTTCGGCGAAGAGACAGTGAAATACAAGTAATATGGATGATTATAAATAGTAATTACAATCTGAAATAAAAATGGTAGCAAGTAAACATGTAACAGAACTTGTTGTAAACGGTGTTTCAATGCTTAGAAACAAGGCCTAGGGATCATACTTTTACCAGTGGTCACTCTCAACAATGCAATCATAATTGAATATAAATATAAGCACTTCAATATACTACTCCGAAGTATTCTCCGGCTGGATAACGAACACTAATTCATTGTGTAGGAATGCAAAAGCATGCCTCAAACATATATTCCCAAGTACTAATGAATACCCCACACTGGACCATGAGCATTCATAGGAGGTACTAACACGCCACAATTTCATAGAGACATCCAACTCAAATAATAAATCAGTGAACAAGTATCTTGTGAAATATAGCCTAAAGACCCACACGGTGCACACACTGTCACCTTTACACACGTGGGACAAGGAGTCTCCGGAGATCACATAAATAAAGCCCACTTGAGTAACATAACAACATCTAGATTGCAAAGCTCATGATCACATATAGATCACATCATGGGAGAGAGAGATATAGACCACATGGCTACCGGTACGGCCCTCAGCCCCGAGGGAGAACTACTCCCTCCTCATCATGGGAGTCAGCAACGGCGATGAAGATGGTGGTGGAGTCGATGGAGATGGCTCCGGGGGCACTTCCCCGTCCCGGCAGGGTGCCGGAACAGATACTTCTGTCCCCCGAAACTTGTCGGCGATGGTGGCGGCGCTGCAGATGTTTCTTTGGAATATGACGGGTCCGTCTAGGTTTTATGCGTCGGGGGCAATATATAGGCGAAAGGGCGGCGTCGGACGGCTCCCGTGGGCCCCACACCACCTGGTGGCGCGGCAGGCATGGGTCCCGCGCCACCCTATGGTGTGGCCGGCCCACGGCCCTCCAGGTCCTCTCCTTCGGGCTTCGTGTAGTCCATTGAATTATAAGACTGCTGCTTTTTGTCCCGTCCAATTCCGAGAATATTTCCTTAAGTACTTTTCTGAAACGGGAAAACAGCAGAAAACAGGAACTGGCACTGTGGCATCTTGTTAATAGGTTAGTTCCAGAAAATGCATAAAAATGCTATACGATGTAAACAAAACATGTAGCAAATGGTATGAAAACAAGCATGGATCATAAGAAATTATAGATACGTTGGAGACGTATCAGCATCCCCAAGCTTAGTTCTACTCGTCCTCGAGTAGGTAAAACGATAACAAATAATTTCTTAGAAGACATGCTAACTCACAATCTAGATCAACATAGCAATGCAAAGCACATGATGTGAATAAGGTGATCCAAAACAATTGTCTATAGTTGACATTAAGCAAACAATGATTAACAAATGCTAGCTAAAAGAAGCTAGAACTTTTTATGAATCAGCGTGTTGGAGACAAGGAACCATACATAAGGTTTAGAAAGAAGAATAGTAAATTGTGTCTCCAATGTAAAATGTCAATCAATCTTCAAAGCATCAAATTCAGTTAATAATAGAAATAGCCAAGCTCAAGTCAAGTGTCCTTAATCCATCCACTTAACTTATCAACTGTTATGTAGTCCACTCAACTAATACAAGCAAGAAGAAGGCTTGGCACCATGAGGTTATGGCAAAGAGAATAATAATGGGGGTTTGGAAGGCCAAAAAGAAAGGCTCAAACAGTGGAAGAGGTAACCACAAGACAAAAGGAAGTCCCGTAGTAGACACTGAATGAGGAGTAGTGATTGCCATGCAACGGATGCACATAGAGCTATATGAATGGAAGCTCTCCAATGGAACTAGTGGGGGTGCATCCAACTTGCTTGCTCATGAAGACCTAGAGCTCACTTGAGGAGGCTCATCGTTGGAATATACAAGCCAAGTTCTATAACGTTTGGTCCCCACATAGTTATACTAATGAAGCATGAAAACTCACTACAATGATGTAGGTGCTACTAGCACAAGTGTGGAATAAAAGGATAGTAGTGTTGCCCCCTCTCTCATTTTATATTCTTTTTTCTTTTTTTCTTTTTTGCTTTTTGCTTTTTGAGGCCTTTGTGGCTCTTTTATATTTTTCTCTCATTGGTCTCTTTTGATTGGCCACTTTGGACTCTTTTCAATATGCTCACAGGTAGAGGCAACACTCTATTTTACAAGATGATCATCACACTTTTTTGGTGTACTCAAAACTCAAAGACTAATACATGGTGTATGGTGGATATGCATGATCGAGCGTAGTGTGGAAAAGATGTAAAACATGTGGAAAATCACGCATCACACTAACTCAAATGGTCAAGCAATACTATATGGTAATGAAGTAAAAATGACATAAAGTCTTGTAATGTAAATGATGGATGTTGCATGGCAATGTATCTCGGAACAGCTATGAAAATGCTGTGATAGGTAGATATGGTGGCTATTTTGAGGAAGATAGTTGGCTTATGTGTAGGAGAACAAGATGAAGATCTCCCACGGGGTTGGATGTACTTGCGAAGTATGCACCAATCTCAATGTGAAAAAGGGCAATGCAAAGTACCGAAGAGGCTAGCAAAATAGCATGTCGTATATTGCAAACAACTAACAGTATCAATGTTTTACAAATGGTTAGAGACACCCCGAGAGGGATCGTGGCGGCGACACAAGTGCCCTGTTGGCTTCCCCGACCGTTGCAGTAACTATACCATTAGAAACTTCTTTTCAACTAAGAGGAAATCACGACACTAAAGCACTATTGACTTAAGTTGTTTTTAGTTCAGAAAAGTACGGCTCCACGCTCTACTAACACATCTTCACTAATCAGCTCTTAACAACATTAACCAACATATTTTAAACATTAGTTATTTTAATACCTCAAAACAATTGAAGAGGAGCAAGTTATCTACACAATGGTCTACAAGATTATGCAGCTTTTCTCTATTTCATACCACTATCACAAGCATAGCATTTTCTAATCTAACACATCAACCAAGCAACTAAAACAACTCTCTAACAAATAAGAGTGAAACACAAGAGAGGTTAACACAAAGAACTAGCAGCTCTAAACAAGATAACATGCTAAAAGCGAGAGCTTACTAGAAAACAGACAGTAGCTAAGAATACTCAACAAATATAAGCAAAGCACAAGAGTATTCATATGAAAAAGCGGAGCGTGTCTCTCTCCCACACAAGAATGCTAGGATCCAACTTATTAAGCAAACTAAAATACACACTCAAAATAAAAACAGACGCTCCAAGCAAAATACATAAGATGTAGTGGAATAAAAATATAGTATCACTAGAGATGACCTGATAGTTTTGTCGATGAAGATGGGGATGCCTTGGGCATCCCCAAGCTTAGATGATTGAGTCGTCTTGAATTTGCTGGGGATGACCCACCGGGGCATCCCCAAGCTTAGGATTTTCACTCTTCTTGATCTCATCATATCGTCCCTTTTGCTTACTTGAAAACTTCCACCACATCAAACTCAAAGTAATTCTCATTAGAGGGTTAGTGCATAAACCAAAAATTCACAAGTTCTACTGTTACACAAGCACACCTTAATGCATTATAACATTCGCTACAGCCACTGATGCTCAAAGAATCAAAAAGGTCCAAATAAACATCGCAAAAGAAGCAATGCACAATAAAAGGCAGAATCTGTCAAAATCTGAACAGTCTGTAAAGACGAATTTTTTCGAGGAACTAGAGTTGCTCAAATCGAAATCACTGAACTAGAAAAAGTTTCATACATATATGAAGATTCAGCACACAAAATCTCAAAGCATTTCGTCGCTTCTGGAATAAATGACGAATTTAACGGTGACATACAGAAATCTGTTTCCTGTGCAGAAATCCAAATATAGCAAAAACTTTCTACTAGAGACCTTACTTGGCACAACATTGCAAGAAAATAAAGATACAAAGAAGTTGCTACAGAAGTAAACAAACTTCTTGAATCAAATAAAAGAAAAGATACTGAAAATAAAATGATGGGTTGTCTCCCATAAGCGCTTTTCTTTAAAGCCTTTTAGCTAGGCATGGTAATTTTGATGATGCTCACATAAAAATGAGAGTTGGAGCACAATAAGGGAGCATCAAGAAGCAACTATAAAACTCATTTAAGTCTAACCCACTTCCTATGCATTGGAATCTTGTAAGTAAATAAATCCATGAAGCATAAATTGACTAGCATAGGAAGACAAAATAGGTGCAACTTCAAAATTTTCAACAAAAGGAGAGGAGATTCAATGTTATTGTGATATATGAAGCCATGTCTCCCTTTTTCATAAAAACTTTCAGTAGCATCATTGATAAAATCCACAATATAACCATCACATGTAAAATTCTTATCATGAGCCATATGCATAAAATTATTACTCCCCACATAAGCATAGTCATTCTTATTAATTGTAGTGGAAGAAAATTCAACAAAATAGCTATCATTATTATTCTCATCACCATAATCATCAAATATAGGAGGCATATTTAAATCATAATTAATTTTCTCCTCAATAGTAGGTGGACTGAAAATATCATATTCAGCATTGTAATCATCATATATAGGAGGCATTGTATCATCAAAGTAAATTTTCTCCTCAAAGCTTGGGGGACTAAAAAGATCATTTTCATAAAAACTAGCTTCCCCAGGCTTAGACTTTTCCATAGCATTAGCAATAATGGTGTTCAAAGAATTCATACTAATAACATTACTACCACTATTATGCAAACAAGCTTCCATAGGTTTTTAAATTTTCTCTTCAAAAGCATCATGTCCTAATTCAATATAAAGTTCATAAAGATCCCTAATTTTTTTGTTGTTTTCCATTAAGCCTAACTAGTGAAATTAAAAACAAGAAACAAAAAGATATAATTGCAGAATCTAAAGGAAATAACTTCGAGCACTCACACAACAGCAACAGTACTAGAAAATAGCTTAGTAGCCAGATGATGTGAGTACCTTTTACCTTACCTCCCCGGCAACGGCGCCAGAAAATAGCTTCGTTGCTGGATAGCTTTGTTGTTGGAGTGTGAGTGCCGCTTACCTTACCTCCCCGGCAACGACGCCAAAAAATAGATTTGATGTCTATACACGCTTCTATTCTTGTAGACAGTGTTGGGCCTCCAAGAGCAGAGGTTTGTAGAACAGCAACAAGTTTCCTTTAAGTGAATCACCCAAGGTTTATCGAACTCAGGGAGGTAGAGGTCAAAGGTATCCCTCTCAAGCAACCCTGCAATCACAATACAAAAAGTCTCTTGTGTCCCCAACACACCCAATACACTTGTCAGATGTATAGGTGCACTAGTTCGGCGAAGAGATAGTGAAATACAAGTAATATGGATGATTATAAGTAGTAATTGCAATCTGAAATAAAAATGGCCGCAAGCAAACATGTAGCAGAACTTATTGTAAACGGTGTTTCAATGCTTAGAAACAAGGCCTAGGGATCATACTTTCACCAGTGGTCACTCTCAACAATGCAATCATAATTGAATATAAATATAAGCACTTCAATATACTACTCCGAAGTATTCTCCGGCTGGATAACGAACACTAATTCATTGTGTAGGAATGCAAAAGCACGCCTCAAACATATATTCCCATGTACTAATGAATACCCCACACTGGACCATGAGCATTCATAGGAGGTACTAACACACCACAATTTCATAGAGACATCCAACTCAAATAATAAATCAGTGAACAAGTATCTTGTGAAATATAGCCTAAAGACCCACACGGTGCACACACTGTCACCTTTACACACGTGGGACAAGGAGTCTCTGGAGATCACATAAATAAAGCCCACTTGAGTAACATAACAACATCTAGATTGCAAAGCTCATGATCACATATAGATCACATCATGGGAGAGAGAGATATAGACCACATGGCTACCGGTACGGCCCTTAGCCCCGAGGGAGAACTACTCCCTCCTCATCATGGGAGTCAGCAACGGCGATGAATATGGTGGTGGAGTCGATGGAGATGGCTCCGGGGGCACTTCCCCGTCCCGGCAGGGTGCCGGAACAGAGACTTCTGTCCCCCGAAACTTGTCGGCGATGGCGGCGGCGCTGCAGATGTTTCTTTTGAATATGACGGGGTCCGTCTAGGTTTTATGCGTCGGGGGCAATATATAGGCGAAAGGGCGGCGTCGGAGGGCTCCCGTGGGCCCCACACCACCTGGTGGCGCGGCAGGCATGGGTCCCGCGCCACCCTATGGTGTGGCCGGCCCACGGCCCTCCAGGTCCTCTCCTTCGGGCTTCGTGTAGTCCATTGAATTATAAGACTGCTGCTTTTTGTCCCGTCCAATTCCGAGAATATTTCCTTAAGTACTTTTCTGAAACGGGAAAACAGCAGAAAACATGAACTGGCACTGTGGCATCTTGTTAATAGGTTAGTTCCAGAAAATGCATAAAAATGCTATAAGATGTAAACAAAACATGTAGCAAATGGTATGAAAACAAGCATGGATCATAAGAAATTAAAGATACGTTGGAGACGTATCAGAGGGCGCTCGCCAGGTACGAGGAGGACGGCCCGCCTCCTTCAAACTTCAACGAGGCCGGCCGTCGGCTGTGGTGAGGTGGCCGGACTCTCCAGAGCGTCATGGACTACATCACGGCTGGCGATAACTCCCGCCTGCGCTACCCTCACATCCAGTCCAGGCATGCTCACCCGTCGAGGTTGGAGCCACGAGCGCCGTCCGATGACAGCGACGATGACGACTACGAGGACGAGTATTATAGGCCTAGGCAGGAGTATGACTAAGATTGTTAGGACAAATGATCCACTGTTGTCATTCCGTACTATTGTCATTGGTTAGGACAAATGATCCACTATTGTCATTCCATACTGTTGTCATTGGTTAGGACAAATGATTTGTATTCGGTCGTTGAAATATTAGTTAATCCATTTTTTTAATTGAAAATGGCAAAATTAATTGAATAGATATAAATGAAATGATTAGATATAAATTAATTCAATAGATATAAATTAAATGAATAGATATAAATGAAATGAATAGATATAAAAAAATTGATAGATATGAATTAATTCAATAGATATAAATGAAATGAATAGATATAAGTATGTTTTTATATCCAAACCCAAGGTTATATGCACTTATAAGGTGGTCTATTATTTTATATCTAAGTAGGTGCTTCACAAAAAAAGCCTAAGTAGGTGCTTCACAAAAAAAGCAGAATGGTTAATAGTTTGAATAGTTAGATTAATTATTTTATAAAACAGAAAATTGTTTTGGATTAGTTATTCAAATTCAAATATTTTTCATGTTGAAAGTATTGTCAGATTCAAAAATATGCAAAAAATACTAGTTAATGCATTTTTTGTTAAAAATGGCAAAATGGTTAATAGTTTAAATAGTTAGATTAATTATTTTAGAAAACAAAAAATGGTTTTGGGAAAGTTATTCAAATTCAAACACTTTTCATGTTGAAAGTTTTATCAGATTCGAAAGTATGCAAAAATTATTTAAATTCATATTCAAAAACATTTCAAATATTAATGCATTTTTTATAAATAGATAGATTAAATTTTACTGAATAATTTGATATATTACTTGAATTTTCCTGATAACCAGATCATAAAATATGCAGAAAATTGATTTTTTAAAAATGAATTAAAGAAAAAAAACCTTTAGTCCCGGTTGGTAGCACCATCCGGGACTAAAGGCCTTTCGATCAGCCGCCAAAATTTGTGCGCGCTGGTGGACCTTTAGTCCCGGTTCGTGCTACCAACCGGGACTAGAGGACCTTTTGTCCCGGTTGATAGCACGAACCGGGACCAAAGGCCCTTTTTTTGCCTTTGTTTGCAAAACTTGGAGCCGAAACGGCTCATTCTCCCCCAACCGACCGGCGCATCGATCCATCCCGGCGAAGACCTGCTCCGCTCCGACGCACTCCGCCGCCCGGACGCACTCCGCCGCACTCCGCCGCCCCGACGCACTCCGCCGCCCCGACGCCCTCCTCCTCGGCCGCACTCCGCACTCCGCCCCGACGCACTCCGTCGCACTCCGCCGCCCCGACGCACTCCGCCGCCCCGCCGCACTCCGCCGCCCCGCCGCCTCGGCCCTTCACCGCCCTCCTCCGCTCCGACCTCCTTCTCCGCCGCCCGCTCCTTCTCCCCCAACCCGAGGTTAGCAAATTTTCTAGCAATTTTAGTTAGGCTAGCAAATTTTAGTTAGGCTAGCAATTTCAGTTAGGCTGGCAAATTTTCTTAGTTAGTTAGGTTAGCAAATTTTCTTAGTTAGGTTAGCAATTTGTCTAGCAATTTTAGTTAGAATAATTATTTAGAAATTATTTAGCAATTTGTCTAGCAATTTTAGTTAGAATATTTATCTAGCAATTTTAGTTAGAATAATTATTTAGCAATTTGTCTAGCAATTTTTAAAAGTTAGACCAAAATTGTAGAATTAATTTAGGTTAGAATTAATTTTTGGAATTTTTAAAAGTTAGGTCAAAATTGTAGAATTAATTTAGGTTAGAATTAATTTTAGGATTTTTTAAAGTTAGTGGTAAATTTTTTGAATTAGTGGACCATTTAAATTTGTTAGAAGTTAGATCAAAAGTTAGTGGTACATTTTTTGAAGTTATTAATTAATTAGTGGACTACTTAAATTTGCTATGAAATTAGTTGCTATGAATTTGCTATGATAAAAAAATTAGTGGGCCATTTAAAAATTATGCCATTTTAAATTAAGCCAATAAAGAAACATTATGTCATTTTCCTTAATTATTGATTTAAATTACTACTTTGTCATTTGCAGAAACTATGGAACCACACGGCAGAGACGAAAATCAGGAAAATATCCTGAAGGATAAGATCCGCGGCGATGTCACCAAGCAGTATCTCAACGACTCCGATGAGGGAGATGAGTCTCTCAACCGAGGAGACGGCTCCGACGGCTGGGGCGACATAGAACTCGGCGGCTCCTATGAGGGAGAAGCCGACAAGGGAGTAGCCGGCGGCTCCGGTGAAACATTAGAAATTGTAAACTCGGACGAGGCGCATATATATATTAATTAATTAAGCCTCTGCTATCTATATACATATATTAACGATCTTTCTTCTTTTAGCCCTCCGGATCGAGCAAATCTTCTGTAAGGACGAAACGAGGCCCAACCAAAAAGTTGGATGACCATGCAAGGTACAGGATCGAACAAGTCGCTCAAGACGGCCAACCGATTGCTCCCATTGATGTTAAACAAAAATTTGTGAAGCAATGCGGAGTTGTTGTTAGGGACTACATCCCGATCACCATTCGAGAATGGAATAAGCCAAGGGCGGGAGGAGTTAGATATGTCGGCACCTTAGCCAAAGAAAACCTTTGGAAAAAGGTCATGGTTCATTTCACCCTACCGACGCCAGAGGTGGATCCAGATGAGGAGCCAAATGAGGAGGATATAGAGAGAAAAAAGTTGCCCTAGAGAAAAAAGTGATGGCCGTGCTATTCAACAAATGGAAGAAAAGATTGCACACTGACTTTATCTTGAAAGATAAGACTCCGGATTTCGATCACGGGTATGAGAAGATAAAAGACTACTGGGAAGAATTTGTGGCGTACAAGAAATCGGAGAAAGCTCAGATAAAGTCTGAAACAAATAAGACAAATGCTGCTAAAAAGAAGTACCACCATACTATGGGGCCTGGTGGCTACGCCTTTGCCATGCCTAAGTGGGAGAAACTTGAGGCCGACTTTCTGGCTAAAGGGATCACTCCAGAGCCATGCACATGGGTCGAACGGGCAAGAAATTGGTTTTACGGGCATGGGGGGCACATTGGACGTAGAAGGGAAGTGCATATATAACAGAAGACACAAAGATAATCCCCTACTACCCATCGAAGACATTAGAAATGCAATAAAGGATGTTGAAGAGGGACGGTTCTGTCCCGATAGAGAGAAGGACGAGCTCGCACGCACCCTTGGGAATGAAGAACACAAAGGACGAACATGAGGCACAAAAGGCTCCAAGCCGTGGTCAATTGGGTTTCCCGAGGACAGGAAGAAATATCCCGATAGAAGTCATCAGAGGAGAAAGGAAAGGGAGGCAAGAGAAGCACGTGCAGCTGCAGACCGACTGCGTAATATAGAAGAAACAATGAAGCGGCAGCAGGATCAAATTGACGCACTTAGCCAGCAGGGTACTGCCAGCCAATCTCAGCGGCACATTGTAGAAGCTGCACTCGATGCTACTGCCCCATCGAATCGGAAAAGCAGCGTGGCTTCCACCACGCTCCAGGCTGATGATGATGCACTGACGATGGCTCCTCTTCGTCGCTACCCAGTGGATGATATCACGGAGAGCACACCTTGTGAGCTACATATGAAAGTTTTTAACTTAACCATGAAGGTGGCGGTCGGCTATGCCGTACCAATTGGACCTAAACCAACTTTCCATTGCTCCCCGGTTCCACATGGATTCGCTGTTGTCGGGGTGGATGAAGTGAGTAAAGAATTTGAGGAGCTGAAGCTGGAACACCCTGCAGGTGAAGATGGGGAGGTGGTTGAACTTGGAGAAGCCAAAAAAGGGACCATTCTATGGCCAAAGGAATTCATCGTGCTTCAAACTGGCCGCCAAGGCCATCGACTCCTCAGAGTAGCAATCCATCTTCGCCGCCGACTCACCGGTCTCCAGCGCAACAGTCCTCTTCGCCGCTGCCGCCGCCGGAGGCGCCGTCTCCGCCGCCTCTCCAGTCTTCAATGCAGCCGTCTCCGCCAGCGCGTCAGTTGTCTCCGCCCACTCAGGCTCAGCGTACCACCACTGGTACTACGAGGAGTGGTAACCGATCACCGAAACGTAAAAGGTTACCCCTCCCAAAAGTACCTCATAAGAATCTTTCCAAGAGACCTTACGACTGTACGGTGGAGGAAAATGAGGCGATCGTAAAATCCCAAATGGAACAGTGGTTTGCTAACTTGAAGATGAAGAAAATGAAAGCGCCAGAGTTCCCCGACACCCCAGAAGAAAAAGCCGTCGTCTTCAAAATGCTGAAGAACCTTGAACAACCCCCGCCAAAGCTGACACCAGACTATGAGAGCTCTATTCGCAAGTCGGTTGGGGAAAATAAGCAGCGGTCGAAGAGTAGTAGTGCAAGCCGGACATCAGTTCCCCAGCTCGGAGAACAGAAAAAACAATCGTGCCCCCCGCTCAAAGTGTTTTCCAATACCGAGGTGGGGTCAAGCAGACGTGCAGTCGACATCGATCCTGAGTTTGTTGCAATGTACGGAGAAGCAGCCTCTGCTCAGGGCATGTCTATTTCTCAGTACTTAGACCAATTACAATTCCACGAAGAAGTAGTTCCAAAATACAAATACCGGCCCGGGCATCCTCTCGTCAAACATGAGTTAGTCAACGATCTACCAACAAAAATGCGAAGATTGCATAAGTGGTACATGCGAGCCTCAAAGAAAGGGGCAAACTGGATCCACGTGGGATATACAAACGAGCATTACGGGCATGGAGATGGCGTGGTAATGATTGAATTTTGTGAATTATTTCAGTTATACCAACAAGAGCTCCTTGACAAATCTATCATCAGCGCCTATTGTCTGTAAGTATTATTTCTGTAGTTAAATCTCTAGCTAGCTCACCTCGTTCATTGCATGTATAATCTTACTCATCACTATATTAATTTTGCAGAATGAAGATTCTCTAATGCAAAAGAGGACAAATCTATGACATTGGGTTCATTGACCCAAATTTCATTCATGAAAAAAGCCTCAATGATTTTTGCATCGACACAGAGAATAACTTGGCAAGGGCGTCAAGGTTTTCCGAAACCAAAAGAGAAATATTATTTCCTTACAACTTCAAGTGAGTGTTGTTGTCTTCTACACATTCTATTTCGCTTTCTCGATGTTAAGTGTATAATTGATGACTTATGTATACGCAGCTTCCATTTTATTCTACTAATCATTAAAGTTGACAAAGGAGTAGTACAAGTCATGGACTCGTTACGTAAACCCCTTGAGAACTAGGCGGACATGCAGACACTATATCGGCAACTTTCCGTTCATTTACTGATAGCAAGTAATTAATATGTAACTCCTTTATTCATTTTCTTTGCCGGACAGGGCTAAGAAACGATTCACCACCAAGACTAGGGGTATTTGGGCGCCGGAACTTACATTTGAACCAATAAATGTAAGTACTACTAGCTAGATCCACGCATCTCTTTGATTCTAGTTTCAATACCATTACCATGCTTGATTATTATTTTGATTGAACTATGTTCTCGTAAAGTGCTTGAGGCAGTAAAGTGGGAATCATTTATGTGGATACTACGTTTGCGAGTTCATTCGCCAAACAATCTGTGAGAGAGGCAGAATCTTAGAACAACTTGAAGTGCGTAAACAATATTCACAATTTTAGTTTATTGCCATCAATTGTGTTTAGTTTCATTCATATATATTGTCATTCTTTAAATTAGATCGAACGGTTGCGGGACGGTCTTCTACCACAGGATCGCGTACGAGCAATTCAAGAGGAAATTGTGGGATTTTTAGATGCAGAGGTCCTAGATCCGAAGAGAGAATACTATCGAAAGGTTTAAGTGAAAGGGTCAGTGTAAAAGAGATGTATATATGCATGAAAATCGTGTGTAATATGTTTGACCAAGCACGACGAATGAGATGTATGTAATATATTCGTGACGATGATGTGTAATAGTGGTTCCCTATATTTAACTAGTAGTGGTATTTTTATAGTTCGAAACAATATTTAATTTAAGTTTCACAAACATGCATGCATTTGACATAATCAAATAGTTCTTATTTTTCTGAACATTTTGATATTTTATTCATATTTTTCTGAATTACAGAATAAAAATTATTGATTTTACAAATTTAAACCATTTTCTGAAATTTCTGTAAAATGTGAAATATCTGACAGGACATCAGTCCCGGTTCGTACGAACCGGGACTAAAACTCCTCCCCCCTCCTCGCTCCAGAACAGGCCACGTGGTACCCCATTAGACCCGGTTCGTGGCCGAACCGGGACTAGTATTAGTCCCGATTTGCTAGTCCCGGTTCGTGAATCGGGCCTAATGGCTCAACCGAACCGGGCCTATAGGGGTGTTTTACACTAGTGATTGGATCTATGCCATTCCAATATTCACCGCTTGGAGAAATGCCATTACAAAAACCCAACTTGGAAAAAGGCTTTAGGAGCAGCTCGCCGGCAGCAGCAGTTCTCCGAGTCGCAGGCTCCTTGCTCAGTTCCGATGCTCTCTCTCCCTCTAGCTCTCTCTCTCATGCTACCGTAGCTCATTTGCTTCATTTTCAACCGGTGTGCGTGTGAATACGCACCGGATCAGCTCACTTGCTTGAAGGCCAGGTCAACTCTCCGTCGACTACAGATGTCATCTTCAAACGCAGGTTCAGTCTACGCACCTAATTCTGCATTAGTTCGAACTTTTGTGTAATCAGGTGACTCGGGGGAACCCAGCCGCCCCAGCCTCCCTCTCCCATGTCGCCGCCGGAGGAGGTAGGAGGTCGTCCGACGACGGACGGCGGCGGCTGGGCGCCCCGCCCCTGCCTGTGTTCTTCTAAATAAGCCTTGGCAGTCTACACTCCACCCGTCATCTCCGATCTGATCTGACCTGAGGTCGCTTGCCTGCTGGCTCGGCCGCATCGGAGCACCCCGGTAGCTGCTCGCGGACGCTGAGTTAGGTCTGCGCGACGCCGTGTTGGTTGCCACCGGTTCGAGTTCGTGGATGCACTGGAGTCCGTGGCGTCGCCGGCAATCTGCTGCTGTAACCCATGGAGTGCCGTGCGCCGAGCCATTCGTGGACGCGCATACGCATGGAAGGAGCTTCTTCGTGTGCGGTGCTTCTCCCTCTCATCGCAGGTCGTTTTCCTTGCTTTTTCATGGAGTAGATGCCTCCTCTACAGTAGACGCAGTGGCTCATCTCTGCAAGCACTTGTATGCCGGCTGTACACCATCCTGTAGCGTTGAGCATACCCTCATCACAGGCCTCCATATATAACTGATTCTATAAATAACTTGGTATAATGGGAATTCCCCTTTTTATGCACGATCATCTCGTGATAGCACGTGACGATTTCAGACTCAGTTTCAGGTGTGGTGGAGGAGGACCCTACTGCTGGCATAACTGAGACTGAGAACCCCGGATACGGAGCAGAGAACTCGGTGGTGGTTGAGGTCAGGAAACAGCTTTACCTTGCAGGGCCTCTCATTGTCGGATCCCTCCTGCAGAACGCCGTCGAGATGATATCTATCATGTTTGTCGGGCACCTCGGTGAGATCGCGCTCTCCAGCGTCTCCATCGGTACCTCCTTTGCTAATGTCACTGGCTTCCACTTGTTGGTATGGATCTGCGAACTGCATCCTTCTCATAGCAAGGACCTCGATCCATGTAGACGATTTGACGCCAACTTGAATGTTTTGTCATCTATCTTCTGTAAAGGTCGGCTTGTCAAGCTGCTTGGACACACTGTGTGGGCAAGCCTTCGGGGCAAAACAGTACTACCTTCTTGGAGTCTACAAGCAGAGGGCAATCCTTGTGCTCAGTCTAGTGAGCATTGTGGTTTCTGTGTTCTGGGCATACGCCGGCCACATCCTTCTTCTGTTTGGCCAGGACTGGGAGATTGCCATGGCAGCAGGGAGGTACATCCGGTGGATGACTCCAGCACTGTTTGCCTATGGGCTGCTGCAGTGCCATGTCCTCTTCCTGCAGACCCAAAAAATCGTCTTCCCACTGATGCTGAGCTCAGGGATCACAGCACTGAACCACGTATTGCTGTGCTGGTTGCTGGTGTACAAGATTGGCCTGGGCACCAAAGGTGCTGCCTTGGCCAACGCCATCTCGTATCTGACCAATGTGTCCATCTTGGCTCTCTACATCAGGCTTTCTCCTTCATGCAAGCGCACGTGGACAGGGTTATCAAAGGACGCGTGTCACGACATTGTTAGCTTTTTGAGGATTGCCGTTCCATCTGCTCTGATGGTTTGGTGAGTTGAGTTTGAACGCTGTAATCACAGTACGAATTTTCCATGTCCCATCACTAATTGAATTTGATCCTGCATGTGTATGCAGCTTGGAGTGGTGGTCATATGAGATCCTGATACTTCTTTCTGGACTTCTCCCAAATCCTAAGCTGGAAGCATCGGTAATGTCCATCAGGTATGTTACACCTTCATAGGGTTATTTCCCAATCCTGTTTTCCCATTTCCGATAGTAACTATTGAATTCGCTGCAGTTCGAACACCTTTTACATAGTATACAGGATCCCATACGGGCTTGCTGAAGCCGTAAGGTTAGATTTTTTGGACAACCATAACTCATAAACCTTTTATAATGCCCGTTGAAAAAACTTTATTTTTTCCGTATTAGCACCCGTGTTTCAAACGAGCTTGGCGCTGGGCGACCGCAAGCTGCCCGCCTGGCTAGCCGTGTGATCCTGGTGCTGGCTCTCACTTCGGGCGTATCAGTAGGAGCTGTTATGATTTTGGTGCGCAAAGTATGGGGGCATGCTTTCAGCAACGAGGAGGAGGTTGCTGAATACGTTGCGAGAATGATGCCGATTCTTGCTGTGGCATTCGTGTTTGATAACCTACAGTCTGTTCTTTCAGGTTACTTGAGCCTTATTTTTCACCATTTTTAAATGGCAATGTGGGATACTCCCTCTATCCCATAATATTAGATGTTATGATAACAACCATAGGAGTACCACTATATTGGTTGTAAACTTGTAATATAACATCTTGTATATTATGGAACGAAGAGAGTACTTAATATTCTTTTGCAGGTGTCGCTAGGGGATGTGGCTGGCAAAAGATTGGTGCATGTGTCAACCTCTGCGCATACTATTTCGTCGGTATACCAGCAGGGTTATGTTTTGCCTTGTTGAACCACCGTGGTGGAATGGTATTTTACTACCTACCCACGTAGATGCAGTTTTAATTTAACTTTTCGTTTTGAGTTGAAGAAAAACCTCTGACAAACATGGGTCTGAACTCATAGGGACTGTGGTTTGGAATTATCTGCGCGCTCATCGTGCAGACGCTATTGCTCCTGCCAATCACCCTGTGCACCAAATGGGAGAAAGAAGTAAGCAAATCAACTAAAATATTGTTTCAGCTGCTTCTGGTTGATCTTGATGCGTGGCCAGTACTCATCCCTCTTGTTTCTTCCACAGGCTTTGAAGGCAAAGAACAGAGTTATGAGTTCGTCTTTATCTCTTGACCAAACGACATGAGACATGCAAGATGCCCGGTTCACAAAGCCTTATTTCCCAAACTCGAAATCACTTGTATCAAACACCATTCATTCATTGCGTTACTATGTTTCTTCAATACCGAGCAAGAGCAAAAACAATGCTGATATCTGTCCCCTGCATTCTATAATAAGTTCTATGTTTGTTTTCAACCTGTAGCTTGATGTGGGGGAACTTGAAACGAGGTGCAAGATCCCGACAAGGTGCTCCAGGATGTATTGTATTGTATATGCAACCTGCATGCAATCATCTATACAGTTTACAAGCATTGCTATTAGAAAATTTGATTGACACCAAAACCCCAGAATGGTGATCCTTTCATAATTCGAAATATGTATGTCGGTTATCAGATTTCAAAGAAACTTGACTAGAGTCCATACACATGTATTTTATCCGAACACAACAGGAGTTTCAAGAGTATGCCAAAGGCATACCGTAATTTTATAGAAGGCAGAATTTGGTTACAAGACGACTACTACTCGATGCGAACAGCGAACAACGAGCACAGTCAAACTCCACACCGGCTAGTTCGAAGACAGCCACCACAGACACAACAACCACAACAAGAACTAGCATGTCCTAAACGGAGCAACAAAGCCGTGTCTCGACCGACGCCGGACACCTCCGAAGAACAACTCCAAGAGTATTTTCTTGTCAACGCACCATCGACTCTTGATGCCTAAAGGAGGACGGCAAGTCGATGGCGGAACTTGGTCTGTACCGAGAAAGGCGTCGCCTTGGACTCGTCAACGATGACGTGCATAGCGCCCCTGGATATCAGTCTCAAACAGCGGTGAGCATCGGAGGAGTGCAATAAAGGACCTCCAAGTCGTGTCTCCAAACGTGATGCTCCCAACAGAGGAACGACGTTGAGGACGTTGTCATCACACCGGTGCAACTCCGCACCTAGGCTTTCGCCCGGAGACATCAACCAAACTGGAGGGAGAACAAGAGAAGTGGCGACACACCCACGAGCGCCCTCATTGTCGGCACCGTCCGAAGACGGGCAAGACTTTTGTCTGTATCATCGAACACCTCTCTCCTTGTCCCTCGGAATGGGGCAACCGTCCTCGTTGCTCACACAAGGCATTCTCTTTATCGTTGGAATCAAAATATTGTAACCTTAACACGGGCATTTCCAAGGTATCAAAACATCAGGGAATAATTTTCTTCTATTTGATTGACATCAACAAATGCCGCCCATCCAGACTTGAGGATTGTTCTGTTCATCTTCTCCATAACTCCGACATGATATTTAATTCCATTAGGGGGCTTCTAATTTGACAGTTACTGGATTGCAGTATGTCAATTAATATGGGACTTAGCAATATTATTTGGACTTAGCAAAATTTCTATTAAATCATCTAGCTAATAACATATATGCATCATATAAACTATGCAACGAAAAGCGAAAAGTTTTAGGACTATAACATTTACGAAAAGCGAGAAGCTAACTTTTACAGGACGTGGGTTGAGAAATAACATTTCTTACTCTAGGTTTTTCGGGGGGATCGTCCGCTGGATCGTCCGCTAGCACCACCCTGAATCACATAGTGCCACAACATTTTAATCATCGGCATTATCAAAAACACATTACAAATCTAAACAAAAATGACTTGGATTTGTGCCTCATACTTAGGTCAGACACACAAGTAGACCTGCAGGATCTCGTGAGCCTAGTATGATGCACAAAACTTTTACTTGTGCATATCACAAGGCTCATAAGACCGGCAGGCTTACCACCTAGTGCCACAACATTTTAATCATCGGCATTCGGAAAAAGAGAGAAGAAACAAAATGATTTCAGATTTGTACCTCATATATAGATTGGACACACATTGATCAGGGACGGGGCAAGCGGACCAAGTAGATTATGCACAAGATGTTTATTTGTGCATATCACAAGGTCCGCTAGCACCTCCCTGAATCACATAGTGTCACAACATTGTAATCATCGGCATTCGGAAAAAAGGAGAAAAAACAAAATGATTTCGGATTTGTGCCTCATACATATTTAAATTGGACACACATTTATCATGGGGTTTGTATAATTATGAGTATGAGCATATACAAGATAATCATGAGATATTTATTACTGATATGTGTAAAGTTGAAGATCTTAGAAATTGTCTTTATATTTGAAAGGCACATAATGTTTTCTATGGTTTATCGTCCCATTGAACTGGCATTGCTTTTATTGGTGGCCACAACTGTAGTTGAAATGGCCTTTTCTCGGCGATGAAGAACATCAAAACTGGGAGCTGCCGGCAGGGTCGGTAGGTGTTGATAAGACAGAGGTATTCATCTTACATCGATTTATCCTTCTGGCGAACCTCATGTACCACTTCAACTGGGAGCTACCGGCAGGGTCGGTAGGTGTTGATATGACAGAGGTATTCGGGTTGGATGTGCACCGGAAGGAGAAGCTCCTTCTTTTTTGAAACGATTTTTTTTCAAAATTTGAAACGAATGAAGCTCCTTCTTATACCATGCATATCTGAAGACGTCTAGATTGGTGTGTAAATATTGCTTCATTTCTATCTTTGTATTTGCTGCATATGTTATCTTTTCCCAATGCATCTTTCTGAAGCTCAATCCATTTTATTGTACTCCTAGTTCAGCTACGATATTCAATAATAAGTTTTATGTTTGCTTTCCACCTGCAGCTTGATGTGGCACTACTAGGAAAAGGCTTATAGGTAAGCCACGTGGCCGTGGCGCACTATCAGAATGGTGCGCCATGGCTAAGTATGCGTGGCGCACCGCTTAGACCTGCGCCACGGACACTAACTTAGCCGTGGCGCAGGTCTCTAAGATGTGCGCCACGGCTAAGTTGGGCCCTGGACGGCCGGCCTGTGCGCACTTAGGCGTGGCGCGGCAGAAACATGTGCGCCACGGGTATCCGCGTAGCCGTGGCGCATAGTAATACCCTGCGCCACGGCTAAGTTTGTGACCCGGTGCACATTTTTGGCGCCAATTTTACCCCACTTAGCCGTGGCGCACTGTGCTCCTGTGCGCCACGGGTAAGCGTGGGTCCCACCTTTACCAATGGTGTCATCAAAGGATACGTTCGTAACAGGGCAACTCCAGATGGAAGCATCGTCCAGGGCTATCTCACCGAAGAGTGCATCTCTTTCTGCACGAATTTTCTAGATGTCGAGAACCCTGTTGGTCTGCCCGAAAATAAGCACATTGGCAAGCTCGATGGAGCAGGTCACAAAACAGGCAGGAGGGAACTACAAGTGGATGACTCTGGCCGACGCGCCGACTTTGACAGTGCAAACTTTGTAGCGCTAAAACACATACAAGTGGTCGATCCTTGGTTGGAAAAGCACAAAAACTTTATTGAGAAGAAGTACAGTGAACGTGGTCAGCATCGAACGGACGTCGAAATAATCAAAGAGCACAACGCCACCTTCACGCGTTGGTTCAAACGCCACCTTCTAGATAATCCTCCGTCAATGACTTCCGCAGAAGGAAAACTCATATTCCTCTTGTCACAGGGCCCCGCGCCCAACCTGATGACATATCAGGCATACGATATCAACGGTTACACGTTCTACACGGAGGAAAAAGACAGGAATAGCGAATATCAGAACTCAGGGATAACGATGGAATCCTTCACCGGTGACGTCAAAGAAAGGTACTATGGAAGGATCGAGGAGATCTGGGAGCTGGACTACTCTGGAGACAAGGTGCCGATGTTCCGTGTCAGATGGGCTAAGAGCGTCAGTCCAAAAAAAGAAGACGGATATTTCACCACCATGTCTATACCCGAAGCCTCCAAGTCTGCTGCTACCGCGAGCGTCATCGCGAAAACTGAACCATGGGTACTGGCTAGCCAAGTTGACCAATGCTTCTTCATCACCGACCCGACAATGCCTAGCCGTGTTGTCGTGAGAAGAGGAAAAAGGAGCATCATCGGAATGGATGGAGTCGCCAACGAGCAAGATTTTGACCAGTACGGAGACCCAAAAATGGAAGATGACGACGACGACAAAGAAATAACATACACCACAAGAAGAAGTAGGACAACACTACCCAAGTCAGGTGGTCTTCCGTTCGCAAGAAGAAGTCGACATGTTCCGGGTCTAAATTATTCAACCGCCACTAAGAAGGGAAAGAAGATTGTGAAACGCTAGCTAGACGGTGTGGGAAATACGACACTTGATTTTGTAACCCTAGGAATTAATATTATAAATTAAGTATCCTAGAATTTGTAATCCAAATATTAAGTATTTTTAATATATTTGATATGCATATGCATATGTGTGTCTTAAAATTAAATAGGAATATGCATGATATGTGTAATCCTACCTTAATATTAAATTTTTTAAAATCATAAATTGGAATACTATATCACATTAAATATTATATGAATGTCTTAAATGAAATGCACAAAAGGAAAAAAGAAAAAGCAAATGAAAAATTAAATGCAAAAAGAAAATATAAAAAAACTCCTTATCCGTGGCGCAGGGGTCTTACCCTGCGCCATGGGTAACTTACCCGTAGCGCAGGATAGTGACCCTGCGCCACGGCTATTATACGTACCCGTCCCGCATGGGAGTGTTCGTGCGCCACGGGTAAGTTAACCTAGATCTAAAATTCGCGCGCGCCCGAACCGTTCCCCAACTCCCTCCCAAAATCCTCAACTCCCTCCACCGCTCGAGCGCCGTCACCGTCGCCGTCGCCCCCTCGCCTCCACGGAGCACCGCCGCCGCCCCGTCGCCGTCTCCCCCTCGCCTCCACGGAGCACCGCCGCCGCCCCGTCGCCGTCGCCCCCTCCACCTCCCACGAGCACGAGCGCGCCGGCCCGGAGCCCCTGCCCCGCGCCTCCTCCAGGCCGTGCGCCACCCCGAGCACCGCCCCCGCCCCGTCGCCGTCTCCGGCCCCCTCCTGGCCGTGGCCACTGCTCCTCGCCGGATCAAAGGTGACCCGGTCCCTCCTCCTCCTCCTCCTCCTAATTATAGTCGATTTAGCTAGGGTTAGTGTAGCAAAATGAAATGCAAAATTAAAATGAAATGCAAAATGAAATTAGGGTTAGTGTTATTGCTTCTGCTTGCTGTTAGGGTTAGGGTTAGGGTAATGATTGGAGTTTAGGAAAAACTGAAATGGAAAATGAAATTTGAATTTTTTGGCAAAATTCTGGCTGAAATGCTCTACAATTTTTGAACAACTCAAATCAACTCTGATTAAGCTGAAATTTTTACAGTAGGTCAACAATAGTTATACATTGCTCTTGTAAAAATTTCAGAATTTTCAGAGCTTGTTTGGTTCACCAAAAAATTTGAAAACTGCTGCTGCCAGGTTGCTCCTCTAATTGTGTTTTTGATGTTGCTTGCAGGTTGTGGTGGTGGCTGGTGTTGCTTGCTCCTCTACAGTTGCTTGCTGCTGGTTAAGTTGAAGCAAGGTAGGATGCATGTGATGGAATCCGGAGTTGTGTGCCGGTTTTGTTGTGATGAATATGTTTGTATATTGCCGGAGTTGTGTGCCGGTTTTGTTGTGATGAATATGTTTGTATATTGCCGGAGTTGTGTGCCGGTTCGTCTGTGATGAATATGTTTGTATCTTGCCGGAGTTGTGTGCCGGTTTTGTTGTGAACTTTGTAGGGATTTTAGATGAGTGCCGATGTTTTGCCGAAATGTCGATTCATTTCCGTTTCGGCAAATTTCCGGCACTCCTATGGCCAAAAATTAGCAAAGGTCATGCCGAATTTTTCCGTGAAAAATTCTGCATGACCTTTGCTAATTTTTGGCAATAGGAGTGCCGCCGGAAATTTGCCGGAATGGAAATGTATTTTTTTTGTTTCTTTTAACTAACATGTTCCATTTTGCTGTCACACGCAGAACACATGGCTAACAACGATGAGGCCGGAGCTTCTTCTCGACAATTAAGCGTGGAAGACCTAGCCAGAGAGAAGAACGCGGACTTCTGGACCTTCTACGATGAGCCGACCAGGGATGTTGCCGAGGGCGCCAATAATAGTGGCGCCGGGGATGGCGACGAGGGCGCCAATAATACTGGCGCCGAGGATGGCAACGATACCACTACTAGTGGCGCCGGGGATGGCGGCGCGACCACTGATGGCGGAGAACGCACAGATGGTAGCCAAGCCAGAAAGGCTAGGAAGGAGAGGAGTAAGAACAAGGTCCGGGCCTTGAGGCAAGCGATCACCCAAGTGTCCGACGGTGGGGCGCCTCTAGAGCCTACAGGGGTCGCCGCAGGGTATGGCCTCCAAGTGGCATGCATCCTTCGAGAGGTCGTCCCTGTCTATGAGGATAACATAAGGGATGCTAATAAAGAGGGTGTGCGCCTCCGCCTCATCAAGAGGCTGCATGAACGGTATGAGTTCCCGCCGGCCTACAGGGCCGATGAAGACGGTAATCATGATTTGAAAAAACTCAATGCCGTCAACAACTTTGCCCTCACGAAGATGAGCACGGCCTTGTCCAGTTGGAGATCTAGGGTCAAAAAAATGATCGAAGACGATAAAAGTCCCGAGGAGATCTGGAACAAGGAGCGGGTCAACGAAGAAGACCTTAGGATTTTCCGGGGCAGGCTCGGACTACCTGCATCCAAGAAAATGAGTGAATGGGGGAGGTGGATGAACTCGAAGAATGTAGGACACCACCATCTCGGAAGTGGTGGTTACTTCGCGGCTGAGCCCAAATGGGAGAAGCAGGATGCTGAGTGGGCAGCTAAGGGCATCTCTAACCCCTTCGACAAATTTAAAGACAAGCAGACTAGAAATTTTGTCAGGGCTCGGTTCACGGAGGACCCGGTTACCAAGGAACTTAAGACGGATCCTGCTGTCGTGAAGTTCCAAAAGGCTCTGGAGGATATAGAAAGTTCTAGAGCTGCGGATGAGAGCTCCTCCCAGGGATCGACGAAGCCCGTGTGGGACACTACATTCAACGCGGCGTTGAACAAGGTCAAGGGGCGGGATCTGGACAAGCCACCGTCAGGTGGCCGTGTTGTCGGCAAAGGCAAGGTCCTATGGTGTGACTATTATGCCGAGGACAAGGAGACGCGGAAGGAGAGGAAGAAGCGCAAGCAGGAGGATATAGTCAACGAACTAGTGGCCAAGGCGCTCGTCGGTTTCCTTCCTTCTGTCGTGTCCTCGGTAACGGATTGGATCGACGGAGGTCGACAAGGGCCGTGTCCAGTGCCCAACTTTGGAGGCAACACGGCCAACACCGCGTCGGCGGCTTCGTCCGCCAACACCGCGCCGTCACCTCCACCTGTTCGGGATAATCTGCCGGTCCACACCACGCCGTCGCCTCTTCCGGAGAATTCGCCGGCCGGCAACCCCCCAAGCGGCGCCCACTCTGACTCCGTGTCGCAAGACGTCGGCGGTGTCTCGACAATTGCCGAGCTCGACGCCCTCACGGTATCTAAGCGTCGTAGGCTCAACGCATATTACTTCATCCATTTTGCCTTTGCCTTGCATCTCTAACGCCCTACATGCATGTTCTTCGCAGGGCGACACTAGATGCACTCTCCTACACCATGTGAATGGAGAGTTGAAGGATGTTGCTAGGGCTACCATCGTTGCGCCCAAAAATCGCATGCACCACAACAGGCCAATACCAGATGGCTTCTTCAAGGTCTCACTGATTAGGGTGTTCACGGGCTGCAATGAGGTGGATCCTCCTGTTCAACCCGTGGGAGCCGAGGACCACCTGCTCCTCCGTGAATGCATCCCCTGGCCCATGATGTGGCCGAAAACCCAGATCCGTATTAGCCCGGACTCTCCACACACAACACCGGAAGTCGGGTTGGCGCAAAACCCTGTCAAGGCCAGCGCACCAGCACCACCACAACTGAAAGAGCCTGTGGCACGGGAAGATGACATCTTCGATGACTGCTATATCGATGATGACCGCTGCGAAGACGGAGGATTCATGGCTCCTCTTGATGAACCACCGACTGCTCCGCACACGCACGAGCCCGCTGGTCAAACAGATAAAGCCACGTGCACGAAGCGTCTGTTCGATTCTCAAGAGACGCCTCCAGCCGACGACTTCACGCAGAAAGAAGCAACACAAGCTATCCTGAGCCCCAACACACTACTTGGGACCTGTCGTGAAGCACTAGCGGCCGGAGGAGGCATCCCTCCAAAGGCTAAGAAGGGGCGGAAAAGAACTAGGAAGAGCGACTATGCATCCGCCAGCCAGCCGTCGCTGCCTCCAAAGCCGCAGCAGGGTGCCAATGCCTCTAGCAGCCAGCCGGCGGCTCCGCGGCCGATCCGGTTTAAGGACGGGCCAGGACCGAGCAAAGATGTTGCGCGGGAAATGCATATTGCGGGTCGACCGATGGTACCGCCTGATGTGCTCCAACTCATGAGTGGGGATATGCAGAAGCTGCATGAGCGTGTTCTGACACGAGAGCTGGATCTTCTTAAAATGAAAGATCCAACACATCCACACCCGCTCTTCACTGCCAAGGTGCCAGAGGCAGTTGATGGCTTTTGCAAACAAGAGCCGGCGGATTTGCTCTTCGTGCGATTTGATGACATCTTCAAGATGTTTAACTTGAAGCGGCTCCATCCTCATTTAGTCCGCTTATTCTGTCTCAGTACGGCCCACCAGGTCCTAAAAGAGAAGATCGGGGGCGTCGCGATAGCGGACCCCTACTACATGATCGAGACCAACTTCAGAAGCCATGAAGGCTGGCAATTTATGTCGAAACACCTCGAAGAAATCATGGTGGAGAATAAGTGGAAGGATTACATTCTCTTGCCTTACTATCCCGAGTAAGTAGTCATTCTTTACGCCATAATTAAGATGCTTCATTAGATTTCTATCATTATTTTTCTAACACTCTGTCTAAATTGTTTTGCCCAGAGACAAGTACTGCGTCCTGCTCGTTCTTTGCCCGAAATATTCCGTAGTCATATATTTGGACTCGGGTAGGGAGGACAAACCGAAAGACTACACCAACCTCAAGAAGGCTCTGGATAATGCTCTAGTTGGCTTCAGTATGAGGGGAGGCGTCTTCAAAAGGAAGAGACCTGGAAGAGGAGGTGTGCTATCATTCCACCACATTATCAAATTCGCGTGCGTCACGCAACCAAAGAACAGCGAGAGGGATGCCTACTACGCCATCCATCAGATCCGTGCCTTCGTACGGGATGAAGAGAAACTTCAGTTGCCAGATCAACTCCAACGCTGGGCCGAAAACTTGGCAACTATCCAGGATCGTGATCTTCGACAAGAATTCTATCGCATCCAGGAGACGTTCGCGCGGATCATACTACACGATGTCTGCGCCGTTGGAGGCATGTTCTACTACGACGGCGCTCCACTCGATAATGCGGAGGTGGAACGGCGTCTAAAGGCACAAGGCGACATCCGGCCCTTCACGACGAAAGAAGGCGTCCGCCCCTTCCCGGCCCCGAAGACCGTCGACGCCTAGCTTACCTGTGTAGCTTATGTTCAAACAGTCGATGAAATTCGTGTTGTAATTAAACTTCCTTTACTTTGTAATGTGATGATGTTTGAACTTGCTACTCGATTCCAATCGATGTGATGTATATGATGATCCGTGATCTATTTTCAGTTATAATGCATATGTGATCTATGTATTTTGTGTATTGTTCTGCAATGTGTATTATAGAATATATGTCTATATAAATACCTATATTATAATCTGTATAAATACTGTATTTTCTGTATATAAAAAATATACAGAAAATCATAGCCGTGGCGCATGTCAGAGGGTAGCCGTGGCGCACCACAGCCGTGGCGCACAGTCCACCAGTGCGCCATGGGTATTTCCACTTAGCCATGGCGCACATAGTATCCTGCGCCACGGCTAACTACTCGTGGCGCACATGGGTCCCTGCGCCACGGCTAATTGCTTACCCGTGGCGTGGCAATTCGTGGCGCAGGCGCCTGCGCCACGGGTAGCCCAATCTGGTGCGCCACGGCTAGGCTTTTCCCTAGTAGTGTGGGGGAACTTGGAACGAGGTGCAGGTGCCCCACAAGGTGCTCCAAGGTGTATTGTAGTACTGTGTATGCAACCTGCCTGCAATCATCTACATACAGTTTACACGCATTGTTGTTCGAAAAATTACAGGCCACCAAAAAACCATAATGGTGATCCTTTCACAATTCGAAATATCCATTGTCGATGATGTAGGTTTTGGTAGGAGAATCGTTGGTGAAGTAAGACCCTGGGCGGGCCAAAAGAAGAATCGTTGCACTAGCACGTCTTTAGCAACCAACATAAACTTACGCGTTGAGCTCAACTCATGTTGTGTTGTCAACTACTCGCATCACCATCGACTTCTGTCAAGATTTCTCTTTTGTTTTGGTCAGGGTGCGACGTACCATAGCTTCAGTGCGAGGCAATGGCGGCGCTTAGGGCCCACCCAGTCACAAGCCACTGGTGCGGGCCCTCCCCACAAGAAAATTAATTTAATACTATGCAGGAACGAGGGCCCACATATCAGCAAGGTATCAAATTTTGAACAGATACTTCGCTAGGCTGCCCCTGCGTCCCAGTTTTATTGCTCTGTGAACCGCCTCCGCTAGATTGCGCGAGCGATGTGGGACTATTCGGCCGACAGGTCGAAGCTGCGGGAGCCCAACCAGAGCTAGCGATGCAGGCTAGGGCTGGTAACCTGTCGCTGGGGTCCTAGAAGCCCATCCAACAAGGCAGCAGCAGGCACGCAGGCGTGGCTACTTAACCGGTTCCCTTCTCATTTTTTACACACGTGAAACTATTTTGTGAGCACATGGAATATCGAAATCCAGTTCCCAGGGTTGCTACTTAACCGGTTCACTTCCTTTAAGAATTAGGATGAAAGCTCGATGAGATGTATGCACGGAATTTTTATCGTACTTTTTCTAAAATTCAAAATGTGTTTAAAACACATTTTAAAAACCGGGAGCATATACGCTCCCGGATGACAAAACGCCTCCCCCCACAAGTGTGCACCAATTTCCGGAGTATGTTCAAAAAACATTTCAAAGTAACATGTACTTACAACTTAGAGCATCTCCACTAGCGCCTTTAACAATATGGCTGGCACCCCCCAACGGTGGCTGCTTTGTGGTGCCCGGAAATTTGTCCGACAAAATTTAGGATAGCTTCAACAAAATTTAAATTACATTGATATAGAAACTGAAACATTAAACCTAACCTGAAATATAATCCAGTTTGACGATGGGAGTGGGCTCGGCGCGGTTGCAACCAACCTTGTTGTCAAGCGTCGTTGTTCGCTCACATCTTGTGCTTTGCGCACCAGCCTCCTCGTCATTTGTATTGTGAGCGTCGGCTGGTGGTGTGCCTCTTCCATCGGCAGACGAATGGGGGTGTGCCTCTTCCATCGGCAGACGAATGGCGTGCGCTGTTTCACACTGTGCTTGCGGCGCCATGGGGACTTGGCTTTCCTAGTCCATGAACTGGTGGGTGGTTGCGTCTCTAACCATAGTGGCGATGGAAATATCCCCATAATGCGTCTCTTAATGATCGTGGCAGTCTATCGCTAAACTAGCGTCGCCTGTAGTCGGACATATTCCCATCGAGGGGTGTCGAAGGATGCCAGCAGGGCGGCTTCTCCTCCTCCTTGTTACCATCTAAAAATGGATCCAGCGACACCAGAAGAGACGAGTAGGGCGGTGGCGCGTGTGCATCTCGTACGGGTACGGTTCTTTTGGTCCAACTAGTGGCAGGGTGGCGAACCATTTTGGCGACGACGAGATGCGAGCACGACAGAGGGTGCGACAACAATTGATAGTATCAACGGCATCACGGGTATGGTTTTATAGGGGCTTTGAGCTCAATGGAAAGGAAAAAATGGTGGCGAAGGCGGAAGCCGATGAGAGGTTAATGCCGGTAGGGTGGTTGAGATGCCGATTGGTCATCGACATTAATGTTGGTGGCGCGACGGAAAGGAAAAAGGATGGCTTGTGGGGAAGCAATGGTGGCGGTCTAGGGCCCAGAAGGTGGGTAGGCGCCATTAAAAACGTTGACCAACCTCTATTCTAATCGTGGTACATGCAACGAAAGAGGGCAAGCAAGGGAGAGTGACCATTATACTAATAGAACGTTATATATTGTTACTTCACTGTTGGGCATAAAACACAAGAGATGGAGGAGAAGATTTAAGAGGCTGAACAATGAGCCATTATATGCTAATTTTTGTATGAAATGGCAAGAGCCATGTAACAATTGCAAAATATGAGTATTCAATATTTTGTATGTGCCATTAAACATTTGATATGGATCCGGTAATATGCTATAAAAATTTGAACCATTTAATGTGACATGACGCGTTTTGCTATCTTTATTGTCATTGGAACCATTATTTATATAGCGTAAGTTCAAATATTTACATTTTCAAAGATATGATGCATTTTATTTTGAGAAATTGTACCATGTAACTCAAATAATAGATTTGCATCATTTTTGTGTTATGTACAACAACTCCACCAAACAATGGTGTTCTATGCAACAACAAGCTACATATCATGTTCCTCCCCTCCACGTTGGATGCCAAGCCATCGAAAAAGAGAACTCTCCAAGTTAGGGGTCATGTCAACACCACAAAACAGTTTATGTGGGTCATGTGCAACTAATTTGACGCACATTTGTGATATGTTGCAAAAGGGGTTTTGTTTTTATGTTTGACACAACCAATCCGACAAAGCACAATTTTCTCATAATGATGTTCTCTTGTTTTCTTCTGGATGAGTAATAAACATTCGATATATTTTTATGTGGGAAATAAACACAAGATCCTTTTTTTTTTGTAAAGAAATAAACATATGATCTACTAGTAGTGCTGGTCAAAAGATGCATACTGGATCAAAGAAAACTGAAGAAAATCATAGAATCATCGCTTGCATCGAACATGGTGAAATCCAAACAAAACCTGATCGAATACGTAACCCGATTGATCCGAAGACAACTATAAGTAGCATATAAATCCATACCCGGTGAAAAGATGCACGCTGGGACAAGCAAAACTGGAATAATTCCATCCAGAAACGCAATGACCACGAACAACATCAGCTATTTTATCTGTCAGTGTGAGCTTCTCTGGTTTGACCTCAAACCTGAATAAAGACACTCGGTTACATAGATATACTTGATGACGATTAGCCGGGTAATCTGGACATGGCTCGGCCCTAGCGTTGGACATTTTCTCTTTCGTTTTGCTTGGGGTGCGCCAGTCATGTCAATAGTGAAGGCCATGGCGAGACCTAGGGGCCCGCAGGATCCAGACACTTGCAGACTCTACCCTACAAAATATTGATATTGATTTAATATCATGAACGCAAAGGCTCACATAACAGATATTAAACTTATATAAGAACAGATATTACACTTGATCCTAGCCAGAGGCCAAGAAAAGGTATGCCTTAGAACCGTGACTCTGCTCCTTCTTTTATTTTATTGTTTTGATCCATAAACAATCACGACGTTTAGCTCAATTTCTGAATATCCTCCAAATAAATAACAGATAACAAATGCCTACTGTGCATGCAGAGCACAACGAGGCTGAAACTAAGAGTGACCCTGTCAGCTGTACATGCACATTAAGTACACAAGCAACCAGATGCGCCTACTGCCCTACACTTCAGCGGGCGACAACATGAATAATTCAGCTGCACTGTCAGCAGGCCACTACTATTTTCTCCATCGTATCTCATGTGAAGACATGGTCCAGAGGTCGCCTAACAATATCATAGTAGAGGTGATCATAATAGCTCGTCTCCTTCCAAAATTCTTCACGGTTATTAATCCACCAGCGACATTTTAAACCAACAACCACTTGGAAAGCAACTTGCGGAGAGCTATCCTTGCACATCGAGATTTTACGATAATCAATAATTCCTCTGATCACATAGTGTTTGGGTAGGCGACGCCTACCGAAAACTTCTTCATTGAATTTATCTACAAGTTCTGAGAAGAGCTTATTCTCCCAATCAATAGAATCATTATCAGTGTCGAAAAAGCCTTGTATTTCAAGATCATTCATCAAAACTCCAAGTCGACCTTTCAGCGGCTCATTATTTAAAAGGCTTTGTAGGCATTCAGAATATGTGAGGACTTGACGCAGGATTGTCACAAGCTCATATCTCCGCTCCAGAGAAAAGTTTATGAGTTCATGGTGCAAATCTGAAAGCTGCATTCTCGCCATCTCGTTCTGAACAAGATCATTTATAAAGTCATCCTTTGAAGATCTAAACTTATCCATGTGGATATCTAGCACACCAGAGGACAAATAGCTATCGAACTTTTTGTGCAAACATATTTGCTCCGTTGCGATATAATAATTTCTCTCTTTAAGCCTAGTCTCGAAACATGTGTCTGCATAAGGCTGCAAATGGGACTCGAAATCACTTGTATCCGGTTCTACTTGCTGACACCATTTGCTTTCATTCCACTTGGTATACTGATCAACTACCTTTAAAAGCAGGTTCATGTGGCTCTCACGTATCAGAGGATGAAAAACAGGTTCCCAAAGAAATAATAAACCATGTAGATAACTGAGTGATGGTTTTACAGCAAAATCAGGAAGTCCAACTAGTATCTCAGAATTTTCTTTGAGGCGATTAAGAATTGCAGAAGACGAATCAGAGCCCTTAATGTATGGTTTGAGTTTGATTAGTTCACTAACAAACTTGCCTTTATTTCTGTTGCTCATGATACAAGCCATTGGAAGTTTTCTTTGCCACAGAGAAAAGATTGTCGTCATAAAGTGGTGCTTACAATTGTTCATGCCATACTTAGACCTGAATTCTGGCTTCAATTTCTGAAAGAGCCATTCCTCATTTAAAAAACCATGCTCCTTATCGTCATTGATTGAATCCACTTGTTGCACCATGTCCATATAGGCAGGAAGAAATCTTCTAAATTCATCTTCAAATTCCCAGTTCCAGTCAGAACCGTCTAAAAGTTCCTCAGCAGCAGAATGTGCCTTCACTTGAATGTCTTTCTTTTTCTTCGTCAACCAGGTTGTGAAGTTGTTTTCTGCACAGACATCACCTTTATCTTCTCCAGCAGAATCCTTGACAAAATGATTGTACCATTCTTCACAAAGTGCTTCAAGGTCCTTGCTAGCACTAGCCTTTGTACTTGATCCCAATTTACGCCTTAGGTGCTGAATTGCACATGGAAGCTTATTGTCTAGACGTTGAATTAGACAAGGAAGCAGATCATTAAGGATTAAATGCCTAACAGTCATGTCATCGATTGCAAACCAAGTGAGAGAATGACAAAATGGAACAGCCTTCATTGTTGTCTCATCATCCACAAAGTACCCAAAGAGACTCGTTCTCATCCTCTCAAAGCAATTGTGACTTAAGAGGAATCTCAAGAGAGAAGATGAGACGGACTCCATACTTTGTGCTGTAAGTGCTAATACTCTAAGCAGATCCGACACTTCCCGAGTAAACGCAAGCATCAGCTTCAGCTTCAATTCCCTTTTGTGTCTATCTGATCCAGCAAGATTATTACCATAAAAGTATGGTTTTCCAGTCCCCCCTTGGTACAAGAGGTCAAACCAAGCATAGTGAAGCCTATACTCACACTCGGCTAGTATAGGCCGTAAGAAATCGAATGTCCACGGCTCCCAAAACTTGCAGGGACAATTTTTAACCAAAGGCTTAACTACCAGGCGAACAACCATCCCCAGATGCCTAAGTTCCATTGACCCTAAATTTATCGAGAGAGTATCCCGAACAGCTAGACTATCCAACAACTCAGAAAATGCCCCGTCAACAGAAGTACATAGACCAAGAACATTGTACACTCTCTGTCGAGTTACTTCCAACAATGCCCCTGTCTTGTTTTGAAGGAGATATTCCTCATTGTCAATGACATACAACCTGTTTGTACTTGCAAGCGTAGTAGCAAGCTCCACACAGCTCAAACATTTAGCTCTTTTGAGTTCTTCAGGGAAAAAAGCATCATCCTGTTCCCAGAGCCGGTGTATGCAGAGAAGCAGCTGTAAGAGTAACGGAAGGATCTGTTGTAAAAGGGCTACGGAGAAAAGATCACAAGTACCGGACTCTCCTGTTTTCCTCCTCTTAAGCTGCTCCTCAACGAATTTCACCACGTGGTAAGCCATCTTCAAGAACTGGCCATCGGAAAAAAGCTGCAGGCTCGTATGGGACAGAAATTTCCATTCCACCAGGCTCCATAGTTTGTTTAGAGGGTCGAGTAAACAGGGTATTATTCTTGCACATTGCACGGTTCCCAGAAAAGATGTTGTGACGCTGAATGCCTCGCATAACAGATTGTGCTCTGTAATAAGGAGAAGACTGCTGCTGCTGCTGCTGCCTGTATTGCACGGTTCTCCTGCATTGGCCGCAGCAGAATACGCAGAGACTTCTTTTCCACCACCATTAGGGCATCCAACCAGCCGTAATTTCGAATCAAGAAGTTGAGCAGCACTGAGCTGCCCGCTTCTATGATCCACCAGATGCTGGAGCATCTTGGAGCCGTGTAGCCGGACCTCGAGCGGGAGTTCCTCGCTGAGCAGCAGAAGCGGAACTCCGACCAACGATTCCATGTACATCTCACCTTCTGACTTGCCTTCAAGGCTCGAATCATCGTCGTCCACATCCGCCATGGCAGGGCTGGAATAGCCGTACACATCCGCCATGGCGTACACACCAGAAACGTCCCTGCACTACCACGGTGGAAGTGGGGGTGGAGCTTGCTGTGAGGACGGCGCTGGCGCCGGATCTGGCCGGAGGAGCTCGCTCTGGTCTGGGTCGCGCGTGAGGATTCCGGCGATCGAAGGAACGGGTCGGGTCGGTTGAGTACTCACGATATTGGGCTGGGGCTTCTGCTCCTCCTTTTATTGCTCACGAACCGACTCCGGGTCGGTAACCGTGCGACCTACCGTTTGGGGCCTCACAGCGGCCCACCTGTAAGGCGCACAGGCCCAGTTCAAAGAAGAAGAAAATAAAACAACAATCTGAGACTCAAACGGTAATTATCTGGTGCGAGATTTGCAGCTTCACGTGCCAACGAATCTCGGTTGTAAAAATAAAAAGTAACAGCACTGATTCCTCTGGCACGTGGAAGAATCTAGAGTACCAAAACCTGAAGAAAACTAGAGTACCATCACGTAGGAAATCCATCTTATATGCACAGTCAAAGAAAAGTTTATATATACCCGGCATCGACCTATCGTTTTTCCTGATTTAAACCGTAAACAGCGTTACGTCCACAGTCCACTAATGATAATCCATGGTTGGATAGCAATACACTACGGAGTAAGGGCGTCGTTGTCATCACAAAGTGTGGCCGGTAAACGACTAAACGTGCAATAACAATGAGCAAGCAATCTGGGAAGATGGGCTGATGAGGTGCATAGACTTGCCCTGCCTAGCAACTCAGCAAGGTCATTCTGAGGCTGATGGAACGCTTTCACATAGTTTTTTCAACTTGATGCACTGTGCCCTCAACAACGATGCCACGGTCCGACGTCAAGAGGTAGAGATAGAACTGGGGTAACGGTAACTCGCTTCTATCTACCCGAACGGACGATTCTGATCGCTCACTGCCAAGATCCTACAGCCGAATAAACGCATGCGGGAATGACCTAAGGAGCCGGGTCATTCACCCGCCTTACAACTTAGAGTTATTAGTGTCTTATGTTGAAGTTTGTAACACTCTTATTAATGTAGAGTATCCACACACACTCCAGCTGCGCCACCGCCGCCTCTAGCTCGTACCGCGCTACGGCAGCATCGATTTCTTGGTGCGGTGCCATGCCATCATCCAGCTCCTACTACAATGCGACGTCGACCTCCATGTTCTGCCGTACCACCTTGCATTTCGTGGTACATGGACCAAAGGGGAGAGTGGTTATAATACAAATAGCATGGTATATGGTTACTTCACTATTGGCTACAAAGCCAAGAGAGGGAGGTGGACATGCAAGAGGGTGAACAATGAGCCATTATACCTTTATATAAAATTACATGAGCCATATAACAATTGCAAAATCTGAATATTCAACATGTTCTAGTGCCATTAAACGCTTGACATGGAGCCAGTAATGTGCTACAAAATTTTGCAGCATGTAATGTGACATGAAACACTTTTTGCTATATTCGTTGTCATTAAGAATATTATTGGTATATTGTGATATAATTATGTCGTTGAAATATTTATATTTTCAAAAGTATGCCTGCCCTTTTTTTGATAAATTTTACTACAACTCAAATAACAATTTTGCATCGATTTTGTATTATGTGCACCACCAAACAATGGTGTTTTGTGCAACTACAAGCTACAAATCCCGCTCCTTCCCTCCACATTGGATGCCAAGTCATCGGGAAAAAGCGGGCTCCTCATGTTGGGTTCATGTCAGCGCCACCAAACAGTTTAATTGGGTTGGGTGCAACTACTTAGACAAACATATGTGGTCTGTTTTGAAAGAGATTTTGGTTCTGTATTTGGCACAACAAATCCCACAAAGCGCAATTTTCTCATAATGATGTTCTCTTGTGTTTCTCTTGGATGAGTAATAAACATATTACCTACCCTTCCATTCGTCCGAAAATAAGTGTTGCTAAAACGGATATATCTAGGACCGAATATGTCTAGATATATCCGCTAAAATACGTCTAGATATATTCGTTTTAGCGACACTTATTTTTGAACTAAGAAAACAGTAGTGTTGGTTAAAAGATGCATCCTGGAAAAAGGAAAACTGAAAAAATCGTGGAATCACGTTTGCATCGAACTCGTGGTGACATCTAAACAAAACCCTTAACTGTGATACTTGTTGACAATTATGGCCGAATAAACGCATGCGGGAATGGCCTAAGGAGCTGGGTCATTCACCCGCCTTACAACTTAGAGTTATTAGTGTCTTATGTTGAAGTTTGTAACACTCTTATTAATGTAGAGTATCCACGCACTCCAGTTGCGCCACCGCCGCCTCTAGCTCCTACATCGCTACGGCGGCATCGATCTCTTGGGGCGGCGCCATGCAATCATCCAACTCCTACTACAGCGCGACGTCGACCTCCATCTCCTGTCGCACCGCCTTGTTAGCCTTCAGCTCCGGATGCACTTCCACATCAGCAACCAAGGCATGAACTTCCTTCTTTTCGTGGTACATGGACCGAAGGGGAGAGTGGTTATTATACCAATAGCATGGTATATGGTTACTTCACTGTCCGCTAGAAAGCCAAGAGAGGGAGGTGGACATGTAAGAGGGTGAACAATGAGTCGTTATAACTTTTTATAAAATTACATGAGCCATATAACAATTGCAAAATCTGAATATTCAACATGTTCTAGTGCCATTAAACGCTTGACATGGAGCCGGTAATGTGCTACAAATTTTTGCAGCATGTAATGTGACATGAAACACCTTTCGCTATATTCGTTGTCATTGAGAATATTATTGGTATATTGTGATATAATTATGTTGTTGAAATATTTATATTTTCAAAAGTACGTGGACCCTTTTTTGATAAGTGTACTACAACTCAAATACAAAATTTGCAGCAATTTTGTATTATGTGCACCACCAAACAATGGTGTTATGTGCAACAACAAGCTAGAAATCTCGCTCCTTCCCTCCACGTTGGATGCCAAGTCATCGGGAAAAAGCGGGCTCCTCATGTTGGGTTCATGTCAACACCACCAAACAGTTTAATTGGGTTGGGTGCAACTACTTAGACAAACATATGTGGTCCGTTTCGAAAGAGATTTTGGTTCTGTATTTGGCACAACAAATCCCAGTAAACACAATATCCTTTTTTTTCGAGGTATAAACATATTACCTACCATTCCATCCTTCCGGAAATAAGTGTTGCTAAAATTGATACGTCTAGCACTTAAATACGTCTGAATACATTCATTGAAATACGTCTAGATACATCCGTTTTATCGACACATTTCCGAACGGAGGAAATAGTAGTGTTGGGTCAAAAGATGCATACCGGAAAAAAAGAAAACTGAAGAAAATCATGGAATCACGCGTGGTGAAATCCAAACAAAACCCAGATTGATCCGAAGACAAATACAGACGAATGCAGGGGCAAACAAACTGGTGTAGTTCCAGGCTGAAACGCAATGCCGACGTGTGTATAGAGGAAGTGGGTGTTTGTGTTTTTACTTTTTGATTGATGACCACAAACAACGTCATCTTTTTGGTTTGACCTCAAAAACCTGAATCAAGACGCTTACCTGGATAGATACTTGTTGACGACTAGCCATGGTTGTGCGATGGCATATAACATTTTTTT
>QRDG01002426.1:0-85138 GCA_012064385.1 Puccinellia tenuiflora | reverse complement strand
AGCGCAAGAAGAAGAAGGCTGTGCAGGTGGTTCTCAGTGATATGAGAAAGTCCGAGTTCATTGAATGGCGCAAGACGGATTTTTATGCAGAGCCTCGTGATCTGGAGATTGACAATTGCTTCTGGTGCCATGAGCAGGAGATCCTCTACAAGGAAGTGTATTTGGCCATGTCTGAAAAGAAGAGGGTTTGCCCTATGAAAGCTATTGACTTTGGTCACCTAATGAAGAAGGAAGATTACTTTGGGACTGCTATCCGGGTGGTGGACTGCTTGGGACTGAGGCGTCTGATGGATACTGAGTGCAACTACAATATCACCATGATCCAGCAGTTTTATGCGACTTTAGTGTTTGACACGGATGTGAACATTGGAATGACTTGGATGTTCGACACCCATATGCTCACCTCCAACTTCAGGGAGTTTGCTGACATTCTTGGTTACCGGTTTTCTGGTTCCATACTCAATGAGGGGACTCGCATGCATCTCATTGGGTCCTCTTATGACAAGGCTCAGCTGAAGGATCTTTATAGTGATGAGAGCAAGGTTGGGAGCACCTCCGGCCTCCTTCCTCTCTATGACATTCTCTTGCACATGTTCCGGGAGTCCATTGCTCCAAGTGCTGGTAACAATGATGCTATTCGTGGAGGGCTTGTGAATCTTCTTCACTTTTCTCATGAGACAGCTACTCAGGGTACTCTTCGCCCCAATGCGAACCCTGTGGACGTTATGGACTATATCTTCAACGAGATGTATGACTCTATGATCAACAAGAAGGTGCCTCCTTATGCACCTTATGTGATGAAGCTCATCAAGGCCAAGTATCCGTTTTCTGATGATGTTACAGACCCCGATGTGGAGCTTACCTGTGAGACTCATGGAAGGGTCAAATTGAACCGGAAGTCTGCTCATCTCACTCGTGGTGCCTCTTCAGCCCGTCGTGCTCCCCCCACGACTTGTGTCCCTCCTAGTGCTCCTGAGGGCTCATCTTCTGAGGGTGCGGCTCGCCCTAAGCGTTCATGGATCAAGCGTGCTATAGAGAAGGTTTTGTGTATGAATGTGGCCATCCACAAGGAGAATTATCATGGCTACGTCGAGCGCCGTACTATCTTGCAGAATCAGCAGCAGATCATGGCTCATCTTCAGATGCCTCCACCTCCACCTGAGCAGCAGATTCAGCCCCTTGTTCGCTACAAGCACTGGAACAACAAGTTTGTGGATTGGACTATTGACGTGCCTGAGGATGAAGACAGTGAGGAGGAGGAGTCCGAGGCCACGGCATCGGAGTGATCTTTGTGGGACGTTTTTAGCATCGCTCTTTTCCCTTTTTGGTGTCTTGATGCCAAAGGGGGAGAAGTAGTTCTTAGGCGTTCGGGTATTTGCATGGGTTGGGCACAAGCTTCTCTTTGTCTCATTTGCCTTTATTAAGCTTGTGCCTATGTATCTTTCCTTTCCGAGTTAAACTATGTGATGTGTGGTGTAAGACATGCAAACCTTTGTGGCCTACTTCATGTTATTGGTGTTATATAAGCTCTTATCTAAGGGGAGCTCCTATCGAGGGGGAGCCCCAAATTATACTTGTGTGTGTGTTGTCATCAATCACCAAAAAGGGGGAGATTGAAAGAACATCTCTTAGTTTTGGTGATTTAATGACAACACATATTATGGGCTAATCATATTTGGTTAAGTGTGTTGACAGGTTTTTAGGTGGTTAGACCCAAATGGTGAAAAGATCGAAGTAAAGATCAAAGACGAAGAAGAGAATCTTGAAGAAATGGGTTTCTGGTATTTTCAGGACCGGAAGTTCCGGCCCTCTGGGCGGAATTTCCGGGGGGGGGGGGGGGGGGCGGAAATTCCGGCCTACGGGCGGAAGTTCCGGCCCTAGCGCGAAATCGACTAAGTCTTTTTGGGATCCCTCTCTGGAGGGGTCCCGGAACTTCTCCCCGGAAGTTCCCCCCGGAAATTTCCGGTGGGGCGGAAATTCCGGCCTACAGGCCGGAAGTTCCGGCCCGTGGAAATTTCGGGTGGAAAAACGACTAAGTCATATTTGGGATCCCTCTCTGGAGGGGTCCCGGAACTTCCCTCCGGAAGTTCCCCCGGAAATTTCCGGTCGGGCGGAAATTCCGGCCTCCTGGCCGGAAGTTTTGGCCCGTGGATATTTCGGGCGTAAATATGGCTAAGTCATTTTTGGGATCCCTCTCTGAAGGGGTCCTGGAACTTTAATCCGGAAGTTCCCCCCGGAAATTTCCGGTGGGGCGGAAATTCCGGCCTACTGGCTGGAAGTTCCGGTTCCTGGAATTTTCCGTGGGATTTCGAACAAGTCTTTTCGGGGATCCCTCTCTGGAGGGGTCCCGGAGGTTGTGGGCGGAAGTTCTCCCCGGAGATTTCCGGCCCACCGGAAGTTCCGGTCTGATGGCCGGAAGTTCCGGCCCCTGGCCGGAATTTCCGGCCCTTTAACCCGGAATTTCCGGCCTCCCGTTTCCTGCAACGGCTAGAAATCCTGGAGGGGTATAAATACCCCTCCACCTACCTTGAGCCCCTCAGCTCTTGCACTCTCTCTCCTCATTAAAAGCAAAAGCTCATAAATACAAGATCTCTCAACTCCTCCAACCAAAGGCTTTGATTCTTGGAGGATTGAAGGAGGAGGCCCCGATCTACATCTTCACCGAGCAGTTTTTCATTTCCCCCTCATTCACTTGAGGATTCTTGTTTCTAGGGTTAGCATTGTGTTACCCTAGAATCTTGTGCTCATTTCTTGTTGTAATTGTGATAGATTCGTTGATTTGGGAGCCCCTAATTAAGTTGTGGGTGTGTGCCCCAAAACATTGTAAAGGCTCCGGTTTCCGCCTCGAAGGATTCCGATAGTGGAAGGTGAACCAAACCCTCGGGTGCGGTCCATCGGAGAATAGGGTGAGGCTTTGTGGCATCTTGAGTAGGCCTCTTGTGGCGAGCTCACACCCCTCCAACGAGACGTACTCCCTTAACAAGGAGGAACTCGGGAATACATCCTTGTCTCCGCGTGCTTCCGCTTTCGGTTATCTCTTTCCCTTAGTAGTCTTTACTTGTATCGTTAATTGCCTAGTTGTTTTAGTTTGCTTCTCATATAGGTAAATTCACCATAGTTGCATATCTAGATAATTTATCTTTGTGTTAAGCCCAAAATCGAAAAAGAATAAAAATTGGTGTAGCACCTATTCACCCCCTCCTCTAGGTGCCCATACGATCCTTTCAGTAGGTTATACAGAGTAGAACACATTTGTATTTTTCTCTTTTTTTTCCCTTGAAATATTTTCTCTTTCCACTTTTCCATTTCCTTTTTTTTAGACTAACAGGGGCGCCCCCCGGCTCCATTTTCATTGAAAACGAAACCACAGGTTTGATACAATATCAAGTGCTAGAAAGTAAACTAAAACAAGCAGGCACAGAACGGCCAGGCAGGAAAAAGTCTTGGAAACAAACTGAAGCTCAGGGGCATTTTGTTACGCAGAACATACCCAGCTGAGCACTAACAGCTAAATAGAGGAAACCATAAGATCTGGGGCAGATTTCAGACGAATCTACACCTAAAACTCATTACAGAAGCTTGGCAAAAGACATGCCCACAGCGGCTTCAGTCGATGATAACATGAATGTTGTCCGCCTCTTCCGGGTAAGCTGTCAAGTATGCCAGCGTTGCGCGTCCTCCGTGCTTGGCGGTGGTGGCAGTAGTCGCCCAAGAAGAATTCCATCCGAAGCCTTTGCAAGTCAGCCCGGCATGATCTCCAGGGGCGACTGGAGCTTGCTTGAGAGCAAGATCACGAACTTGTCCACCATCGGCCACTCCAGGTGCTTGAAGGGGACCTTCCAATTCCTTAGGTGCAGCAGTATCAGATGCCAGACCTGTTTAAGATTAAGCCAAATTTTCCTGTTAAACACAATATTGTTCCTGTTGACCCACAAGCTCCACAACACAGCCGAGGAGACAACATTTAACTGTAGATGTCTTTTACCACAGAGCCATTTAGAAGCTAAAGAATAGTAATCACAGATTTCTACTCCAAAAACTTCTTGCACCGTAGACCACATTTGGTTAGCAACAATACAGTCAAAGAACAAGTGTGTCACAGACTCAAATTCTTTACAGAGGCAGCATTCCAAAGGTTTTGGCATACCTCTTTTCCTAAGGTTATCTGTAGTCATAACTTTATTTTGTGACAGCAGCCACAAAAAAATTTGAACCCTTGGCGGGACCCTAATGTCCCATACCGCAGGAAGGTATATAGGTTGAATCCCACGGAAGTTCACTACAGCATATAGCGACTTCGAAGAATACACTCCTTTTGACTCATATTTCCAAAGAAGTTGATCATCCTCCTTCGACAAGGAAATACTTCTTACCACGCTTAGTAGTTCTTGCCACTGGATCATCAAGGATTCGGTGAAAGTCCTTCTAAACGTGCACTTAAGCTCATCACCATCCCATAGATCAGCTATGGTCATGGTTTGTTGATTGCAAATAAAGTAGAGATCCCAAAACTGAGTCGCTAGGTTTGAATTGCCGAACCATACATCTTCCCAAAGACGGACAGATCTGCCATTCCCAACTTGCCATCTATATCCTAATTGGACTGCTTTCGTAGCCCACATCACACCTTTCCAGAAAATGGATGGGTTTAGATCTTTGCAACAGAGAATATTAGGGTTTTTGGTATTATATTTCGCATCAATAATTTTCTTCCAAAGGCTCCCTTCTCCTCTAATGTACCTTTTTACCCAGGATCCCAACAGGCACAGGTTAAGATCACTAAGGTTTGGCACCCCTAAGCCACCATATTCTATTTTTCATACAAATGGACTGCCAATTAGCCAAGTGTATTTTCCTATTTCCTTCCTCATCACTCCACATGCAATTTGCAAGCTGAGTGTTTATAAGAGCCAACGCCCATTTAGGGAATTTAAAAAAAGATAAAAGGTAGATGGGAATACTAGACAGACAAGTCTGAATAAGTATCCTTTTTGCTTCAGTTGACAGGAGCTTGCCTCTCCACCCTGTCATCCTCTTAAGGAGGCTGTCAATGAGAGGTTGGAGGTCCTCCCTTCGCAGCTCATTAAAATGCAGAGGGACTCCCAGATATTTCATGGGAAAAGCCCCTTTGGTACACTGAAAAACATCTAAGAAAGGTTGCATTTCTTCCTCAGACATGTTAATAGACAAAAGCCCACTCTTATGATAATTGATTTTCATACCAGAGAGCTGTTCGAAACAAGACAATATCCATTTCAAATTAATGGCTACTCTCTCATCATTCTCTAAAAAGAGGAGGGTATCGTCCGCATACTGCAGACTCACCACTCCCCCGGGAACAAAATCAGTACACAGCCCTCTAATCAGATTGGCTCTACACCCTTTAATAAGCATTCTCGAAAAAACATCAACAACAAAGTTAAACAACAAAGGGGCGAAAGGGTCCCCTTGCCTTAATCCTTTACCCGTAAGGAAGAAATCGCTCTCGGTGTCATTGATTTTAACACCAACCGAGCCTCCCTGGGTGATCTGTTTGATCATAGCGATGATCTTGTGACCAAAGCCTCTCAATTCAAGCACCTCGTAAAGGAAATCAAGATTAACCCTATCATACGCCTTCTCATAATCGATTTTAAAGATCAACCCTTTTTTCTTCTTGTGATGGACCTCATGAATAATCTCATGGGCCGACACCACACTTTCCAAAATGAATCTTCCTTTAATAAAGGCAGACTGCTGGTAAGAAATTAACCTATCTATAATTTTAGCAAACCTATTGGTGAGCACCTTAGTGAAGATTTTAAAGCTACAGTTAAGAAGACTGATTGGCCTAAACTTCTTCATAGTTTTTGCATCATCCTCCTTTGGAATGAGAGTAATCATAGCAAAATTTAAACGATAAATATCTAGTTCACCTCTAAACCAGGCATCAAACATGTTCATCAAGTCCCCCTTCACGATGTCCCAAAAGGATTGGTAGAACATGAAGGAAAGACCGTCAGGTCCTGGGGCTCCATCCGCATAAGAACCAAAAACAGCTTCTCTAATTTCTTGCTCAGTGAAGTTAGCCTCCAAAGAGCGGTTCTCATCTACACTGACTTTTTCCTCCGCCGAGAAGAAATCAGGCTGAAGCCTGATGTCAGCCCTGTCTTCCCAACAGAACAGCTCTTTATAGTAATCCGAGGCTACTCTAATCATGTCCTTGATCTCAGTTTTAGGGCCATCAGGGCCTTCTAAAACATGAATCATTTTTTTCCTCCTTCTTTGATTGGCCACCGCATGGAAATATGCCGTGTTCCTATCACCTTCTAAAATATCTCTATCTCTAGACCTCTGCCTAGCCTTTGTTTCCTCAATAATCCAATAATCATTGAGTTCTCTAAGAATGGAGTTAAATCTGACCCTCTCCTCAACAGTAAGGGTCTGAGACTCTGCTTTGATATCAAGCAGGTCATATTCCTCCATAAGCTCTTTTTTGTGCTTCCGGATTTCAGCGTTTAGGTTGGCATTCCACCCTTTTGCTAATCTACGAAAGCACCTAAGTTTATTTTGCCAAATATCAATGGCATTTCCTTTAACATTCCTAGTACTCCAAGCTTTAAGAACAATATCTTTAAGCTCCGGCCTCAAAAGCCACCATTTTTCAAATTTAAAACTACTTTTCCTAGGCGCATTCGAAATCCCATCATCCCATATAATGGGAGTGTGATCACTTCCTACTCTAGTTAGAGCTCTGGCATGAGCTAAAGGGAAAATGTTTTCAAGGTGAGTGGTGCAGAAAATTCTGTCTATACGACTCATGATCACATTTTCTTGGTTATTACTCCAGGTGTAAGCTCTGCCGGCTAGACCTATCTCCATTAAAGCCCACAGATCTATCCAAGCATTAAATCTGTCCGGCCACTTTTGGTCTACCGAACCATTACTCTTATCTTGCTGTGATCTAACAAGGTTAAAATCACCACCAATTAAGGCTGGACCATCCCAGTTCAGAAAAAGCTCATGAAGTTCAGAAATGAACTCAGCTTTTCCTTCTTCATAAGGTGAGCCATAAACAGTGGTAATTCGAATTATTACCCCTGTCTGTTTAATCTTAAGAACTGCACTAACAGAGAATTTTTTGATCTCCCAAGCAACAACATCAAAAGTGTCGTTACTAATTCCTACTAGGATCCCTCCTGCAGTACCTACAACAGGCAAGTAATTCCAGGAGAAATCCCTATTTCCTAAAACATTCTTAAGAAAAGAGTGAGTGAACTTTTCTTTTTTAGTCTCCTGAAATCCCACATAATCCGGGTTCAGGGGCACAATGTTATCATTTACGCACTCTTGTCTACCAGGAGCAGAAATGCTCCTGCTGTTCCAGAAGACACATTTCATCTAAACGATTTCCTGGGGTGCTTGCCCCGACGTCTGTGTACTTCTATCCACATACCTTCACCTCTATCATCCCGTTCTCCAGCATACATATGCTGATCAGGAGTATGATCTATACTACCGCTATCAACATCAATCCTGTCTATGGTGTATGCCACATCAGGTGAGGAAGTAAAGCTATCTCTACTAATACAAACACCAATATCATTCGCCATACCATCTAGAGCATCTAGAGAGAGCAAATTAAAGGGGTTTGCATGCATTATACCTGCCATTTTTTTCTTTTTTGGAATCTCAAGGTTGGTCATCTTCTTGTACTCAATAGCCTTGTCCACAACCCTCTTGGATCTGTCAATCCTGTTGCTCTGCCTCAAAGGTTGCACAGGGCCCCATTTGGAGATATTGGAGGCAGCTTGCACCTCAGCAACAGTAGCCAGAATGTCTTCAGGCAAGGACATTTCCCCATCGACATTTGCCGCTTCCTCGTCTATCCTTTGCCGAAAAGAGACCTGTTCCTCCTCCCAGAACTGAGAAACTTCAGCAGCAGTATTTCCTTCTGGAGTAGAATCCCACACAAACTGTCTAGAGCTACCAATGGCACCGGCCTTCACGAGCAGATCATAAATCACACTCCCTGGCAGCACCTCCTCATTGGTCTCTGTTGCAGTAGTATCCACCCCTTTAGACTGCCTTGTACGGGAAGCAGGCGCCGTGTGCTGCCTACCATTGCTTGGTGCACCCGAGCTGTCTCTAGCACTTGCATTTCCTTTATCAGTGTCCATCCTTTCTCGCAATTCATCTCCCAGGTCCTCTGTCCTCCCATTGGCGGTGTCACTCTCCTGAGGTAAATTCGCAGCAGAGAGAGCAGCTCCTTGCTCCAGTTCAGCAGTGAACTGCAGTTCGAACAGATTTCCATGGAAATTGAACAACCTCCCAGCAGGTATCTTGAGGGGGTCTCTGCATAGGATCTTCACTCTAACTACCTCAGCACAGTTCCTAAAGATGCTTTGCCACTCTACATCTTTGAGCAAGCCACACACAGACACTGCTTGGTCCAGCACATTCCACTCACACCACGGTGGCAGAAGGCCCCTGATTTGTAACCATGTGGAGATAAGAGTCTCAATTGGCTCAGGATCATTCTTCCAGGCTTCCACTTTCACTGTGGTACCTTCCTTAGACAGGCCAAACCTAGGATATCCAATAACCTGGTCCACCTGGATGTGTGGAGGAAACTGAACCAGGAATTCCCAATCACCCAAACTCCTAATTTGCCAAGGCCAATTGGTTTTGTATATGGTGGAGAACTCCTTGGCCAATTCTTCCTTTGTGATCACACCCTGTTCAATTGTCACCACACCACAGTTGTGTGTCGAGCTCAGAGAATTAGCAGGGTTCTCTGGCGTCTCCACATGGTAGAAGCCCAAGCCAGTAGCAGAACTCCCAATGTATCTTGCTGTTTGATGGGATCTCTTCCTGATGGGGCATTCATCAACCAAGTGTGTTGTTTGCTTGCATATGAAACAGAAAGGCTGCTTGGTACAAGCTTCTTTCTCATGTCCTGGCAACCCACAAACAGGACAGAAGGAACTGGCATATGTGAGTTGATTTGGAGCATTACTCACAGCAGAGGTATCCCTCACCAATTTCTTCTTCTGTGTCCCTTTTGGCGGCTGCGTCTTCGGTTTTTCCCCTCCTTGCACTGGAATTTGCTGCTGCCCCATTGGCTGCTGCGGGGGCTGCACCATCGGCTGCTGGGGTGCAACCCATTGATTTGCAGGAGGCGCATAAGGTGGGAAAGGAGGGTAGGGGCCTCCATATCCCCATTGCGGCATCTGGCCTGGGTAGAACTGCGGCGGTGCTTGGAAGTGGAACTGCTGGGGAGGAGCTTGAAACGGCGGCGGAGGCTGTTGCCAACCTTCACCATGGCCCATCCCACCCTTGTTCCGGCTACGGCCACGGTCTCCCATCACTGATTCGACGCCAATCCTTCCAGCCAAAGCACTCTCTCCCTCCTCCGTCGACCTCTCTAGATCAGGCAGAAGGCTTCTACGAGATTTAGGGTTTGCAAGGGCCCTTTGTCCTCGCTTTATGGAGTGGTTGAGATGCTGGGGAATATGCCAAAGCTGGAGAAAAAAGGTTTCGATCTCTTTTTCCCCAAAATTGAAATCCCGCTTCTGCCCTGCTCCAACGACATTGCGCTTCAGAGACAGAGTATGTGCCCGCACCTGCGGTTGGAACCTGAATCCTCCATCATCTTCCAGGATGAGGTCAACATGGTCGAAATCCGCATCACCATGGCGGGCTGGCTCGAGCACGGCGCCCGCACGAACGTCGGTCTCTGCAGCAAAACAGCGGTCGAGGCCCTGACCTCGATCGCATGGAATGGCTGCCCAAAACGACCCCGCTGCAGATTTAGCTCCCAGCTCCTCGAGTGGCAGAGCGCCACAATCTCCATGATCGATGCGTACCTCGAATCGAGAGGTTGCACGAGCGCTATCATCGACTCCGGCGACAAGTCGGTGAAGTGCAGTACTCCGACCCGTCCTGTCTCGCCCGCCATCGGAGCTCCCCTGGAAGTCTCCAGCAGCGCCTCTGCTCTCTCCATCTCCGGCGAGCCCGGCTCCCCGGGAACCCGATCTGGATCCATGGAGATCCGCTCGGAGCACCGCCAGGGTAGGGTTGAAACTCGGCCTAGCAATGGAGCGGGACTCAAGGTGGTCAGAGGTCACCCCGAGGCCCTCGCGGCAGGCGGCGGCGCTGTGGCTGGGTGGGGAGGCGGTGGGGAAGGCGGCGACGACAGCGGGAGAGGTGGTAGGTGCCATGCCAGTAGTTTGGGTGGACCTCTCTCTGTTAAAAACATACACTTTCACATGTTATATTGTTCACAACCAAAGGACAACTACCCTATTACACCTTTTATGTTTCCTTTTTCTTTTTTGCATTCTTTATTTGTCTTTTTTCATTTTCAATATTTCTTTCTTTTCCTTATAATTAACTTGGGTTTCTTATGTTTCTCTTTTAAGCTAAATTTCTACCTTTTCTATTTCATGATTTTATTTTTTCTACTTATGTTGAAACTTTTTTTTGTATATGCTATTTGATCCATGATTTTAAAACTTGATTTTTGGAATTTTCTTCCGCTCATATTCGAGATGTATTTCATGGTTGCTAAATTTTGTCATGTCTATAGTTATGATTTGTTATATAAGTGCTATAATAATGTTTAAAAAATTGTTCCTTCTTCCTCTCGTGGTTTTCTTCCACATGGTACAAAATTATGAACCAAATTTTGTTCCTCTGCCAATATAGCATCCAAGAATTGTGTGTGTGATTGTTCTGAAATCTAAACGATTATGAAACCAACCTTTTCTAACACAATACCTCATAAATAATGGAAACCTTTAATCCCAGAATTCCCTAATGAAAATACGTAAGCTTCAACTCCTGCTAATGAAGTATCACTTATTTTCTATTAATGTACTATTCCCTCCTTTGTATATTAGTAGTCATTGATTTAGTGTAAATTAGTGCTCAATCGGCAACAATTAATATGGATCGGAGAAAGTATCACTTAAGTTTGAAGATGCAAATTAATTACCCTAGAAAATACTTAAGATTTATATGCTGCTAATCCATAACAAGTTAACAACAGACAATAGTACGACATCTTACAACTTTCTATGAGTGCTGGAGTTATGAAACACCATGTACAATTAAAAAACAATGTTGTTCATATGAATGACAAATACATTTTATTGATCGCAAATGGTTTACATCATTGTATAATGGCATAATGACGGCATGCCCACGTGTTGAAGATAATGATGACATGATGGATCACATATGCAAAAAATGACAAAAAATAGAAAATCCTATTACAAAAGATGTCCACCATGTTGTGGTAGTAAGACTTACGCCATTCCGAAATTTTCCTTTCACCTTCCAATTGAGTGATTGTGAATAAGTTTTGGTGTAGCGAATTAGTCATTTGTCCCTGCAAACATAGAAATAACGTAGTTAGCTAGCCCAGCAAAACAAGAGGCTTGAAAGAGCAAATCTAATCAAGGTAGCGGCAAAAGAAAAATTTAGGGCATACCAGAACGCTCCTGGAGAGCAACAAGTAAAGATAAGACGATTGAGGCTATAAGGGCTTTTGCGCAAAGCCATTTACGTCGCAACCATCAACCGCTGGTGACAAGGTTTCACTACTAAGATGGTATTGCGCCGCATAAACCGAAGTATGGTTGTGAACAACTGTGTTGTGCACACGAGTAGGAAGCCCCTTAGTAGAGACACATAAAGTAGTTGAACCAAGGAAGATGACATTGTCTCCAATGCTCTTTAACGGGATGAATCTTCCCAAGACAATATCAGAAAGTCTGTAAATAACAATGGGCGACCCAGAATCACTAGTGCATGTGACAAATAGAATCTCTGAATTTGATTCCACCAGATAAATAGGCAAGCAATGTTTATTATCGAGTAAATGGCACCCGCGGTCACTGAACTTGTCTCGTATGTGCGCGGAAAAGGGGAGCTCCTCTGTACCGCCCGGGCGATTCCTTCCTCTGGAATCGCCCGATTGGGCTGGGATGGCGACGGCCCATTTAGCGCTCTCCTGCACACAGGCCGGCCAAACATGTGGGTTTTTTTTCTTCTTTCTTTTCTGTCTATTTTCTTTATATTTTGTTGTTTCATTTTTTTAATTAATTTTAATATAACAATTTTTAAATATGAAGATTTTTCGAAAAATCTGAACAATTGTTAAATCAAAATACTTGAAATTTAAAAAAAAATAAATTCTAAATTTTAATATATTTAATTCTTTATATTAAAAAATAAAAAATAAAGGAAAATTAATTTTTTGGATGAATAGAAAATAATGGTGAACCAAAAATACTGGTGAACCGAAAAGAAAAGTAAACCAAAACTTCGGATGAACCAAAAATAATAGTGAACCAAAAATTTGAGTGAACCAAAAATAATAATGAACCAAAAAATTCGGGTAAAGCAAAAATAATGGTGAACCAAAAATTCAAGTGAATCGAAAATAATAGAGAACCAAAAAATACCGACGAACCAAAAAGAAAAGTAAACCAAAAATTCGGATGAACCAAAATAATAGTGAACTAAAAATTCGAGTGAACGGAAAATTCGGGTAAACCAAAAATAATGGTGAACCAAAAATTCAAGTGAACCAAAAATAATAGTGAACCAAAAAATACCGGCGAACCGAAAGTAATAATGAACAAAAAAGAAATAAAATTTTTAATAGTGAACCGAAAATAATAGTGAATCAAACATTCGAGTGAACCAAAAATAATAGTGAACAAAAAATAGTAGTGAACCAAAAATTCAAGTGAACCGAAAATAATAGTGAACCAAAAATACCGGCGAACCAAAAGTAATAATGAACAAAAAAGAAACATTTTTTTAATAGTGAACCAAAAATAATAGTGAATAAAAAATTAGAGTGAACCAAAAGTATTAGTGAACCAAAAATTCGAGTGAACCGAAAATAATAGTAAAAGTCAAGTGAACCGAAAATATGAGTGAACCAGAAATACCGACAAACTGGAAGTAATAATAAACCAAAAAGAAACAAAAAATCGTATGAACCGAAAAATAGATTTAAAAATGGTTCATATTTGAAAATTATTCATTTTAAAAAGGTTGATTTTGAAAATGGTTCAAATTTAAAAAATGTTCATTTTCAAAAATGTTCAGATTTAAAAAAATCATTTTTGAAAAATAGTTTAGATTTATAAAATATTCCTTTTGTAAATTAAACAAAGATGAAAAAATCAGAACAGGAAAAAAGAAAAGAAGAAAAACGAAAAAGGAAAACAAAAGAAAAAGTTGTTAATGTGCCGAGCCCATACCGGGAATTCGTTAAGCAAAACGGTGGTCGGTATCACCCGGGCGATACCGAGTCGTTCCCCGGAAAAGTACTGCTTGCTGTCGCTCGTATCTCTCAAATCGCCCGCGGCTGGTAGCAGCCCATATGGGCATTGGGCGCAGGTTAGGGATGAAAACGGAACGGATACGGACGGAACTCAGTGGCGCCACATTTGTTTCCATATTTTTTACGGAAGTGGAAACGAATACGGAAACATCAGAAACAAATACAAAAACAAATGTTGCCGGAAACAAATACAGATCGAATACGGCACAGACACAGAACATAAAATGGATATTTATCGAAACCAAAAGACGCCTTGAATAATGTTGGAAAACTCGAGTGAAATGACAAACTGATCAATTTTATAAGATAAAATCACAAATAAAGAACCTCTTAATATAAGTAACTAAGAACTAACCAAGCACTTTGACAAACAACAATTGTGAATCGTTCTAACCCTAATGAGATGGTGAATTGGCAAACTGTGAATCGGGAACAACCGTAGAGGCCATGAGATGCAAGTATACGTGCGTCCTAACATGGTTTCTGGTTGGGTCTAAATGTGTTCATCAGCAACAAAACGGAAAGTTCCGTATTACCGGAAACGGAAATTCCGTTTCCGTGATAGTTCCGCCGGAATACGCTATTCCATATTTGTTTCCGTTTCCGCATAAATTTTTCCATTTCGTTTCCGTTTTGCAAAATTCCGTTTCCATATTTTCCTTCCATTTCCATTTTTCCGTGGAAAGGTCAGAAAGATTCCGCCCCGTTTTCATCCCTAGCGCAGGTAATACAACATACCAGTATGAAAGAAGATTTTCTCAAAAAAAAAAAAAAAACAAAGTACGAAGGAAGAGCAGATGCTAAAAAAAAAAAAAGAAACTGGTTCATTTTCTTCTGGTGAACGTCAAACTGGTTCGTATCAAATTACTCGAACGTGTAGGTTATACAGAGTAGAACACATTTGTATTTTTCTCCTTTTTATGTCCCTTGAAATATTTTCTCTTTCGGCTTTTCCATTTCCTTTTATGTTTCCTTTTTCTTTTTTGCATTCTTTATTTGTCTTTTTTCATTTTCAATATTTCTTTCTTTTCCTTATAATTAACTTGGGTTTCTTATGTTTCTCTTTTAAGCTAAATTTCTACCTTTTCTATTTCATGATTTTATTTTTTCTACTTATGTTGAAACTTTTTTTTGTATATGCTATTTGATCCATGATTTTAAAACTTGATTTTTGGAATTTTCTTCCGCTCATATTCGAGATGTATTTCATGGTTGCTAAATTTTGTCATGTCTATAGTTATGATTTGTTATGTAAGTTCTATAATAATGTTTAAAAATTTGTTCCTTCTTCCTCTCGTGGTTTTCGTCCACATGGCACAAAATTATGAACCAAATTTTGTTCCTCTGCCAATATAGCATCCAATAATTGCGTGTGTGAATGTTCTTAAATCTACACAATTATGAAACCAACCTTTTCTAACACAATAACTCATAAATAATGAAAACCTTTAATCCCAGAATTCCCTAATGAAAATACGTAAGCTTCAACTCCTGCTAATGAAGTATCACTTATTTTCTATTAATGTACTATTCCCTCCTTTGTATATTAGTAGTCATTGATTTAGTGTAAATTAGTGCTCAATCGGCAACAATTAATATGGATCGGAGAAAGTATCACTTAAGTTTGAAGATGCAAATTAATTACCCTAGAAAATACTTAAGATTTATATGCTGCTAATCCATAACAAGTTAACAACAGACAATAGTACGACATCTTACAACTTTCTATGAGTGCTGGAGTTATGAAACACCATGTACAATTAAAAAACAATGTTGTGTTCTCGTACGAATGACAAATACAATTTATTGATCGCAAATGGTTTACATCGTTGTATAACGGCATAATGACGGCATGCCCACGCGTTGAAGATAATGATGAGCTGATGGATCACATAGGCAAAAAATGACAAAAATAGAAAATCCTATTACAAAAGATCTCCACCATGTTGTGGTAGCAAGACTTACGCCATTCCGAAATTTTCCTTTCACCTTCCAATTGAGTGATTGTGAATAAGTTTTGGTGTAGCGAATTAGTCATTCGTCCCTGCAAACACAGAAATAACGTAGTTAGCTAGCCCAGCAAAACAAGAGGCTTGAAAGAGCAAATCTAATCATGGTAGCTAAAAAAACAATTGGTGCATACCAGATCGCTCCTGGAGAGCAACAAGTAAAGATAAGATGATTGAGGGTATAAGGGCTTTGCGCAAAGCCATTTACGTCGCAACCATCAACTGTCGGTGACAAGGTTTCACTACTAAGTTGGTATTGCGCCCCATAACCAGAAGTATGGTTGTGAACAACTGTGTTGCGCACAAGAGTAGGAAGCCCCTTAGTAGAGACAGATAAAGTAGTCGAACCAATGAAGATGACACTGTCTCCAATACTCTTTAGTGCTATGAATCTTCCCAAGACAAAATCAGAAAGTCTGTGAACAACAATGGGCGACCCAGAATCACTAGTGCATCTGACAACTAGAATCTCTGAATTCGACTCCACCAAGTAAATAGGCAAGTAGTGTTTATTATCTACTCCTTCCGTATCAAAATATAAGATGTTTTAGCATTTCTCTTTCCATCCGTATGTAGACATGTTTTAGTGTAAGATTCATTTGAACCTTGCACTAAAACATGTCTAGATACGGATGGAAAGAGAAATGCTAAAACATCTTATATTTTGATACGGAGGGAGTAGCTGACATGTAGCGATCAACTTAGGTGGTAGTAGAACGCCTTCTTGTAGGGGTGGATCAATCTGGAGAATCTGTTGCCCGTCAATGGATGACGTATTAGACTAGTCACAATGAGAAGTAACATAAACTAGTATCATGCATATGATACTAGTCTATGTTACTATCTCTATAGTGGGTAGTAACATATTTGTAGTATCATGATATATTATATTTATTAGCTTATAGACTCATTGTGTCTTGAAATCCGTTATATTACGGTATCATATTATGATACCACTACCTCATCTTTCTTCATTTATTGTTGTGCCACATCATCTTTTTGCCAACATGGCACCTATGACTATTTATGATACCCTCACTTTGGCTAGTCTTAGACACCACATACAGCTTGCCTTTGTACGACAATTGTTCATAACAGTCTGGGAGCTTCCAACTTGAGAGAGTCCATTGCTGGACCTGGGAGGTAGCAAAAGCTACGCGCTTCATACTATCAAGGACAAGCATGATAGTAATGACTCCGGCAGCGCTGATAGTGCAAGAAGAAGTATCGACAGACCTATAATACTCAACTGAGGTTCCAATAAAAGACGGTTCATCTTCGTCCACCTGTGGATGCATGGTTGGAAGTGGAGGGAGGTCAACAATGTCGCCCGTGAAAGGATGGAGAAGGATAATTGCAGCGTCATTATCGCGTTGCAACAATAGCATGTCATCGACAGAGTCAAGAGCGCAGTGGATCTTAAACAGATCGAGCTTCACACGAACGAACGTTCCGGTGTCTAGGTTGAAGAAGCGGACCCACACACGGAGCTCGCCGTGGCAGGGGTAGAGGCCATGGCTCTGGGGCACCATCATCCAGCGGCGCGGATGGAAGCGATGATTGACGACCCCAAGACCACGAGGAGAGATGGTAGCAGACCGCCAGTCGGAGCAGACCGCGCGAAAGCGGACCTACCCAAGAAAGTCACCGGTCAGCATGCGCCACGCTACCTGTAGAACCAAATCATCGGGAAGCGATGTGATACGTGTCAAACGTATCTATAATTTTTTATTGATGCATGCTAGTTTTGTGATGTTGTCACATGTTTCCACTATCTTATTACATCATTTTTATGCGTTTTGTCGGACTAACCTACTGACAAGATTCCTAGTGCCAATTTTCTGTTTTTGCTATCTTTTCGTTTCAGAAACTTACCACAGGAAATATTTTCGGAATGCGCTGAAAATTTATGAGGATTTTTTATTCGCCAGGACGGAGTTTCAGGCCAGAGGGCAGCTTTAGGGGCCACCACAGGGCAGGGACGACCCCCAGCCATGGCCTTCCCTAGGGCGGCGGGCAGGACCCGCCCCTGCTCCCTGATGGGTCCCCTCGGCCCCCTCCGACGCCTATAAAATTAGATTAATCCCAAAAACGTCAAGGCGGCCATTATTTTCCAGAAAAGTCACCCTGAGGCGCCGCCACCATAAACCCTAGTTCGGGGTGATTCTGAAGCTGATCCCGGCACCCTGCCGGAGGGGAGATCGATCCCGGAGGGCTCTTTATCGCCATGCCTTCCTCCGGGATGATTTGTGAGTAGTCCCACCTTGGACTACGGGTCCATGGCAGTAGCTAGATGGTAGTCTCTCTCCCTTGTGCTTCATGTATTATGATCTTGTGAGCTGCCTAACATGATCAAGATCGATTATTGTAATGCTATGTGATGTGTTTGCTGGGATCTGGTGGATTATGAAGTTATGATCAGATTGTGCATGATTCTTATATATTGATTTCTGTTCTTGCATGCTCTCCGATGTGCGTAGTTACTTTGGCCAAGTGATTGTGTGTATCTCCGAGAGGGAGTATTTATGCTAGATAGTGGGTTCATGTCCCCTTTTATTCCTAGGCACGAGTGACAGAAACATCTAAGGGAGAGGGTGTGCTGTTGCCACTAAGGGTAAAACAACGGTGTTAATGCCCCTTTTGATATTAGTATTGCTTACTTCATGCGCTTTACTTAATGCAAATGTCTGTTGCTTGCAACTTAATACCGTTGAGTGATAGGCTGGATAGCGATCCCACGGTGGACTTTTTAGACAAAGATGCAGTTGGACTCAACGGTCTCGTGATGCCTACATAAATATTATCATGTTCTCTATGTCATAGCTAGATTAAGTTTGTGTTATAATCTTGTCAATTGCCTAGCTGTAATTTGTTTACCCATCATATGAGTGTTTTATTTACGTGAGAGACTCCACTAGTGAACCCATGGCCCCTGGTCCATCTTTTTACATTGATTGCAACCTTTATTCATCACTTTTCATCATCATTACTCCTCTGGTACACTTTCATATGTTCATCTATTTCGCTATACAATTAACCGCTTTGTTTTCTGCAAAACCGAAAAGATTGACAACCTTTCCGCCGTTGGGGGCAAAGTAATTGGTTGAGTGTATGCAGGTCCACGTCTGTTGAAGATTAAGCGCCAGAGATCTACAACATTCACTTTGTTGTTGATTTCAAAGTCCTACGGGTTCGATAAACCTCGGTTCGTTAACGAGGGAAAACTGCTACTTACTACATCCACGCCTTCGCTTGGGGCACAACCCAATGCTACCATCACCGACCATCAAGCAGTTTTCTAGCGCCGTTGCCAGGGACTTTGGAGCTACAGCAAGGGGAGTCTCATACTCTCAATCACTTTACTTTGTTTTTGTCTTGCTTGCTTTATTTCTTGTTTAGTTTATTTTTCTTGTTGCAAAATTTTAAAACCCAAAAAAATTAGTGTAGTCTTTATTCCTGTCTTGTTATTTTATCTTATCATTATGTCTTCCACTGAAAACACCAAGTTGTGTGACTTTAATAGCACTAATAACAATGATTTCATATGCTCTCCAATTGCTCCACCCGCTACTAAAGCGGAATCTTATGAAATTAAGCCTGCCTTGCTAAATCTTGTTATGAAAGAGCAATTTTCTGGTGCTAGTACTGATGATGCCGCCTCTCATTTAAATAACTTTGTTGAGTTATGTGATATGCAAAAGTATAAAGAGGTAGAAAGTGACATCATAAAACTGAAGCTTTTCCCTTTCTCTTTGAGAGGGAGAGCAAAAGAATGGTTATTGTCTTTGCCTAGAAATAGCATTGATTCTTGGACTAAATGCAAAGATGCTTTTATTGGAAAATATTATCCACCTGCTAAAATCATACAATTGAGGAGTAACATTATGAACTTTAGACAATTTTATAATGAACATGTTGCTCAATCTTGGGAGAGAATGAAATCTATGGTTAAATATTGTCCCACTCACGGCTTGACTACGTGGATGGTTGTCCAAACTTTTTATGCAGGTTTGCATTTTTCTTCAAGGAACCTCTTGGACTCAGCCGCAGGAGGCACCTTTATGTCCACCACATTAGGTGCAGCAACTAAACTCTTGGATGAGATGATGACAAATTATTCACAATGGCATACCGAAAGAGCTCCAAATGGTAAGAAGGTAAATTCTGTCGAGGAAATTTTCTCTTTGAGTGAGAAGGTTGATATGATTATGTCTATGCTTGCTACCAATCAGTACTCTATTGATCCTAATAATGTCCCACTTGCTTCATTAATTTCCCAATAAAAGGATCAAGTTGATGTTAATTTTCTCAATAGAAATAACTTCAACAATAATGCTTATCAAAATAATTTTGGTAGTAACAACTATAAGCCCTATCCTCCACATGGTGTCAATTTAAATGGAAATCATTTTAACAATGTTTCATACGATCAAGGAATTAGTAATAATAGACTAAATGAAATAGAGAAAGTCTACCAAAAAGTTCATGCATGAACAATATGAGCAAAACAAAATCATCTCTAGGCAAATGAATGAGAATTCTTTTATATTGAAAAGTATAAATGATCAACTTGGAGAGTTAAATAAAGAAATTTCTAAACTTCAATCAAGGCTTGTTAATACTGAAGCTTGGATTTCAAATATGTCCCAAACTCAAGCCACTTTGATTAACCGAATGGCTGCTAAACCTGAATTAGTTGCTCCCTCTGAAACTGATGCTTTTGCTGTCTTTAAAACCGCCAATACTCCTGTTGCTTCGATTAATATTGATGGAGATTATAAAACTTTGAATAGATATGAGTGCTCTACAGATCCTAAATTTTTTAATGATAAAACTCCTACCTTGCTTAAAAAGGATCAAGAAAACTTGAAAAACTTGATAGTCTTGTCTCTAAAGTGGAAAATCTTTCTCATGATGTTGAAATTTAAAAAATTAGAACCACTCCTCTTCAAGACAAGCCTACTGAAGTCATAAAGTTCCTACAAAAACTTGCCAAGTCACCGGATGCTAGTAAATTAAATATTGCCTTCACTAAACATATTACCGATGCTTTTATCAAGGCTAGGGAAGAAAAGCTTAAGCTACAAACTTCTATTCCAATAAAATTACAAGATGGATGGGAACCCACTATTAAGATGAGAATAAATGACTTTGATTGTATATTTATGTGATCTTGGTGCTAGTATTCCTGTTATGCCTAAAAGTTTCTATGAAATGCTTAATTTAAATCCTTTGGAAGAATGCTATTTAAATGTTCATCTTGCTGATTCTTCTAAAAAGAAACCTTTGGGTAGAGTTGATGATGTTCTTATTGTTGTTAATGATAACTATGTTCCCGTTGATTTTATTGTTATGGACATTGAGTGTAATGCTTCTTGTCCTATTATTTTGGGAAGACCGTTTTTTAGAACTGTTGGTGCTATTATTGATACGAAAGATGGAAATATAAGATTTCAGTTCCCCCTTAAAAGAGGGATGAAACACTTCCCTAGAAAGAGAAAGAAGCTTCCTTTTGAATCAATCATAAGGTCAATCTATGCTCTTGATGTTGCAAAGGCCTCCGAAAAAACTTGATATTTGGCATTGCGCCTAGCTAAAATGCGTTAAAAAAGAGCGTTTTGGGAGACAACCCATCTTTTAGTTTCAGTTTGTTTTTGCTTTTCTTGATTCATGGAGTTTTTGCCTCGGTAGCAACTTCATTGTATCTTTTTGTTTTGGTTTTTTGTGCCAAGTTTAGCCTCTAATGCATTGAAAGTGCGAGGTATTGTTTTGCTGTCCAGAAACAGATTATATGCGCCTGTTGCAGAAAATCTCGAAACATCCCTGAATTTATATTTTTCTGATATTTTTATACAGCAATCCTGATACTTTTATCTATCTTTCTTTAGTTTTGAGTTTTCTGATTTGAGCTACAGAAGTGCCTTGAAAAATTCGATCTTTACAGACTGTTCAGTTTTTGACAGATTCTGCTTTTATTTTGTATTCGTCTCTTTTACTATCGTCAAATGTGATACTCTAGAGGTGGAGTGTCATATTGAGGCTTATTAAACAGTAGCTAATGCCCAATAAAGTTGTTTGCAATTTGTCTTGAGTTGAACACATGTGCATTTTAATTTATGAGCACTAACCCTCTAATTAGTTTATGAGAAGTTTTGTGTGAAGGAAGTTTTTAAGTTCCAAATGAGAGGATAATGAAGAAATTGAAAATGGATCAGAGCTCAAGCTTGGGGATTTCCCCACGGCACCCCCTCTGAATATCAAGAACCATCAAGCGTCTAAGCTTGGGGATGCCCAAGGCATCCCCTCCTCTTCATCGACTATCATGAGGTCGTCTTCGTTGAACTATATTTTTATCACTTTACATATTATGTGCTATGCTTGGTGCGTCATTTTGCTTTCAGTTTTGTTTTGTTTGTTTGCTGGTCATATCCTTGTTGGATCCTAGCTTTATTTGTGTGGGAGAGAGGTACGCTCCGCTTTTTCATTTGAATACTCCTTTACTTCGCTTATATCTTGTTGAGTATTCTTAGCAACTGTTTGTTTGCTAGTAAGCTCTCGCTTTTAGCTTTTATCTTGTTTAGAGCTGCTAGTTGTTGATGTTAAACTCTCTTGTTCTTCACTTATACTTGTTGGAGAGTTGTTATTGATAAATTGCTTGAATTGTCAAAGTGACAAAATGCTATCCATGTGATATTGGAATGAAATGAATGCCTGCATAGTCTTGTAGATCATTGTGTGGATACTTGATGCTTCTCAATTTTTTTGAGATATTAAGATGAATGCTTAAACTTGTTGGTTATTTGAGTGGAAATTGATTAGTAAATAAATACAGTTAAAAGCTTGAAATTGTGTGGTGTTTCGTAGTTGTTAATTCATAAAGCTAATCTTCCATCAAAAGAACTGTTTGGTCAACAAGGGAGACAATATGGAGTGTTTATGGTTATGATTGACTGATGTCTTATGTTACTCTGTTACCGGTTAATATTAGATGTTTGCTTCAAATACTATTTTTGCTAAGCCAAAAAACTCTGTACTGAGTGTGATGTCCACTCGTGCATCCAAATCCCAAAGCCAAACTATCTTGCCAGCTGAGTCCACCATATCTACCTATGCATGGTATTTCCTGCCATTCCAAGTAAATTTGTCATGTGCTACCTTTAAAACCTTCAAAATATTCTCGTTTTGGTGCCTCTGTTTTCAAGCTCATGAGGAAGTAAGGAGGGGGTTCGTTATAGCTTATGTCGAGCAAGGTTTTTCTTTTTCCCCCTCTATTTCACCCGGTGTTGATGGTTTACGTCCTCACTTGAATCGAACCGAGAGCGGCTTAAGCAAAATATAAATATAACTCACCATTCTCCTCCGCACAATGAAAATCTGAGAAATCAACTCAAACATTGCTTACTGGTGAAACAAAGGAGAAAGAGGAATGTACTTGTTCCTCTAAAACCAGCCGCTCTCACAACTCTAAAGACCTTGCTTGACATAGGGGACTAATGAGCTTCTGAGCTATGGAATCGTTGACGGAATTATGCATATCTCAAAATTGCTTTTATCTCTGTTTTTCAAAATCAAAAAGCTTTAGCACATGACTAATCCCTGCTTCCCTCTGCGAAGGGCCTTTCTTTTACTTTTAAATTTTGAGTCAGTTTTCCTTTTCCTTCTATCTCCACCAAAGCAAACATACAACATTGACTTTGGGTATCATTGATCATATTGCATCGTCAGATTAAACATGAATCTTTATATTGACTTTATCTATAAGATAAGCCGTTGGAAGTTGAAGCTTTTTGCTAATACTTACATCTTCCTTTGTGTTGATTCTCAAACAATTTTGTCGTGGAACCATTACCTTTGAGAATTAGTCAAATATGCGGGTCACATTGCTTTCATGTCTTTAACGTACTATTTATGAAAGGTTTTGCTTGAATGATTCAACTTGGTTATTCATTGCTTTCTTGCTATCAACTATAGACAATTGTTTTGTATCACTTCGTTCACGTCCTATGCTTTACATTACTATATTGATCAAGATTGTGTTGGTTGCATGTCTCATAAAAAATTATTGTGTTATTACTTACCTACTCGAGGACGAGTAGGAGTTAAGCTTGGGGATGCAGATACGTGTCAAACGTATCTATAATTTTTGATTAATCCATGCTAGTTTTGTGATGTTGTCACATGTTTCTACTATCTTATTACATCATTTTTATGCATTTTGTCAGACTAACATATTGACAAGATGCCTAGTGCCAGTTTCCTGTTTTTGCTGTCTTTTCATTTCAGAAACTTACCACAGGAAATATTCTCGGAATGCGCTGAAAATTTACGAGGATTTTTTATTCGCCAAGACGGAGTTTCAGTCCAGAGGGCAGCTCTGGGCGCCACCCACAGGGCAGGGACGACCCCCAGCCGCGGCTTGCCCTAGGGCGGTAGGTGGGACCCGCCCCTGCTCCTGGTGGGTCCCCTCGGCCCCTCCGATGCCTATAAAATCAAATTAATCCCAAAAACGTCGAGGCGGCCATTATTTTCTAGAGATGTCACCTCGAGGCACCGCCACCATAAACCCTAGTTCGGGGCTGATTCTGAAGCTGATCCCTGCACCCCGCCGGAGGGGAGATCGATCCCGGAGGGCTCTTCATCGCCATGCCTTCCTCCGGGATGATTTGTGAGTAGTCCCACCTTGGACTACGGGTCCATGGCAGTAGCTAGATGGTAGTCTCTCTCCCTTGTGCTTCATGCATTATGATCTTGTGAGCTGCCTAACATGATCAAGATCGATTATTGTAATGCTATGTGATGTGTTTGCTGGGATCTGATGGATTATGAAGTTATGATCAGATTGTGCATGATTCTTATATGTTGATTTATGTTCTTGCATGCTCTCCGATGTGCGTAGTTACTTTGGCCAAGTGATTGTGTGTATCTCCAAGAGGGAGTATTTATGCTAGATAGTGGGTTCATGCCCCCTTTTGTTCTTGGGCACGAGTGACAGAAATGTCTAAGGGCGAGGGTGTGCTGTTGCTACTAAGGGTAAAACAGCGGTGTTAATGTCTCTTTTGATATTAGTATTGCTTACTTCATGCGCTTTACTTAATGCAAATGTCTATTGCTTATAACTTAATACCGTTGGGTGACAGGCTGTATAGCGATCCCACGGTGGACTTTTTAGACAAAGATGCAGTTGGATTGCTTACTTCATGCGCTTTACTTAATGCAAATGTCTGTTGCTTACAACTTAATACCGTTGGGTGACAAGCTGGATAGCGGTCCCACGGTGGACTTTTTAGACAAAGATGCAGTTGGACTCAATGTTCTCTATGTCATAGCTAGATTAAGTTTGTGTTATAATCTTGTCAATTGCCCAGCTGTAATTTGTTTACCCATCATATGAGTGTTTTATTTACTTGAGAGACTCCACTAGTGAACCCATGGCCCCGGTCCATCTTTTTACATTGATTGCAACCTTTATTCATCACTTATCATCATCATTACTCCTTTGGTCCACTTTCATATGTTTATCTATTTCACTATACAATTAACCGCTTTGTTTTCTGCGAGACCGGAAAGACTGACAACCTTTCCGCCGTTGGGGACAAAGTAATTAGTTGAGTGTGTGCAGGTCCACGTTGTTGAAGATTAAGCGCCAGAGATCTTGAACATTCACTTTGTTGCTGATTTCAAAGTACTCGGTTCGTTAACGAGGGAAAACTGCTACTTATTACATCCACACCTTCGCTTGGGGCACAACCGAACGCTAGCATCACCGACCATCATGATGCCCAGGCCATGGATTCGTCCGTTGTTGCGGCAGTGGCGGCTGTAGGGAGGGACCCTGGAGGCCTGGAGCGATAGCGCTTCGATGTGCACTCTGATGCCAAAAGCCGCTTCTTAGTGTTCCCCATCAAAAAATCGCAAACAGAGAGCAGTCCTATCCGGAACGGTGATTCTCTTTTCTTTTTTTCTGGCGCACGTCAAACTAGTTCGTATCACACGTGTAGTTTACAACTGTAGAACACATTTGTTTTATTCTCCTTTTTCTTATTCTTTGCATCATTTTCTCTTTCCGTTTTTCATTCCTTTTATGTTTCCTTTTTCTTTTTTGCATTCATTTATGGGTCATTTAACAGATTGCCACTAGAGGCTTGGTAGTACTTAGTTTTGCCACTAGTTTCAAATGGCTTACAGTTTTGCCACTACTTCAGTTGCAGCTGCTATGGCGAGGCCAAACGGCCAGTCTGAAGCGGATTCCGTCTGTTAGGCGTTAGTGGACTTGGTCCGCGTCTTACAGGTGGGACCAGTTTACTTCTTACAGGTGGGACTGGGCAAGGCGCTAGTGGACTTGGTCCGCGTCTTACAGGTGGGACCAGGTAACTTCTTACAGGTGGGACCGGGCAAGGCGCTAGTGGACTTGGTCCGCATTTTACAGGTGGGACAAGGTAACTTCTTACATGTGGGACCGGCGACGGCGCGAAATAACGGCCACCACCTGACCTAACCATGCACGACACCTGCTCTCGAACGGCCACCTGCGCCGCCGCCGCCGCGTCCGTCCTGCGTATAGAGCCAACACCTCCACCGCAACGTGCTCCAGCGTGCCATGCTCCGCCGTCACCTGCTCCACCGCCACCAGCTTGTCCCGCTGCGCCCACCAGCTGCGCGGCGGAGCGAGGGCGGCGCAGCCGAAACGGCGGCGGCGTGCGTCACGGTGGTGTCCTGCTCCAACTGCCGCTTCAAGTGCTGGTTCTCAGTCCATGACGCTCCATCCGCTCATGGTCGTCTCCCTCACCCGGAGCTCCACCCCGCGGTCTTCGCCGTCCACGACGACCTCAGGAGGCAAGCGACAGGGAAAAGATGCATATGAGGATCAGTTGCTCACCCTAGTCGCTCTAGTATTATCAATTGGGGCGGAGGATCTCTAAGGCGCTCGATATCATCCGCGGCGAGCTTCGGCCGGTGGTGAAGGGGACGAGCTGATTCCGACTGCCCCAACTCGAACCAGTGCCACATTGGGCTCCGCCGGGTCCTACTATTCCTCCACGCGAAAGGACGCGAGCCGGGATGGACTAAAACGTCGGGATCGACGCCGTCTTCCTCGCCTCCGACCGAAGGTCGCCGTGCTCGATTTGCTTCCTTATGACCTCCCCCCGACCTCTAAATCCACTCTATTTTGTTCCACGAGAGCCTATGGTCCTAACGGGCAAGTTTTTATGCGCGAGGGATGGCTTATCCGACGACCACGACCGGGCGGCGCCGTCGGTATTTTGTCGAGCACCTTGTGGGCGTGCTCTGGACATGGCCATGTCGGCATCAGTGCGTTCCGGGATATTCCTAACGATTTAGGAAGAAAACTTTATATCTTTGTGCGCCAAATGGGAAATACTACAACTTTGTAGTTATAAGGTTTCGCTAGTTTGGATCTATATTGCGATTATGTGAAAAACATTTCTGGTCCAAATGGCATTGCCATGTTTGAGTAGGCAAATGAATTTTTCATAATGTAAAACCTTGTCAAATAGTTAGAGGGCTACTAGAATATTCCATTTTTACCCACTTAGAAAAAGGGTTCACTTTTTAGGTAGATAAGTAGGTGTAAATCCCTATTTGAATTGAATTAAAAAATCAAATAAATGGGAAACCATGACATAGTTTGTCGAAACGAGGCCATATTTCACACACTCATGGTATATTTCACACACTCATGGTAATGCATCAATATGGTATAGCCAAAGGTGTGAGATTTCAAGCATTGCATGAAAATGCATCAATATGCACCAAAATGAGCTACAAAAGAGCCCCAAAGGTAGCCCAAACAACCCCATTTCTAATCCTGTCATTTTTTTGACCTTATCCAAATGATCTCAAACTCTAGGGTTAACATCTATTGCACTAATATAGTGTCCTTGACCAATATGGAGTCATTTCTCAAAACATAAACCACCTCTCTTCACACATGAGAGTTCATAGTTTGAGATGTGAGATTTTACACCATATTGAAGCATTTCTTGTTTGATATATATCTAGACCTTATTTATCAGTTGGAGCTGTTAGTACATGACAAACTAAGACCATGTGCACTGGATTTTCATTTTTTTGAAGTTTTATGAATATTTTATGATTATTTCAAATCGATCAAACCCAAGTTTGACCAACATTTAAACAAGTTTTAAATACCAAAATGAAAAACTAAGCCTGGGTCATTCTTAGTGACACCAAAATGAAGCTTTGGTGATTTTTTCAAATTTTTTAAATTTTCAAAACATAAACCACCTCTCTTCACACATGAGAGTTCATAGTTTGAGATGTGAGATTTCACACCATATTGAAGCATTTCTTGTTTGATATATATCTAGACCTTATTTATCAGTTGGAGCTGTTAGTACATGACAAACTAAGACCATGTGCACTGGATTTTCATTTTTTTGAAGTTTTATGAATATTTTATGATTATTTCAAAATCGGTCAAACCCAAGTTTGACCAACATTTAAACAAGTTTTAAATACCAAAATGAAAAACTAAGCCTGGGTCATTCTTAGTCACACCAAAATGAAGCTTTGGTGATTTTTTAAATTTTCAAAACATCAAACCCTCTCTCATTTCCTTGAACTCTCTGCAACTTCGTTCGTGGTAAGTCATTTGTGTGAAGGATTTCTCATGAAAATACTCATATACCAAGTTTATATTTTTTTTCACAACTATGTCATGTAAGTAGACCATGTGCGCTGGTTTTATGTTATTTTGATTTTTTTGAATTATTTGTGCTCATTTGAATGTTTGGTCAAACTTTGCACAAAACCGTTGACCGACTCAAAATCAAAGTTTATATTTTTTTTGATAACTATGTCCTGTAAGTTGACCATGTGCACTGGTTTTATATTTATTTGATTTTTTTGAATTACTTATGCTCAACCCTAGCTCATTCCATCGATATCGTGAACATGTGAATGTTGGAATTGAAATATGGATATAACAAGTTTTATATTTTTTATAGCAACTTAGTTGCATAAGTAGACCATGTGCGCTGGTTGTATGTTGTTTTGATTTTTTTTCAATTAGTTGTGCTCAACCCTAGCTCATTCCATCGATAGCTTGAATTGTGTGAATGTTTTTCATTTAACTATGGATATAACAAGTTTTAAATTTTTTTTAGCAACGTAGCTACATAAGTAAATAGTGAGCAAAAGTTTCATATTTATTTGATTTTTTCTAAATTATTTATGCTCAACCCTAGCTCACTGAAACCCTAAACCCCGGAAACCCTAAACCCGTCCGAAACCCCCGGAAGCACTAAACCCCGTCCGAAACCCCGTCTGAAACCCCCCTGCTTCAACCTTAGACTGAAGATTAGGGGAAGCCCTCGCTAAATTTTTCTATAATTTTGGGGACAAATTATAACACACTTGTAGTTTAAATCTCGTTAAATAGCGTTAAATCTGAGATTCACAAATTTGTGATTTTTACACAGACCAAACTATACAATATTTCACACTAAAATTTTACACACTATTGTAAATAATCATTATCAACATTCGGGATTTTTTTCACATTTTTATCTAAAACTTGAAAATTTCAAATTTTTTAGATCTAGATCTAGATTTAGATATTAGATACCGAAATTTGTCATTTTTACATTGACCAAAATAAACAATATTACACACCGAAATTTTTCACATAAGAATAAATGTTCATTGTTGACATCCAGGATTTTTTTTCACATTTTTATCTAAAACTTGAAAAATTCGAATTTTTTAGATCTAGATCTTAGATCCCGAAATTTGTCACAATGTTTTACGATTGTTTCATTTTACACAGGCCAAACGACACAAGAATTTGGAAAATCGCTTTGGCAAAGTTGTTTACTATATCATTGGCAACATCTGAGATTTTTTTCACATTTAAATTCGAAAGTTGAATTTTTTCGAATTCTGAACTGTTCTAGATCTAGATGTCAGATCTAGAAATTTGTCTTTTTACACAGGCCAAACGACACAAGAATTTGGAAAATCGCTTTGGCAAAGTTGTTTATTATATCATTGGCAACATCGGAGATTTTTTTCACATTTAAATTCGAAAGTTGACTTTTTTCGAATTCTGCACTGTTCTAGATCTAGATGTTAGATCTTGAAATTTGTTTTTTTTACAGATGCCAAACGACATAAGAATTTGGAAAATCGCTTTGGCAAAGTTGTTTCCTATATCATTGGCAACATCGGAGATTTTTTTCATATTTAAATTCGAAAGTTGACTTTTTTTGAATTTTGCACGGTTCAAATCTAGATGTGAGATCTAGAAATTTGTCTTTTTTACACAGGCCAAACGACACAAGAATTTGGAAAATCGCTTTGGCAAATTTGTTTCCTATATCATTGCCAACATCGGAGATTTTTTTCAAATTTAAATTCGAAAGTTGACTTTTTTTGAATTTTGCACTGTTCTAGATCTAGATCTCCGATCTAGATGTCAGATCTAGAAATTTGTCTTTTTTACCCAGGCCAAACAAAATAAGAATTTGGAAAATCGCTTTGGCAAAGTTGTTTCCTATATCATTAGCAACACCTGGAATTTTTTTCACATTTTCGAAATTTTCAAACTTGAAATTCGAATTTAAACCTGTAAGTTCAGGGCCCACTGTCAGTAACGCCAACATACGGAATCGACTTCAAACTTGCCGTCGGGGGCAAAGTAGAGCAGACGCGACCAAACTAGGGGCAAAACTGAGGTCGATTCGCAACTAGGGGCAAAACTGAGGTCGTGGGCACAACTGAGGGCAATCCATTAAATAACCCTTCTTTTATTTGTCGTTTTTCTTATTTTTTTATTTATTACTATATTTTTTCTTTATAGTTAACTTGGTTTTCTTATGGTTCTCTTTTAAGCTAGAATTCCAACTTTTCTATTTCATGATTTAATTTTTTTCTATTTTATTTAAAAACTATGTTTCATTTTTTTTTGTACATGTCATTTGATCATTTTAAAATTGGATTCAAAATTTTGTTCCGCTTATATTCGGGATGTGTTTCATGGTTGCTGATTTTTGTTCCGCCTATAGTAGTGATTTGTTATATAAGTGCTATAATGTTTTATAAAATTGGTCCTTCTTGGCCTCGTGGTTTTGTTCCACATAAAACGAAATTTTGAACCACATTTTGTTTCTCAGCCAATATATTTTTGTTCCACATGGTCCAACGTTTTATTCTGCAAAAAGTTGCGATTTGTTTGATATGCACTAAATTTTTATATCCCTTATTATGAAATTATCTTCGAGCTAGTGTAAATTATGTTCCATTAATATTTATCATCTAACTTTTTTATTGTTGGTTTTTAACTTTTTTCGTGCATTTTTCCTTTTCATCTTTCAAAACGTGATTTTCATATAGATGTCTTTTGGTTCACATTTATTCTAGAAATTTCATTTTCCAATTTAATATATCTATTTTTTGTTCTATTTTGTCTAATGGTTTTACTTCTTTTTGTAGTCGTAAGATGTTCTATGGGCACTAAAACAAGAATCGAAACTTTGTTTTGGCTTACAGTCTATATATGTTCCGTTGTGCTAAAATTTTATTCTACTTACTCAAAAAAAAAACTTGTTGTTTTAAGTTGTTCCATGAGCATTAAGCTTTTGTTTCACTTAGTTTAATATTTTGTGTTTCCCTTTAGTCATCATTTGTTTCTCTGGCGCTAAATTTTTGTTCCACCCTCGAAATAAGCATTCCTTATACAAGCACAAAAACTTGTTCATGTCAATCAAATCATTTTTCCACCACTAGTCTTAATTTATTCCATCGGCTCCAAATTGCACCCAGCGGTAGTCGTGATGATTTGTTCCATGCGTGCTAACAATTTATTCCAATATTTATTCCGATAATAGTCGTGATTTGACCTGAGCAGCAACTTATGTTTTGCCACCTTTTTACGGGGTAGATAGAAAGGTAGTGATGATTGGTGTTGTTGTGCTTTGCTGTACTTTGTGAATAACGAGAAAAGGACCCTACTAATGTTTTGCATGTCATTTTTTAATTCTTGGGTGAAATTGCACAAAAGCACGCTGCAAAAACTTTCATCAACAAGGGGGCTAAGAAAATGGATAAGGTGGCGCACGAGGTCTTTGGGTGATGACACGGTTGGCATCATGTGAATAGGGGAATGGCTATGTTGTTGTTTTGCTCTAGGAAAATACTTGAAATGCTTCTTCCACCCCTCCATAAAATAAGCTGGAAAAAACTTTTCCCCCGATACTTGGTGCTTATGTTTTGTTTTAGAATTTTGCTGCTCCATCCTTAGGACTAGAACGAAGTGTTGCTGGCATACGGAGAAGGTTTTTCTGTTTTTGCTACAATGTACTTGGAACTTGGAGACCACCGTTGCCGCACTCAATTTCTTAATGAAATTAGAAATCCCTCTAGGGTAACTCCAATGGGACGGTTCAAAATGGACACGGAACGAGTCCGGTTTTGTCCGTGTTGGATTGTTTCATGGACCGGCGTCCGGTCCTTATCCGCCCTTTTCTGGCCATGGCACCTAACGGGGTAACCCATTTGGTCTGCACTGTCCGCATTTTCAAAATTTACGATCATTTTTACAATTTGGTCGTCCTATATAATCTAAATTGAAACACATAAAATATTTCGGATGAGCAAATAAATTTATTTACATAATAAATTGAAATAACATAGTTTACCACCAAATAAATATTAACATTCTTCATAATAGAAAATAAATTATAAGAAAATGAGAAGATAAAACTTCTTCTTTACTACATAAGTCCACACATGCTCAACCAAATAATTTTAAAGTTGAACGTGAGTTGCCCGATCACACAAAATTTATGATGAAACTGGATAAACTATTCAAACGTTTGTCGGTCCACCCTTGGGCTCAATCAACTCACCCTGGTAAGTAATCCCATCCTTGGTCATAGATATTGTCATGATCATGCTCATCCTCCACGATCAAGTTATGCATGATCACACAAGCAGTCATCACCTCCCACATTGTCTCAATGCTCCATGTTCTGATAGGATGCCAAACAATTGTCCAACAAGACTGGAGCACACCAAAAGCACACGCCACATCCTTCCTTGTTATTTTGCAATCCTAGGCCTCTTCTCTTGTTGGGGATTGGAGATTATCTATACAATTGTAGACCACTGAATATAGATACCATCAAATTAGTTAGTACCACGGGGTGTATTGGTGGATATTGATCTTATAATTGACATCTTGAGAATTTCCTTCTGCAAGCATAGAGAACACCGGAGAGCGTCAAAATACACTCATATAATTGTGGGAACCTACCATGCCCAAGAAAGAGATGCACATCGCCCCCTTCTCTGTTACGATTCAACATGGGCACACACCCCTTACGGACCCAATGAACCTTGACCGCTTCTTCTCAATGTGGTTTTTCATTATGAGAAGTGAAGCAACATATGGAGATGATTCCACGGATGATAATGAACATATGATATTGTTGTAAAAAACTGACCCGAGTTAGCCATTGTACCTCACAACGAGGCCAAGCAAACGGTAACTTATTGTGGGCGGTGCAGTTCGCGGACGGGGATGAGTCGTGGCTGACAAATAATGCACAACCTGAACTACTCCGCTGGTGGCAACCTGCTCGAGCTACTCCGACAGTCATCTTCCTTCGGCTTGTGGCTGCGTCGGCGGGGGTTGGCGGAGGCAGAAGCAGTGTGGCGGCAGAGAGTGGCGGAGGAGGAGAGATTGACAAGTAGGGGGTGGGGGTGAGGTCAGGCATGCTGGCCTCTGTGCCACGAGCGGGCGGACGGGCCAGAGGACACTACAGGAATGAGGCTAGGTGCCGACGGCCGTCCGTTACGCCGACGACAATTTGTCGGGGTCGTCGGCGTAGTTTCCTGGCAGGCCAGCCGGTCGAGGTGGCCGTCGGCACACCTTTGCCGTCGGCGTAGAATGGTTGTGCCGACGGTCACCGTCGGCATAGATGGTCACAGGGCTACGCCGACGGCAAAGCCGTCGGCATAGATATGATTTTTTTTTCTGTTTTTCATTTAGTATGAAATAATTCATATCTTTAAATCCGTAAATCGAAATTTAATAAATAAAATGTCTAAATCGATTAGAAAAATGAGAGGAATCCAAATATGACATCCATATAATATTTTTCACCATGCATATGACTTTTTGTAACATATTTTTGGTACTTACTTACTTAAAAAGTCATTTTTGGCACTTAAAAAATGTAAAATCATATTTATGAAAATCGTTGTGGAAATTATTTTGGCACTTAAACAATGCACTTATAAGGTGGTCTACTATTTTCTATCTATTTGGATGTTCCTATTTCGGTGAGCCGTTTTGGTAGCTGCTTCACAAAAAAAGACTGTTTTGACACTAAAAAAATGAAAAATGGGTTTTTTATTCAACGAAAACCCTAAACCCCTTAGTCAATACTATTCTACAACCAAGATACACCAGTGTGTCAAATATTGCCTCATTCCGACATTTTTTGCTATGTTAAATGTCATACCCTAGCTCATTTTAGTCGAAAACCATACATCTTTGTACCTTGTAGCTCATTTCTGTGAAGGTTTTTTTTTATAAAAACCTCCATAACTCATGTTTATAATTTTTTCCAGGTGGTAGGTCACATAAAAGGATTCCATGTGAAGGTTTCCCATTTTTTTAATTTTTTTTTGAATTAGTTATGTCTAACCCTAGCCCGAAACCGAGACCGTAAACCCTAACGATAAACCTAAACCTAACTGTAACTTCGATCCAGCAAAAACCGTCAAAGATCTCTAAAGAAAGTATACATTGTGGATCTAAAAGTGATTTTTTTAAAAAAAATCATGACCAAAATATGTGGCACTCGTAGTTCAAATCAGACCCACTTCCAGCGAAATCAGCAGGAACTTATCAGAATTGTTTGAAATACCTAAGTATGTTTTTATATCCAAACCCAGGGTTAAATGCACTTATAAGGTGGTCTACTATTTTCTATCTATTTGGATGTTCCTCTTTCGGTGAGCCGTTTTGGTAGCTGCTTCACAAAAAAAGACTGTTTTGACACTAAAAAAAATGAAAAATGGGTTTTTTATTCAACGAAAACCATAAACCCCTTAGTCAATACTATTCTACAACCAAGATACACCAGTGTGTCAAATATTGGCTCATTCTGACATTTTTTGCTATGTTAAATGTCATACCCTAGCTCATTTCAGTCGAAAACCATACATCTTTGTACCTCGTAGCTCATTTCTATGAAGGTTTTTATAAAAACCTCCATAACTCATATTTATAATTTTTTCCAGGTGGTAGGTCACATAAAAGGATGCCATGTGAAGGTTTTCCATTTTTTTGATTTTTTGAATTAGTTATGTCTAACGCTAGCCCGAAACCGAGACTGTAAACCCTAACGATAAACCTAAACCTAGCCGTAACTTTTTGATCTAGCAAAAACCGTCAAAGATCTCTAAAGAAAGTATACATTTGGATCTAAAAGTGATTTTTTTTCGAAAAATCATGACCAAAATATGTGGTACTCGTAGTTCAAATCAGACCCACTTCCAGCAAAATCGGCAAGAACTTATCTGAATTGTTTAAAATACATAAGTATGTTTTTATATCCAAACCCAGGGTTAAATGCACTTATAAGGTGGTCTACTATTTTCTATCTATTTGGATGTTCCTCTTTCGGTGAGCCGTTTTGGTAGCTGCTTCACAAAAAAAGTCTGTTTTGAAATAAAAAAATGAAAAATGGGTTTTTATTCAACGAAAACCCTAAACCCCTTAGTCAATACTATTCTACAACCAAGATACACCAGTGTGTCAAATATTGCCTCATTCCGACATTTTTTGCTATGTTAAATGTCATACCCTAGCTCATTTCAGTCGAAAACCATACATCTTTGTACCTCGTAGCTCATTTCTGTGAAGATTTTTTTGTAAAAACCTCCATAACTCATGTTTATAATTTTTTCCAGGTGTTAGGTCACATAAAAGGATGCCATGTGAAGGTTTTCCATTTTTTTGATTTTTTTGAATTAGTTATGTCTAACCCTAGCCCGAAACCGAGACCGTAAACCCTAACGATAAACCTAAACCTAACCGTAACTTCGATCCAGCAAAAACCATCAAAGATCTCTAAAGAAAGTATACATTGTGGATCTAAAAGTGATTTTTTCAAAAAATCATGACCAAACTATGTGGCACTCGTAGTTCAAATCAGACCCACTTCCACCGAAATCGGCAGGAACTTATCTGAATTGTTTGAAATACCTAAGTATATTTTTATATCCAAACCCAGGGTTAAATGCACTTATAAGGTGGTCTACTATTTTCTATCTATTTGGATGTTCCTCTTTCGGTGAGCCGTTTTGGTAGCTGCTTCACAAAAAAAGCCTGTTTTGACACTAAAAAATGAAAAATGGGTTTTTTATTCAATGAAAACCCTAAACCCCTTAGTCAATACTATTCTACAACCAAGATACACCAGTGTGTCAAATATTGCCGCATTCTGACATTTTTTGCTATGTTAAATGTCATACCCTAGCTCATTTCAGTCGAAAACCATACATCTTTGTACCTCGTAGCTCATTTCTGTGAAGTTTTTATTATTAAAAACCCATTTTTTGAGTATTTTCCCAATTTTCTAAAACTATCAAGGTTTTTATGATGCAAAAGATGATATGGATGAAATATTTGAATTCCTCTCATTTTTCTAATCGATTTAGACATTTTATTTGTCAAATTTCGATTTACGGATTTAAAGATATGAGATATTCTATATTAAATGTAGAAAGGGAAAAAATAAATTAAAATTCATTTTATTGTTATTTATTCAAAAATATTATTACTTAATAATTGCTATTTATTCATAAATTTTCAAAATTTAAGTTGTAAAAAGTGTAACATCGTGACCCAGTGGTTAATATGATTGATATGATAGTTATATCAGTAAGTTCTAATTTCTCATTTGGAAGCTAATTTGGATGGAACTCAGAAGTTAAGCGTGCTTGGGCTGAAGGATGGGTGACCGAATGAAAAGTTTGACCAGGGTAAGTAGTTTGACTTGGGATTATGAGTGGAATTAGAGTTTAAGTATGTGACTAAGTAGGAAATTTCAGAATAGAATTAAAAAATATAAGTAATTTTTTTAAAAAATAAAAATAATGAAAAAAATGAGGAAAAAAAAATGTCGGCAAAGCTGTCGGCGTAACCTATACCGACGGCTTTCGCTACGCCGACGGTATTTTTGGCTATGCCTACGGGCCGTCGGCGTATACCTATGCTGACGGCAATTTGACCTAGCCGTCGGCATATCCGTCCGCAGCTTATCCGGAAAGATGCCATACCCAACCCAAATTTGAACTGAAAATGGGACCGTTTGTCATTATTTTTTATAGAAGAAAGCTACAGTTTGGCATTCAAAGATCAATGTACATTCATATCAACCTCGTCTCTGCCTAAACAATGAGAAGAACAATCAGTGACATTACAATCGGAGCTGCGGCTAGCCCGAAAGCACGAGCACATCCAGACACCCAGCCCTGTTGCTGCTATTGGTAGAAGAGCAGTGTGTAGAAGAGCTGGTTCCACGTGTCCGGGAGGCCAGGGAGGCACCAGTGGCTGCAGTCGGCGGAGCCTCCGGGGTTGGCGCGCTGCGCCGACGAGTAGTCGCCGCTGTACACCGACGGGTGCGCGTCCTTCCGCATCGTCGACAGCGCCGTGATGTCGAGCAGACGGACCGGGCTCTTCATGCCGCGCAGCACCGTCTTGATCACCTGCTCCTGGCCCGTGGGCTGCGCCGTCGAGTTGACCCCGGTAGTCGTCGGGACCGTCTCCCCGTAGCAGTTCCTGGACACCGGGTTGGGCCACTCCTTGGAGCTGTTCGAGCCCACGGTACAAATCAGAGAAGGCCACAGAAGCAATTCAAAATTCGCATTATTTTAACATTAATTCAAAATTCGCATCGATAGTGTACACTGTACAGTGTGCAGTAGGAGTATGGCGAGATGTGGGTCAAACAATGCTTGGAGCCATGTGTGAATTGAGATCGGTGCAGAGATTAGTTTACCTGTAGTGAGTGGGGGAGATGGATTGGAAGAAGACACGGGTCTTTGTCGGATCGACGTTGAGGTCCACCCAGCTGGCCCAGGTGGTCATCCCGCGCTGGAACGCCACCATCCTGTCCATGTCCGACGAGTACTGCCCGCCCTCCCCCATGTAATCCCACCTGCAAATACATACACACGATCTCGATCTGCAGGTTAGTTTTGTAAAGAAAGCTAAGTTTGTTTGGAAAAAGAAGCGATGTATGGACGTACCCCTGGAGTGTGCCGGTGTGCGTCCACCAGTGGCCGGAGTTGAACGAGAGCACGTCGGCGCCGCGCCACGCTTCGGCGTTCCCGGCGATGGCGTCGAGCATCAGGACGCGTTTCCCCTGCATCACGTCGATGTCCACCAGGTACGGCGCCCGGTAGAAAGACACCACCAGCTCGTACTCCTATATAATAACACATCCGATAAGTAAATAATAAAGCGGTCCATGGTATTGAGCGCCTGCACTTGCACGATGAAGTGCTAAAACGTACCATAAACTTGTAGGTGTAAAGAGGGTCGGCGGAGACGAGCTGCGACGGCGACTGCGGCGCGGCGGCGTGCAGCAGGCAGACGAGCGACTCCCACTGGTCACGGCCCAGCGAGTCCCCCACGAACATCACCGTCTTCCCCTTCATCCGCGTCAAGAAGTCGGCACCGTCAAACCTGCGTACAGTACAGTCGTCGTAAATCACCAAGATCGACCACGTCATATTATATAAGCCTCCTGAGGAATTTGCAGGACACGATCATGGCAGCAGTACCTACCTCGGTAGCTCGCAGCTGGCCGGCTTCCACCGGTACCGGAGGTAGTCGTTGTCCGGCCGGCCGTAGAGCTGGCAGTTGAACTGCGGGTCGATGACGGGACACCTGAACCCGGTGTAGGCCGCTGCCGCCGTCGTCATACCGTCGTCGCGGACCCAGCTGCCGCTGAAAACGTCGCATCCCTTGGGGCCGGGCAGGACGTCGCGCCGGTGGCCCCGAGCGAGCCCGACGGCGGCCGCCGAGCCGTACAGCGAGAAGGCATGCTGGAGCAAGAGGGCGAGCACAGTGTTCTTGCAGACAAGCAGCATCGTTGAAAGAGAAGAAATGGGAAGCAGAGGCACCTTTCCGGCGGCCTCTTTATACCACTGATGGATCTGCGATCGGCAGTGTCGCTGCGGCGGCGGATTAGCGATGGAAGCGGCTCGTGAAGAGAGTATTAATATTATTGCCCGATGGATCGGCTGAGCATTCAGGGGGAGGTGTGCATGTGAGGGCAAGATCGAGTTGTCCGTCGATTAGAGTTCACGTGATGCAGAGATCATCTTTGGAACTACGTGGATTAGGAAAGTGCCATGGAATCTATGGGTTCCAACTTCCTTGCCTTTGCCCTCTGGTGCACGTAGTCCTAGGTGCATGGAAAGATTTTGAGTTTTGGAATTCGTGCACGCATCGAAATGGAATGTTTTGTGCCCGCACGCAGAATCGAATGTGGAAAGATTTGTTTCTGGAATTTGGAGTAGGAATTTCCTTTCTATCTATCTGAGGCAGCAAATCTGAGCCGGCAAACTGGGACGGTCACATAAATGAGTGAGCGGCAGGCTGGAATGGGCACTGTTTGTGACTGTCACGGGCCAAGCTTTCCCCACTCTACTTGCTGCCTCGGGTCCATGTTGGATGTCGGAGCAGAAATTTTCAGCAGCAGATGAAAACCAGTTTTATGTCTGCGTGCACAATAGAAGGACGACTGAGACAGTGAGAACAGTTTTGACACGGTGACAGCTACCTACAGAATGGCCTGCCTGATGTTTGGTTCTGGTCATCAACTAGAATGTAATGGAACGGTTCTCCACCTAGCACCCATTCCCGTGTTTGGTTGGAAAAAAGAATGGAATTGAGTGGTTCTCAGAATGGGAATATTCCAGCTAGATTCGGAATGGAGTCGTTCCACCGAATCGGTGCACTACTAGGGAAACCCTTACCGCCGGCGGCCAAAATTGGGTTATCCCCGGCGGTTTGCAAACCGCCGGCGACCACCTCGCCGGTGGTAATACCTTACCGCCGGCGGTTTGTAAACCGCCGGGGGTAACCCTGGTTAGCGCCGGCTGTTTATGCCAACCGCCGGGGGTAACCAAAGTTAGCGCCGGCAGTTTTGATCAAACCGCCGGGGGTATATTGTTACCGCCGGCTGTTTCCAAGTTTCCCAAACCGCCAGCGGTAATATTTGACAGGAGCAAAAAAAAAAAACTCGAATTACACAGAATATGCAGAATATACATGAATATTGTTTGAATTTTACATGATCCGAGTTCATCAGACGCAGCCTCACGAAACTAAATTCCACCATGAACTGCAACGAAGTTTTGGTACTCCCTCCGATCCTCTGTTTTATTTCCAACGAACAAATTATTGAACAAGTGCATGAATTTCTTCAAATTATGTCTAACTAATAGGATGTGAGCTCGCATATTCACAGAAACGTGGAGATTATGATCCAACAAATTCCACCGTGGAAGCTCGGGTGTATCTAAGCACCATACCAAATCTTGCACAACCTGAAAAAGAAGCCAAGTACGACGGAAAAAAGTAATCAAATACTAAGCTTATTGTAAATTACAAAAAAGTACATGGTTTGATCAGGAATCATCAAACTAAAACATCAATTACTGAAAGAAAGAAAAATAGCACAAGGATAAAATATGACTACTTAACCACTCCGTAAAAATATGACTGTCTACTCTAATTCTGCAATGTAAATTAATTTTTACAACAGCAAGTTATAAGAACATTCATGGCATCAAACTCGATGGCCTATACATGAAGTACCAAGGGCAGGTAAGTTGCCTGCGACACTTGCATATAACACACCAGGCCAAGTGTATCAATTGATTCAAGAAACAGCAAATATTTTCCTTCATGACACATGCAATATCCAGGGCAAGATCATGAGATGACCAACTCTTAGAAATCATACCTGCACATGGTATCTCCTGGTCTCCTTCCAAGTCATAGATGAATATGCCTTCAAGTTTGAGCTCGCTGTCCTCCTTGTTATCCTCAACAAGAACAAGAAACAATGGTTAGTAACTTTATAAAAGACCAAACTTTAAGGAAAACATTGGACACTAAGAATATTAACAAAAACAGGCCCAACCCTTAGATGCAGACAAGTAATCCACTCTAAATTTCTCGAACTATATAAGCACAGAGGATTCACATACAACAAACAAAATATCTATGCCACCACAAGCTTGTGCTGTATATACAGAAAATCCACAAGTACTGAACAAAGCGTATATTGATGCCGCACGTTAACTATACTCACATCAAGCAGAGAAGCAAATAGTGCAGTAAGTATATACACAAATAGGACATCTAGGGATCAGTTCATAAGGAAGTCACAGTAACCGGATATACATAGTCATTTCTGACATATTCCCTTTTGTAAGTTCTACTACATCATGTAAAACCTTTGCATATATGTGTTCTTGCATATTTGGATCTGCTGCAGAAAAAATAACGAATTGGCCAACTAAAGATATCAGAGTTTTTTTTTCTACACATCATTGCATATTTTGGTAGTACTCTCCCAATTTTATATGGACATGCAAAAACCAAAAGTGAAGCACCTTGAGCGTACTACACTACGACGACCACTGCATTTTATCCTTCATCGCAAAAGAATTGGAGCTAGAGCATCAACATATATAGAAATAATCATTCACCAATCTGATCGTTCTTGCTAATATCCAGGACAGTGTAACTAACTTGAAATAATCAAACAGAGGCATATAATAAACTAAGAGTATAAAACCTAAAAATGAACAGGGAGATCTATACCTTCCTCATGAGTCCTGCGACGGCCTCGAGCAGGATCAGGCATGGGGCGCTGCAAACAAACATGAGGGGAACTAGATGGTTTCAGGATCTCGAGATTTGGTAGAAAATTAGATCGATTGAAGGAGGATCGAGAGAGATCCCCACAGATTGCGAAATCCCATGGTTAAAAGCCAAATTCCTACAATATATACCAAAATCGAAAGTGCGAGGAGGAGGGGGGCGATGGCGAACTCACCTGCAGTTGATCCTCCAGGGGGCGGTTGACGAGGCAGCGGCTCTGTCCACCGGCTCCTCCACGCGGTCGACGGCGCGCGGCTACGTCAACGAGGCCTAGCGGATGGAGATCTCACGGCCACCATCGCCGGGAACTTGGCCTCCATCTCGTGCTCCCTGCTAACGCCGTGATTCCTGGGGCCGTCGCTAGGCTGCGGTGTGGAGCGGAGAGGGAGAGGGAGGGGTTAGGGTTTTCTGGTTCTGGGAGTGGGAGTGGATCGAGTGGAGGATGGGGTAGGTAGGGCTGGGCGCGAGGCCAAAAGGGTGGGTCTGCACTCTGCAGGGTTACCCGGCCAGCTATTTTCTACCCCATTTATCCCCGGCGGCTGCGCTTGTCTCCCGCCAGCGGTAGGAGGGGTTACCCCCGGCGGTTTATGTTGTAGCCGCCGGCGGTATTTGTGGGGTGCCCGGCCCAGTTTATCCCTGGCGGCTGCATATCTCTCCCGCCAGCGTTAATGGGCTTATCCCCGGCGGTTTTGGGCCAAACCGCCAGCGGTATTTTGAGTCCAGCCCATCTGACTTTACCACCGGCGACAAATATTGCAAACAGCCGGCGGTAACGTGTGCGGCTATAAGCGTTTTCCTAGTAGTGGGTGGAAGGGAAAATTGGTTATGTACCATTAAAAGATCCCATCTTTAGGAAAATACCATCAAAAGATTTGGCTTTAGGAAAATACCATTGAAAGTTCACAACGTTATCGATTTCTACCATTCCGTCAGTTTTTCTGTTGATTTCCACATCTTTCCCATCGATCTTTCAACCTGAACTCAACTTCCATTCCATGGACTGTAACCGGAGGTGAAGAAGAACGGTGGCACCAATCGCTTCAGTTTCCAGTCCAAGATTTGACGAAGGACATGGGGGAGGAGCGCCCGCGTCATGGCTGTCGCTCGTCAGCCCCGCGGTGGTTGACAAGGGAAGCTCCAGCCGTGCGAGAACCGGACGTCGCCCATGGCTGCGCTGCTGTCCCCGGGGCGGCAGACAAACGCCGGTCGCCGAACATCGTCGCGCGGCTCATGGGACTCGACGCGCTACCCCACGACACCTACGAGGGGGGACACGGGCAGTGCGGTGTTCTTGGAGAAGCTGTGGACTCGACGTGCTGCCTGCCGAATGGCGCCGAGGAGGGAGGACACCGGCAGCATGGCGTTTTTCGGGAAGCTTCGACGCGCTGCCGCACGGCGCCGACGAGGGGGAAACCAGCAGCGCGACGTTTTTCGAGAGCTGCGGACTCGACGCGCTGCCGCACTATCCTAGGCTCCTAGCGCCTGGTTCAGCTCATGAATGACAGCGAGCAGAGGAGGACGCCCAGGAGTTGGTTAGAGTGGAGGAATTGATGGAGTTAGCCATGGCGGGAGGAAGAAGATGGAGTTGAGCAAGAAATCAAAGTGTTCGACTCAAATTTTCAGCTGAGTTAACATGGAGTTCACGATGATGGTACAAATCGATAACGGAGAATGCTTTCGGTGATATTTTCGTAAAGCCAAATCTTTTGATGGTATTTTCCTAAAGATGGGATCTTTTAATGGTACAGAACCAATTTTCCCTCGGTGGAATGTGCACGTTCCGGCCAGTCATCAACCGTAAATCTCTCTCTTAAATGCAAACAAAACTCAACTAATCCAAAACCTATCCTCTCCCGTTGTTTCTCCCATGGTCAAAAGGAAAAGGAGCCGGCCGGCGGCGGTAGAGAAACGAAAATAGAGCAGCGACGGGGGCGGCCAGCCGGCGGCGGCGGTGCGCAAGCCGCAGCACCGAGTAGAGGTTCCGCCGGCAAGCTGCAGTGGCGGCCGGCCGGCGGCGGCGGTGCGCAAGCCGCAGCACCGAGCATAGGTTCCGCCGGCAAGCTGCAGTGGCAGCCGGCCGGCAAGCAGGCGAGCGGGCAAGCCGCAGCACCATGCAGAGGTCCGCGGGCGAGCTGCCGCGTCGGCCGGTCGGCAAGCAGGCGATGACAGCTAGCTTCTTTGTAGATTTGTGCGGCATGCTGCCGATCCGTATTCTTTTATTTTACTTTGCTTGCATAGTTTGATGTATATAAGTTGTACTTTGTTAAATTGTTGGATCAAATAAAATTATTTGTTCTGTATATATGGGAGCTAATATCACCACATGTGTATTAGTAGATGAGCTAACCCAGATTCGCTCAATTCCATCTCACCAACCAAACGCAAGAGTAGAACCATTACATTCCAGTTTGTAGCTCCAACCAAACAGAGGAATGTAACCGACCCATTCCCCTAGAATAGAACCATTACATTACATTCCACTTGGTTCTACAACCAAACACTTGGAGAATAAAGAAGCATGTCGCGTCCATATTAATTCACCGTTTCATTTCTTTTTAGGCTATTTTCCTAAGTCTATGGGCGTGTTTGGTTGCTTATACCCAACAATATTTATTTGTTTGGTTGGCTAGGCTTCAAGCGAGACATGGCAGGAATGGTTGATTTACCCGTCTCTGTAGGGCCGCACTCGAATGGACGCTATGTGCCAACGCGTTTGCTTGCAGGCAAAAGTGTGAGAGACACGACTAGCTCCTTCATAACTTCCTCCCCCTCCTTCCCACACACACCTACTTCCTTACCGCCCTGTTTCCCCACGTGGGGAGAAGTGCAGGAGTCATGATTGTCTTGCTCATGCCATGTTTTGAATGAACACTATGAATATGTATTGGATATGAACACATGTAAACACCGTGAACATGCTTTGAATGATGAAGGCCATGAACATGTTTGCAATGTTAATCACCAATGTCTCTTCCATTGACAAGGTGACGAAATAGAGTGGGTTGCGTCTTCACACCAACATCTGGGTTTGACGACGTGCTCCCCTAGGAAACACTAGGCAAGGAAGCATGTTGTGTCGGGTAGGCGAGAGGTGGCGATGCCGATGAATTCATAGGGGCGCCCTCCCAAGCTGGGTCACCTGCCCAAATCGATGGTGCCGTGCCTCTTCTATGTTCAGCCAAACATGGATGACATGCATATGCTTATCATCCTGAGGGATTTCAAGAATCCTCTCAAGGAGCCCCTACAGGTGAAGCTGCCTAGGTGCATGCCGCTAGCCAATTGTTGATGCTAGGCCGGTCCTGCGATTTCAAGGATCCTGGACAAAACTAAAATTCTAGGGCCCTTAGTATAAATAAGTACGCATATATGTGTGTTAGCGAAATAGAAATCAAACGAGAGAAGTGAGAGACGTTGTTAATACCTTCTCATGATCACTCACATTGTTATCATCCGCGTTCATGTCGACGTTGTGTTCTATATTGATCTCATCTCGTAGATTAATGTTACTTTGTTCCCAACAAAAACTAGCGCCAACTCGTCTGGATTTTTGAAGTGCTGGTATTACTCTTCAAAAAAAAGTGAATAGATTCCCTATATAAATCTATGTTCATGTTTGCCCTTTTCCTTTTTGCAGCACCGAATAAAGGCTTCATAATAGCATTGCAAATAAAAGAAGAATTGATAATCAAAATTAGGACATAACATAAATCAGATATACTAAAAAATTAGAGAAGATCGATCGATCAATCTACCTGGTACGGCCATGCGGCGCGGCCCTTGGAATCGGAAATACGAGAACCAATCATCAATCGAGATGCGCTAAGAGCATGTCTAACAGACCCCCTAAATTTCTGCCCTGTATAATGCGAGTACAGGGCCCTGTATTCGCTTTCGACCGGCCGAAAACTCGTCCAACCTAGCAGACCCCGTATCCCCACCCCGTAAAATACGGGGTCTGCTAGGTTGGACGAGTTTTCGGCCCGTAAAAACAGGGTTTTACACAACTATTTCAGACAACTATTTCCGATCAAACATGGCAAATACAAAACATGTGATGCATAATTCATAGTTTTTACATCACAACGCGATCAACGCGATCATAGGCAATGTTCTAGCCATGGAGGTTCCCAAAATGTTGCCACCACCAACGCGATCAACGCGATGAACCATCAACCATCAATGAGTTCATCGCCAGCACCACCACCACTCATCGGAGACTCACCTCGAGGAGTCGAGGCACCAACGTCGCTTGCCCCACGAGCTTGACGCGCGAGCAACTTCCTCGCCATGATGTCCGCCTTGGTCTCCTTCCACCACGCCAGCTGATCCTCGTCCATGTCCTTGGTATTCATCATCATGATCTCCTTCTCCTCGGCCAAGAGCTCCTTCATCGCCTTGGTTTCTTTGAGTGCCAACATCCTCGCTTCCAACTCAGCCTTGCGCATTGCATCTTCCCGCCTAGCTTCCACCTTGGCAAGCTTCACCTCCTTCTTCTTCTCGATGATGAGAAGCTTGGTCTCCAATGTCTTCATTGTTAATGTCTCCCTTGACTTCATGAGTTGATCCATCTTCTCCTTGAAGCTAGCTGCCTCGCCTTCTACCTTCAGCCTCTCCTTCGCTTTCTTGGTGCCCTTGGGCTTGCCTTTGTTTCTACCACTCATGTCTTCCTCTTCATCATCCATGTTGAGCATTGCCTCCTTCTTGCACTTTGGTTCTTGGTCCCTCAACTGCCACTTGGGAAGATGTTGAAGCAATGCAAAGCAATGTTGGAACTGAAATTCCTTATGCTTGGAGTCGGCCATGTCTTTGTACCGCATTTGAGCATACTTGGGCTGCACAACAACAATATAATGTGATGTTTGCACATCAACAACACATAGTTTGCACAACAACAAACTTAGAAAACTTACATAGTCTTCCGGTACGGATCCACTAGGGGGATTATCGGCCACCTGGTCCATGGCAGCACTCCAACGAGAACAAGCTGGTTTGATCGAGTTCCACCGGCCTTCAAGGGAGTGGTAGGATCGATCCGCCAAACTCTTCGTGCGAGGCTTGAGCTAGTGATAAAGATCCTCAATGCGCTGCCAATAGCGCTTGCCGGTTTGGTCTGTGCCGATGCACGCATCCATCCCCACCCTACCCCAAGCACGGACCAAGGTCATGTCTTCAATCTCGGTGTAGTTGGACATGCGTGGCTTCGGCGGCACGCACGCAACAGCCGGCTCGACCTCAAACACGTCGTCGTCGACCTCTTCGTCACCCTCACCCTCCTCTTCGTCGCCATCATCCTCATTCTCCTCGACACTAAGCTCCTCATCGAACGCACCGATGCCGGTGTCCAGGTCCACCGAGGAAGCGTTGAGCATGTCCATGTACGATGTTGTGGACGCAACATCGAACACCTTGTCGGCGTCGGTGAAGGGTGGCATCGGCGCGGACGGAACGGAGGGAGGAGGGGTCGCGGCCTTGGACGGTGGGGCGGCGAGGCCGACGCGGCTGGCTGGCTTCTTCGCCTTGGTCGGCGGGGCACCCCTCGGCCCCGCCGCCTTTGTCTTCACCCGACTCCCTTTCTTGGCAGCGGCAGGAGTCACAGCTGGCGCAGCAGCCGCCGGGGCTTCGAAGACGCGTTTCGCGATCCGCTTCCTCTTCCCGGGGAAGGTGGCGGAGATAGTGGCCGCCACGTCGCCGTCGCTCGGCTGAACTCCCATGACACCCACGGGGACATCGACCACCGCTGACGATGGTGGTGCACCGCCGGCGGTCAGGGGGGGGGGGGGCTTGCGGCGAGATCGGGCCGCGTGGTGGCCGGGAAGGGAGGGGCGGAGGAGATCCGGCGGCGGCGGCAGCGGTTGGGCTCGCTGAAAGCCTTCGCGCGCAGTGGAGGGGAGAAAGAGGGGTTGGCCCTGTATTCGGCCTTCCACCCCGCACAAGTAGGGGGCGAGGAGCCGCCCCGTAGCGAAACTGAAAAAAATCGATACGGGGAGACTGATTTACGGGGTCTGCTAGACGGTCGGGTAGAGCCCTACCCCGTATTTCGACAGTTATTTTACGGGGTTGGGTGTTTTAGGGGGTCTGTTAGACTTGCTCTAAGGCGTGCGGCGGGCGAGATGGGAGAAATGACAGTCAAGCACGGCGACGAAGATCTCTTGGTTTTCGTTTTGATCGGACAAGCATTCAGCGAACAATTATTAAATCTAATCACGTCTTTGACTAGCACGTATACCGACTCGATGTCTCGATCGCTAATTAACTCGCATGTTGGATCAACTGCCAAAGCGAGAGGAGCGGAGACAAAAGGCCAAGTCGGCCCATTACTAGTTCGGAGCCAACCACGGTCCACAGAATAGCCTATTTTTGTTTTACTATTTTTTACATGCCTTACACTATATACATATATCTAGAGGGCTCCCAAAATTCATGGACCCGGGATGGCTGCCCCTCCAGGCCCCCTCCAGGGCCGACCCTAGATGCTGCGGGATGTGGATGCAAGTCTAGAACTTTGTCAGCAAGGTTGTCCTCAACCGAGGCTAGAGTGACAGATGAACTACATAAGAGATAATTTTCATCATTAAAAACCGTGTCATTCCTACATAGTCAAAGTTATTACGGCAATCACTCCCACCCTAGTAAGCTTTTTGGACTTATAATCTATACCATGTAGCCAGTTGGCAACACTGCATGGCAGAACAAGTTTGAAGCTACTTGGATGACTGACCATATAGAACGGACAAACAATTATCGACCAACACATCTTGATGGAAAGTGCTTTATACATAGAATCTACCGATAACTTCCCATTCTCGTGTAAATTCCAATGAAAACATCAGGCCCTTGCAATAACTGGACCATAGCTAGTCGTCCTAACAGAGCATTCCATGCCGCAAGTTTGGGACCTAGTAAATCTCGTCTGAACGTCACATTAGCTGGAGATGTCTCCAAAACCGTAGCGATAGTAACACTCTTGTGACGAACAATATTGTATAGAGCTGGATATTGTTCCCGAAGAGTGGTATTTCCCAACCACTTATCCTCCCAAAATCAAATCTCAGAGCCATCTTTAATGGAAAAATATCCAAATCTAAATAAATGTTTCTTTGTCGCCATCAGAACCGCCCAAAAATGACAGTCACCTGGCTTCCAAATAAACTGTGACAAATCATTTGAGCCAATATATTCCAAACAAACTTGTGGCAAAAATGAGAATATATAGTCCCCCATCCACAAGATGCGAAACTACCCCATCAATTGTGCCATTGGATTTTGCGTGCTCAATCGTGGTAGCTAGCATGTCCTCCACTATGTTAAATAGTATTGGTGATATTGGCTTTCCTTGTCGTAATACTTTTCTTGTTTGAAAGTAATGGCCAACGCCATCATTGACTTTAATGGCCACACTACCTCCAGTGACAAAACTATGGATCGGAACTCTCCACCCATCTGAGAAACCTTTCATTCTCATAGTTTGTTGAAGAAAGTACCATTTAAAATGTATCATATGACATTGCAATATCAATTTTAGATATCACCCCATTCAACGTTTTTCGGTGTAGTTCATGCACCGTTTCATGTAGGATGACTACTCCATCGAGTATGTTCCTTCCTTGCATGAAAGCGGTTTGCGTGGGATGTACCACCTTATCAGCTATCAAATTTAGTCTCATTGTTGCGGTCCTGGTGAATATTTTGAAGCTAATATTAAGAAGACATATAGACCTATAGTGTTGGATCCGTTATGCATTATTAATCTTAGGTACTAGAATTATCTCACCAAAATTCAAGCGAAACAAGTCTAATTGTCCAGCACGAAGACATGCAAACAAATCTAGTGTAGTTCCGGCCTAATGACCTTCTAGAAATTATGGTAGAACTTAGCGGGGAAGCCATCCAGGGGCCTGGTTAAGTTCCATTTATAAAACCACTATTCTCACCTCTTCCTCGGAAGAGGGCGCAGTAAGAAAAGCATTTTCCTCATCTGAAATTTGGGTGATATCATATGTTTGGGACTCGTCTAAAGAGAAGGCACCTTTGAGTTCCATAAACAAACTTTTATAATATCTTGCGATATACATTTTAATTTGCTCAACCCCCTCAACTAGACCCTCATCTTGTTGGAGCGAATAGATAAGTTTCTTCCTTTGCCGCCCATTTGCCATATTATGGAAGTATCTTGTTCGAATCTCTCTTAAGAATAAATTGAGATTTTGATCGTTGGTACCATTTGAGCTCTTCTTCTCACAGAAGGTGTGCAATCTGTGGATTTGATTGACTTTTTAGTTTAATCTCTTGCACAAACAAATGGAAACCTTCCGCTATCTCTTTGAGTTCATCGATAATGGATGAAAGATGAGATTTTTCATTTTTAGGTATACCAGTTGTATGTCGGGCCCAACCCCTAAGGTGTTTTCATATGGTACAAATTTTATTATCCCGTCTTTGGATTGGTGTGCAACCAACAACTGGTCATGCCCAAACCTCTTGTACCATATCATAGAAACCATCACGGTTCAGCCACCCAAGTTTGAATTTGAACTGGTGTTTCCCATGTGATTTTAACGAACCGGCTGACAATAGAATTACCGCATGGTCCTATAGTACCTCAGTATGTGCTAGAGATCGTACAAACGCCACACGATATTTAGATTCTCATTTGGTATCCATAAGCACATGCCCTAGCTTCTCGTATGTCATGTCAAGAAGACTATTGGTCCACATGAATTGTCGTCCTGTCATTGGTACCTCTCGCAAATTCAAACTGTCAATCACAACATTGAATAAGAAAGTCCAATGTTCATCAAATAGACCTTTGCACTTTTCGTGCCGAAATCTTAGCATATTAAGAAAACCCTCATATGAGAATAGTATGTGGGTTATCTTTAGCCAGATTTACTAGTTCACGAAGAAAGTCGGATTTATATTCTTCCTCGACAACTCCATGCACCAGCCACCAAACTCCAAATAAAGTTATCAAACTTATTCTGGAGGTGCAGTTTTATATAAAACACACCCTCCAAACAGGCCAACGCATCAAAAAAGTTTGACTTCACGTTGAGTAGGATACCTCCAGCTCAATCGGAGTTTGACTTAACGTCGAGTAGGATACCTCCAGCTGAATCGGCCTCTTAGGCAATGCAGGGAACCAAACAAGTTACACAATGTGGCTCCAAACCTGCATGAGGTGAAAAATGCACGCCGGGGCCATATGCCCAAAGTGGCTAAAAAATGTGCTAGCAGCAAAACTCCATGAACTCAAGTCCAAACGTCTGAGGCTATCATCCTCAAAACTGGATTTTTAAATGCGAGAAATTTCGGTAGATTTTGGTTCCTACCTTGTGGGTTAGGGTTGCTCGCTCGCCTTGCCTTCCGCCTCTGGACTCCAAACACAGCTCGAAGAAGGGGTGGGGTTGTTTCTTGCGCTCTCTACAAGGTATGGGGTTGTGCTTTCTTAGATTCTATGATGTTTCCACTGCTCGATCGAATGTTCAGAATCTTTCAAGCTCAATTTGATGAGTGGTCTTACGTAAAAAAAAAAGTGCATCCGCGTCACACGAACGCTACAGAGTTAAGAGCACCATAATCAAAGCACAAGTCCAAAAGAATCCTTATAAACTGATGCGACTTCTTCTTTCCCAGTTAGATAATATAAGTGCGTGATACTGATCTACACCGTGAAGCAAACCCTCCCTAGAGAGAGCAGATTAGCGTCTGACTGACTAAGTGACGAAGCTAAGCGGATGACTAAAGTCTATACATACACAATGCTTGCGTATTTATTGTGCAAAATTTCAGCCTCCTAGATCAAAAGCATTGGTGGAATGGATCCACCCCCTTGGCCCATTTTATGGAGACCCTTAGCCACGCATTCCTAGTTTCCGACAGCCACCGCTCTTTCGACTCCGTTTGTAGCATTTACCCGAGAACTTCAATTTCATTCCTCGACAGCGACCCCTCTTTCGGCTCCGCTTGTAGCATTTACCGGAGAACTTCAATTTCAATCCTGGAGGCGTTTTTTCCTGCAAAACACAGTGACGCAAACGAGTTAGTCATGTGCAGGTATCTGAAGCATGAGTAAAGCAAGCATACCACATATGCAAGGTACGTACTGCGGCAGGCTTAACCTCAGTCAAAACACAATTCTCGTTGCACTGATCTGCACCAAGACTAGAAATATATCATCATCAACACCCCATACAGAAAATTGTGTCTACATAAGAATTAGATAAGGCGTTCTTACGGTTACTGTAGAATCTTAAGTTGGTATACTGCTACAAAAAAGTTGGTAGAAATAACATACAGGCTCACTGAGTGACAGTAACTGGTAAAGAAGGTTGTCAACTAAGAGAATAAAGTTGGTAGAAATAGCACACAGCCTTTCAGACCAGCACTAGTCATAAAAGTTCCCGGATTACGGCAAAGTTTGACATAACAATGTCATTGCATAGTCTACAGTATTCACCTCTTTAAGCAATGTTCACTAGTTTTTCCTTTGCCTTAATACAAGAAAACCTACCTGCCATAGGGTTGCCCATGAGTGTCAACTGTAAACCTAACTTCTTGGTTTGGAGTACTAGTGGGTACATCAATGGCACAACTGTCCTCTTCACCGCTGTTACTCCGAATTTCCAGTAGCAGCTCAGGCTCCAGTCGGTGAGTATCTTCCATCACCACTGAAGTGCTTTCTTGACTATCGCTTTCCAATATCTCATGAACGATACTACATTCCAGATGGTATTTAGCACCTGTAATTGCCAATAAGAGCTTTATCAAAGTATGCAAAAAGTCAAGCATGTTTGAAGCAACTTATCAGTTCAATACTCTACATTATATTGTGTATCTACATATGCGCAGACAGAGACAAGAACATTCATATTCAAAGTTAGCATCAATTTTCCAAAATGCTTAACTACTATTTTGAAACTCATTTTCCCTTTTAAGATTCCAGAAAACTGATATCCTAAGTGTTCCAGACAACCAAGTAGCAAGTGCTCAATCTACATCAATAACTAGAGAGAGATAGAGACCATTCAACTCTTCTGGATGACTAAATGCATCACTTGAAACCTTCTGACAGATAGTGGTTCCCCAAGAGTTGAAACTGGAGTTCTCTGCCAACTCTAAACTGTTATAGTTAGTCGGTGATGTATCCCTCAACTCTTCCAAATGATTCGATGCATTATTTACGATCCTGTCACTTCTAGTGGTTCTTTCAAAACTGACAATGCTGTTCTTCCCCAGCTCCATTTCTTCAGAATTAAGCATCAACTGGATGCTCATATCCTTTGGATTATGACCCGCAACACTTAAAATCTTCTGACACATGGTGGTTCCCTGGAAACTGAGAACGCTGCTCTCTGCCAATTCAAACCTGTCAGAGCAAGACATTGCTTTGAAACCAAAGGATCCTGTCCATGTTTCCAGAAGCTGAGGAACTGCCGGTAAGACAAGCCTTTCCACACCCCAGCCAGAAAGTAACTGGAAAGTTAAAGGAAGTGAATAAATCAGCACACAGCAACAAAATGCCGGGGACAAGCAAATGGGAACTTAACGTCACAGTATTCAGAGTAATTTCGTAACTGACGATGATTTCGAAATAAATGTAAGTAGTACAAACCTTCTCCAGTTCATTCATCACAAGGCGACACATTCCTTGTCGACGATATTGAACTCTTGTGCCAATAAGAGGCAGTTCAGCAAACTTTTTCCCACATACCCTAATCAGATAAATGAATTGTGATATGGGAAAAAAAATGCTAAAATAAAAGCTTTCAATTACCATGGAGGACAACCGTGAAGGCTAAAATACCTAAAAGTGCCGACAGATATTAGCTCACCATCTTTGTGGAGAAGTATTGAGTAGAATCCCCTAAAATTAAGACGTCTGAGCTCTGATCTGTAGACGATATATATAGAATTAGCCTCCATTTATGACAATTAATAACTAAAAGAGAAATATCGGTCACATTTAGATAAATAATATGTACATAGATAAATTATTCTGCTGAATAAACTAGAAAAAATAGGCAAGTTAGGTAAACTTTCTAGCACGTCTTAGATGAAATAAAGAAACGACATGTTAACTGGGAGTTACACTTACTGACAAGTCATTGCAGAATCAACTGCAATGACTTGTCAAAATATCACTTAATGTAGTTTGCGCATTATAGAAGAATATCCATGCCATAAAAATGACAAATAATCAAAATTAAGCTTATTTATAGTTCTTTACATTGTGTAATATATTACTCCCCGTGTTTTGCTATATCTGTCCTCAGCCTACCATAAGAACAACCAAGGAAACACCAAATCTAAGAGGAGTTAGAAATGACCATGCATACCCCTACTAAATGACGTTACAACCACTTAACCTCTTCCAAAAGCATTAAAGTAGTGGTAGAGAGCTGAAATATTGCATTAACTACACCGCTTATTCCCTCAGTGGACAAAATATCTTGAAAGAAAGACTACAAAGATAAAGGACTGATATTGTGAAATGAAGGAAGTATAAGCTAATGTTTTCCATAATCCCAGCAAACCTACCACATAAAGATTAATCTACACGTGATTAATAGAGGATAAAATGAAGACAGAAAGACTAAATGGTGCCATAGCAGTTCTTACTCTCTATTGAAGATAATATCTTCAGAAAGATCCCTCCGTGTGCGGGGCTCGATAATAGTAACAAAACATTCATGAAGAACATCAAGCGCGATGCACAACTTGCCATACTGTTCTGCCATTTTCTCACTGTCAAAATCGCCATGGTCAGTGGCATTTTCTCTGCCAAATCTCAGTATGGTACATGATAAGCCTTCAACTGCAGTTGGAATTGGTTTCCCAATAAGCTCTTGCAAATGCTGGAATATCTGCACATCAGAGTTCATCATGTGACGGCTAAGAGACAATATAATGAGCATGCAACAAGTTCAACTTTTATTCCCAAGTAATTCAGGGTGGAAACAGCATTTTATCTAAGTCTGCTATACCTCTGAGCATCCTCTACTGCAAAACCAGCACCCTTCTGGACAGCAGGTAAGTTGATCACCTTTGTTTCTAATGCAACCAACATGATCTGCCAAAATATGATGAAAAAGAAATCAGCGGATTTTAAAACACAATTATATATCATTATGAGTGTTCAAAAAAGCATACATTCACGTTCACACTGATCACAGTACATAATAGTCTTCTCAGTGAATTGGTTGGTATCAGGATCATAATCCCCCGAGTCACAAATACTGCATCTGCAAGATGGACAGTACCAGCTTCCTATCGGAGTGGCCTACAAAAGCATTATGTTACTGAATTTCCATTCATCAGACAAGGAAGTTCATATAACAAGAAATGCTGGTTACGTACAAAAACAAAGAAATGTAACAAGCATATGAACTAACTATGAAGTTGAGACTACATGCTCGGCATATATTATTCAAAAGAGAAAGTGAACAGACATTCCAAGTGCTCACTACAATTCATATGAGCTTGCAGTTCGAGTGGAAAATATTCAATGGAGCACTAGTGATCAGATAAGAAAAGTAAAATGGCTTTTGAAGTATACACAGAAATGACATGCTTCTATGTTGTGACGGGAGACTAGCAACAATATGGGCATGAAAAGTTAGAAAGCTCAGACTAGAAAAGTTCACTCTGATAATATAAGGAGTACCTCCAGACCAACACAAGCATGATGGAAGGATGAAGGACAACTGTCACAAAGTAATATGTCCCCACCATCATTGCATATAGAGCATATTGAATCACTTTCCATATCTGAATAATTTTTCTTCAAGCGCACATGCAGTGAATCTTTTGGCTTGTTTTCACCCATTAATTGAACTAAACACTGTGAAAGGGACCTCCCATCCTTTAAAAACATATGAGCAGCAGGTAACTGGGTACTGCACCCAGCATGAACTTCAAAACTTTCCAGAGTGAATAGTTCATTGCAACACTTGCATTTTATTCCATCTCTAGTAATGGAACCTTCCTTTATATGAGGCCCATCACTTCTTTGCGGCTTATAAGTAAGTTTGACTCTTGGTAATAGAATATTTTTGTCTACTAACAAAGACAGAATGGTTTTAGCACGATGCTGAGATGGGAAGATCTGTCCATGTCTTGAACTCAAAACTCGTGCATGGCTCATAGGAACTGATGATGATTTTCTTTTCTTGGATTTTCCAAAGCTTGCATTATTCTCCTTTTGATATCCTTGCTCTAGGTATCCCTTACATGCTGCCAGCAGACATTCGTAGAGCTTTCCATGTGGATCATGATACCGGGGCTCCTGTTTGTTACTAGATTTTTTCTTTCGCCAGACTTTCCACCCGGCAGACTTGAGAAAATTCTTAGCTTTTAATCTCAGGCGTTGCTTTTTCTTGGAGTTTTGCGCGTCAGCTTCCATGTAGTCTAAATATTGTCTGATGTCATCAGATTTGTGTCCACGTTTACGTTTACCAAGTGTTTTCAGGTCCCTTGAAACTGTTGCATCAAGATTTACTCTGTGTGCTGCCAAATAATTGTGATCATCAGGTATGCCTTCAATTCTGCCCCCTTGAACTTGTTTAACACATTGAACTGCGAAGCTCCTGAGTACATTAAGGAAAGAAACATAGGTCTTTCCGTCAGGTGACTTCAACCGGTATCTCTTAATAATATTTGATTTACCATTAGTTCTTACAATCTCATCTTCTCTGAACTCAATAATCCAACCTAATGCCAAGAGATGCTTCTTCAGCTTCGTCCTCATGGTTTCGTTAATATGTCCCTGGGAAAGATTGGTAACCTCTTGGTAATTAGCAAGCAGTGAGCCTATCAGTGGGGAAAATTCTGCATTTAATTGCTCTTGTTTCCAATAAGCTGAGGCATCCGTACTCAACTTATTATAGGATTTGTCCTCCCTTAGGGCAAGATCCATGCAAGTTGAGTTGTAATCTTCATTCTTTCGTGTCACACTATGTAAAACCAAATTATTTGTAAGACAATGCTGGCGATTACCTTTTGTCTCTTTCTGTGCCAGATACGCCTCACATGCTCCTATAAGAGATATGAACCGCTTCCCATCAGGAGAGACACAATACTTGTTCTTAGGTCTATCTTCTACAAAGGTCCACCCTAATGATTTAAGATGGTGCTTTATAGACTCCCGTTTGGCACGAGCACTTATCCTGTCATTGCTGCGATAGTACGAGATGAATTCTGACATGGTCTGGGAGATGTCAGCTGGTGTGGAATCCAGCTTATCCACGACAGTGTGCTCGACCTTCTTATTTTGAAAGGCTGCATATGTTAAAGCTTCTGCTGATCTACAAGAGTGATCTACATCTTCGAGAGGTCTGCCACATACGGACCACAATTCTGCAATAAGGACTGCAAGTGATCTCTCCCAATAAGATTTTTTTCCACACATCCACATATTGGTTTCCGTCATCAAGTTAGGATCTGATCTCAAGTCATACCATATCTGCCTGACTGATACAGGTAAACCATCTTTCTCTTCATATGACAAAAGCAACTGGAGAAACAACCAGATTCCGCGTGGTTTCCATTCTCCAGTAACTTCATCCCAATCTTGAGTACGGCGTAGCTGATCGACTGACATAATGCGTTCATCACCTTCATCAGGAAAAAGGACCTTCCTGTCCATGGAGCCTTCAGCATGATCAGCGATAACACCTTCCCAGTAGGATCCTTCCACCTGTGCATCAACACAGAGTCCATAGGCTGCATCAGATACCTGCAGTGGTTGATGTGGATGCACCGGTCTTACTTTTCCCCGAGTGGATACCTCAGGCACACTTGACTTGCCATCGATAGCATCTGATACCTTCACTTTCTCAACAAGAGGTGCCCCACTACCATTGTCATCAAGAAAATCAATGTATCTTACAGAGCGAAAATTCTCCAAAATACCAATGACAACTGCCTGATGCCATGATCCACATAGCCCTGGATCGAAACTACAGACCTGCAGAATAGAAACATACCAATGAATGAATTTATCCACAAGTATGAGAGCATTTATAGTGAGAATGCAAAAGAAAAATGGCAACATTTACAACATGCATCAGTGGTGTTAACTAGTGATAACACAGAATCTGAAGGAAGGAGATATACCAAGGGGATAATACAGATGAGGGTATTAGTTGACGATGGTTCATGGATAAGGAAAACTGATTACATGGATGCGAACTATTGGTTGTAAGAACAAAGACCGCCTCACTTCTTATTTCTCTTTTGCGTTCCTACCAAACTAATACAATGCTACAATTGCCAAGCACTAATGGTCAACAAGCAAAAGTAATTGGTGTCCGCAACACAGCAAAAAGATCAAGAAAACAGCTACTACTGAAGTATGCCGCTTCGATGAGTGACCAATACTAATAACATCCCAACCCACTCCAGTACCAACCGAGAGCCCTGATTCAGAACAATTTTCCCACACGCGTATCAACAGAACCCCATGTCAAGCCAGACCCGTCTAGAGCAAACATCTCAGGTAGATGAGATGCATTCAATCCCCAAGCAAAATAACTCGGGAGACTCATTAGGAGATTACTACACATGCAAGCGCAACCATGCACTGGCGCCAATCATTCAACAAGAACTTCACCGCCGATTAACCCAAATACTACTGTTTCTAACCAACCTCGAATCATTTAGATATCAACTCATGGCGCCCAATCCACCCGATAAAACAACAATCGACAGCGCGTTCTACCGAAATCAATCGCGTTACCACAGTTCGTCTGATCAGAGCCAACCACACTACGGCTACAGGGGAATCCCCAGAATCCAAAACTCAGTCCAGCCCCGGCGAGCCAGCCGCGCAAGGGTAATGCGGGGACCGTACGGCGATAGGAGGGTATGGATTCTGATGGTGCTTCTCACCTCGACGACTTCGCCGGGGAGGAGCTTCCTCCCCCCTGCCGCGGCGGCGGCGGCAGGGGACGGCTCGCGCCCCCGCTTCCGGGTCCCCCGCGGCATTGCGCGCGGGCGACGGGAACGGCGACGGGTATCGTAGGGGGTTCGGGAGTCGGATAGCGGAGGCGGCGTCGGCGGTGGGTGATTGGGGGAGGAGGAGACGGAGGCGGGGGAGGCAGGAAGGCGGAGGTGGATACAGACTTACAGAGAGAAGAGGGGACGGGTTTAATGGCCCTCGATCAGAGGAGATTACAGTTTTTTACTCGGCCGGTGGTGCTATGGACTGTTACTAAAATTACCGTGCGCAAATCAAGTATAGTACTACTAGTAATCCACCCAAATCCGCCTTGACCTTGGGTAATTACTGGGGTTTGTGAAACATTAATACAAGTTTATCTCAGTGTTTAAGTGATGATTTGGTTTGGTTTCCTCAAAAGATAATTTTGGTTGTAGGCATTTTCTTTTTCTTTCGAGGATAGTGATGGATGATATCTGGGAATGCATTGCATGTGATGTTTACTGCAATGCCGTCCCCGGCGATTCCAGCAGCCTTCTCGCGCCACGCGGCAATGCCCACCATGGAGGCATGGAGCTCACAGACAGTAGCAATTCTTATAAAAAACAAAAATCTAAACGAATTATTACTTGGTCGGAGCAAAGTACCGTTGGTCTCAACTGCAGCCTCGTCAGTCGTCTTTATTTGGAGCGTCGGCCAAGATTTGCACAGGTGTGGAACACGTGAGTGTACCCACCGCTGCTGTGGGCTTCTGTTCAGTTGACGAGGGACCACATTGACAATAAGTGGGGTCAGCTGGTACTATATTTTCGCCCTATCAAGATGAATTTGCCAAAATGCCTGTCCAAATAAGGCATGCTACTAGTGGCACTATCATCTACTCCCTCCGTTCCAAAAAAAAAATGACTTCCATTTGGCTACATACAGATGTATTTAGACACCTTTTAGTGTGTAGATACATTCATATGTAATAAATAGAAGTCAACTATTTTGGAACGGAGGGAGTAACAATGAAACTACTTTCACCGGGGCACATGGGCGAAGGAGGAAACCGAGACAAAATCTTGCCTTATCACTAATTAAGAAGAATAATGGAATTGTGCGGTTAATTAATGAAAAATAGGGCGAAAATCATCACAAACACCCTCGCAGACCGTCGTGAAACACGACAAACCTCAAGTACACATAACCAATGTGACGAGGTATGCCTGGCCGATTCGCAATAACTTTGCGAGTGCGGGCCAACCTCGGAATGATGAATAGATCGAGCCAAACAACATGCACCGGAAGGCATGCTAGGTTTTGATGTGAGACAAGTAGCCACACCCACGGCGGTGCTAGGGTCAATCGGTACAGCGTGGGGCGATGTAATCGAGCCATTGGTGAAGCCAACAACGCATTGATAGGACTGTGGATGAGGGCGATGAATGGAGGAGGTGGTGGTGATCAATGTATGACTAAGAATAGTGAATATTACCGGCAAATCATAGGATGGAAACGATGAAGTGACAAGTAGAGTAGATTGGGAGGGCATATATACGAAACACGTGAAACAAATATCACACATACCCGAAGGAGGTCAACTCGTGGGGGCCAAAACAACAAAACTAATCTCACAAAGAGGGGGAAGCAGAGGGAGAGTCGAGATAAGGGGGAGCTGGGGAGGAAGACATGACCTGTTAGAGGAAAGCGAGGTCAACAACGTCGATGAAGGACGAGGTCACGTCAACGATGATCGTCTAATGCGTCCGAACGCAACGAGGTCACGCTCGACGGTGATCGCCCATTGGCGACCAGACATGTAATATGCACCCACCAGGCTTAGATGACGACATGATCATGGAGCGGCGACACTCGTGGCTTGATGACGACAAGGTCGACATGATCTGGACGTGCGGCAAGAGATATGAAATCGCAAGAGCACCGAGAGCGGAGGTGAGATAAGAGGACGTGGAAAGCACTGATACGAAGCACAAGCGGTAGGCGGCAGCTATGGTGGAGAAAGAGGAACGACGATGCACACGAGGAAGACTAAGGCGGAAGAAGATTATTCTTCATAATAGATTATAGATCTACCGCCACCCAACTATTTATAGTAGGAAAAAATATCTAGGGTTTAGGGTTTAAGGTGGATAAGGTCCACTTTCCGTTTTGACACGGCGATTTTCGTAGGTGTATACCGTGAGAGACACGTTGAGGTACGGTTTCGCGCGATGGTGGGTAATCTCATTATTAATCTCGCGCGATGGCTCCGGAGATAGGGGCAGATTAAATCAGGAGATCAGATTCAGGCACGAACTTTTGGGAATCGGAACTGGACCCGGCCGCAACCAAAACGTATGGTAAAGAACTGGTCACGCGGATCTCGGGAAGAACGAGTCACGCACACACACGACACACCCATCTCGAATTGAAAAAAAAAAAAGGAACGAGTCACACCGAAACCCCCGGTTCCGGGGGAGGGCGCCTGGTGCTGGGCCATGGCCCACATCCCGCAACCACCCTTGGCCCCACCTAGTAACCCAGAGCTGGCCCACGTGTGGTACCACGTCAGCATCGTCTGTTCCCCGCCGTGATCCTGTCCCCGCCCTTCTCTCTCGCATTCCGGATCCGGGAAAAAACCAGTCCAGACCAGAACACGAGACAGAGCCCGCAGCGCACGCCTCGCCGATGGCGACCGACGCCGACGACGCCCCGCTGCTCGCCGAGGAGCCCCTGCGGCCGGGATCCTGCAGCCGCGAGCTCGAGCTGCGGGAGTTCCGCGACCGCTACGTCTTCCGCTCGGTCGACGGCGGCGGCGCCTTCGCCGTCGCGCGCGCCGACGGCTCCCTCCGCCCTCTCTCCCCAGGTCAGGCCACACCCCCTGAGCCTCCGTCAGCGTGGCTGGGCGAAACCGTAGAGGCGGTTCGCTTCCGGATTTGGCCGTCGTGTACTCGTGTGTTCGTCTCGTGAATCGCTGTTACCAGCTTATCCGTTCCTCTGTTTCACGTGCAGAGGAAGCCGCGTCCGGGAGCGATTGCAAGGTCTCCAGGATATACGGAGTGGCCGGAATGATCAGGATGCTCGCCGGTGAGTGGAACCGCCAACAATTTTCCCGCGCGCTGGTGGTTTTGATCAAACCAATTGCAGAATTATCCCCTGAACTGAACTATACACTTTTATGGAAAGAAGATTCCACAAAGCTACTTATTCTTTTCGATATATCTCTACGAATTTCTCGTGCCTGACTTTAAGCAAACCTGCCCACCTGCTCGGTTCTACTCGGGCCGTGTAGTAATGTCTTCACGTTCAGACGGCTTAGCAGACGAGAGGAACGAATAGGATTGACCACTTTCACCCCATTCGAGTCATGTCGATCAGCGGTTTTACTTCCGACACTGTCGCACTGACGTGGTGCCCTGGACCGCAGCCCTGCCTGCCTGGGGCGTGCCTCTGCCCCGGGTGGTTGTGTCCCACTGGTTCTGTTTCTGCATTTATCTGCCATATCGGTATCGTCTGATAACCACGTGCGTGTTCTGTTTCTTTCGTTTTTTTTGTCTGAAGTTGTAAATTCCTTAGATGATGGGTTACATTAATGGAATTTGGGAGAGCTTCCTCCTTCCAGCTCACTTTTGTGGTTGACTAAAGTCTAGTTATCTGCCTTTATTTTGTTATATTCCCCATCTAGCTGTGTACTGCTACTGATGAACAGAAGCATGTCCAGCCAGTTTACAAACTTGTTGCAATATTTAAGTTACAATTGTGACATCAATGAAAACTGCATGCAGATCTGCAGGGTTTTGGTACATAAACTTTCATTTTCGCAACAATATATATTACTGGATACTGTGTTCAAAACTAGAAATTGGTCACCCACTCATTATGTCCTGTGTTTTGAAAGCTGCATTTGCAGCTAGATTTCTTCTATAACTTATTGAGTGAATTGGGTTTGTGATCTCCCCAAACGCTGCATAGTCTGAGTGGCATATTGCCAGAAAGTGTAAATACCCGGGGTACTGTGATGACTAAAATAGCCATGGCGAACAAAAAACAAAACCCAAAATACAGGTCTTTACCATGCACGCTCTCCACTTTGTGGTGTAAAGTTAATCGGAGCTGTGCATGAATCTCAGGTGCACCAGTTCATCGTAAATGGTGCTGCTTTGGTTTACTGAACGTTTTTCACCGCTAGTTAAATTTTGGAAACATTTTCTGACTTGGCAGTCATCAATCTAGTGCAAAGGTTTTATTATTTACTACCCCGTGTTTCTAGATTTTCCTGTGTCCTTTCTGTATGCTTTTCACTATAGCACTACTACTTTGTTTGCCAACAACATTTTTGGAAATCAGTTTTTTTGCTAGAGCTTGTGTTCCACATCAATTTTGTTTTTATCAGGAAGCTACGTACTTGTCATCACTTCTCGCAAGGATGCTGGCTCTTATCAAGCTTCCACAGTTTACCGTGTGAACTCGATGAAATTCTTATGCTGCAACGAGGCTATAAAGCATTTAACTTCAGAGGAAGTATGGCAAAGATGAATATTCAATGCATTTTGACTTAAATTGTCTGGGCATAACCGGAATATGATTATCTGTATATGGTATGTTTGGTTTGTGGGAGTGTATTTAAACTTTTTTATACATCTGCCTGCAGAAACGGGATGAGGCATACTTCATGTCTCTTCTGAGAATTGCAGAAACTACTTGTGGACTATATTACTCGCACGACCGGGATTTGACATTGAAGTAAGTATTTTGTCATGCATGTCTTGAGAAAAAGGCAGCTCACGATTATCATAAAATTTGTGATGTGCAATGTTCTCTATCATATGAGCTGTTATCTGTAGCTTGCAGAGGGCATCAAAGCTGTCTGCGGGGAGGGTACATAAACCATTATGGAAGCAGGTTAATGATTGTTTATTGTTTACATTTTAATATTTTACTAGCTAATTCACTTGAGTTGCTACAGTCATAAAAACAACTGATTTGCGATTCCTCAGGCACATGAGAAATCATTTTCTCTACCAAGGTGCACACAAATCTGTGTGTAACTAGGCGTAAAATGTGCAGCTGCCAGTGAAAATGAACCAAACATGTTTAGGTGAAGAAGTTTGCCCAAAAATATACCTAGGCTTAGAAAAAGGAAAATTACAAATAAAAACCCATAAGATAGCCATATAACATATTTTATAATCCAAATGAAGGTGGTGTGCTTGCATGGCCCCATTTATCAACATATTGCCTTTGGTGGACCCGAGGTGTCAGGTTGGATGGCAGGTGAGCCATCAAACCAACTCCAAATCTCCAATATTCATTGAATTACAGATACACTGTTACAAACTGTAGTATCTGTGCATGGGAGCATGTTGCACACCCTTCAGCGTCTTAGGCTTTTTTTTTGCATGGCCCATTTCTGAACATATTTCCTTTGGTGGACGCGAGATGGCAGGTGAGCCATCACCACTAACTCCAATGTTCATTGGAGCAAAGATACACACTACTATATTTGAACGTTATAGCATGTTACGCACCCTTCAGCGTCTTTGTTTTCTTTCTTTTTCTTGTGGGGTGTGGGGGGGGGGGGGGGGGGGGGGGGGGGGAGGACGGTACATGGAACTCAATAATATGCATTGATTCTGAAGTGATCAACAAAATAATTGGATACACGCTTGTACAGGCCTTTCTGATTGTATTACAGCCCTGGCCAATTTTGTCTTTCCTTATAAAGAGTCTGGCAACTCACCAAAAGGGTTTTTTTATGTTCACTGCTCTTCAAGTAGTCAAGTTTATTTTTCAGGCTGATCCACGATTTGTTTGGAACAGGAATTTGCTAGAGGAGCTTATTGAAACTAAGGTAATCCTGTTTGAAAGGAATACAAGTTTTTCTGATTCTCCCTTTCAGATTTACTTACCTCTTTTATATGTTATATTGCAGCTTGACGAGTTCATCACCCCACTGATCCAAGGAAATATCCTAAAATTTCAAGAAATTTCATGACAATATAACACAGTATTAATTATGTTGACACTTGTTGTGTGTATGGTGTACTTGCCTTATGCAATTGGCATCTCTATGGTATCCAGGAGGTCATGGCTTCTCTTTCCATTGCGCAAGTGCACAATGCTATTCCCACAATTACTGGAGGAGAATATGCTTCAGGACTTGGTCCATCCTTGACTATTTTACGTTTTCAGACAGAGCAATTTACCTTGAAGGATGGACCAGTCAGAGTAACTTTGTTCTCTCGGAGATGCAACAGGCGTTTAGGTTGTAAATTTTTCCTCTAACGTTTCTATCAGAATATATCAACTGGGAAGTCACATTTCATTGTCATCCATTCATTCATTGCAGGGACACGAATGTGGAGAAGGGGTGCAAATCTCGAAGGTGCCACCGCTAATTTTGTCGAGACAGAACAGCTGGTCGAGTATGAAGGTTTAGCATCCTCATTTATACAGGTTAGTTCATGATCTAATAGGATAAGCTTCTTTGCTGGATGATCATCACATATTCAAAAGAGACCTTGATATTAGTCCTATCAATGCTATATGTTATATGATGGCATTCAGATTTAGTATTTAACACCTCCCTTGCTAGGTTCGTGGCTCTATTCCACTTCTCTGGGAGCAAATAGTGGATTTGAGCTACAAACCACGGCTGAGCATTATTGAGCATGAAGACATGGTAGGAACATGTTGACATTAATTTGTGTATCTAATGACCACTCATTGGATATAGCCTGTTCACCTCTCTCAAATGACTATTGCTCACAGACGAAGGTTGTTCAACGCCACTTTCACGATGTTTCACAAAGATATGGAGATACAATGGTTATTGATCTTACTGATAAAGTAAGGTTTTTTACTCATATTGATGTCTTAAACAATTTTTTGATCGAACCAGTTCAGGATATGTTGATTTATAGCACGATTGGCCTACAATATTGAAGAAGTTGCGTAGAATCAAGAAGACTGCATACTCCATGTGCAAAAAACATGATTGCTCTTGCATTATCACATTCAGCTCTTTGTTTGCTCCAGTCCTAACCTGGATTAACAAATTGAAAATTAAACAGAAAAATAAAATGGTCCGTGGCAATGTCTTGGTCTGTTGAAAAGATCAAAGTGACATATTACCTCTTGAAAAGATGGAAATATCATATTACCTCTTGAAAAAGACGCAATGGTCCCTAGTTTAACGCTATAGAATACCATTTGGAAGTTCATTTTTCTGATATAGTGCACATTGAGCTGTGGCCACTCATGTTTTCCTGATTTTTAGTTGGTACAGCAGATTAGATCCCATAAAAAGTTATTCTTTCTGGCCGTACAGCAGAGACAGATGATAGTTCATCTAACCTTTGTTATTGCAGCAAGGTGATGAAGGAAAATTGAGTAATGCATTTGCAGCTGAAATGGAGAACTTTCCTGATATCAGGTGCTTTAGGAGTTTATGTTTGCTGAAAATGCTTAGCTATTCCATCTGTTTTTTTTATTTATTAAAAAGCTGCAAGTAATGAAATACTGACCATCTCACATGGATTATGTGTTGCATAATATTTATTTGTTATCTGATAATAATGTCATCCTTTTCTAACAGGTATGTGCATTTTGATTTCCATCATATTTGTGGTGGAGGTAACTTTGATAACTTGCAAGCTCTCTATGATACAATTGAGGAAGCTATTCAGAAACAAGGGTAACTTCTTAAACCAAATATTCCACTCTTCATTTCTCCTGATAATACCTTCAGCTACTCAAGGTTTAACTGTGGCAAGTAATTTTCTTGTTCATTTCTGGGCCAGCGGAGTAGCTATTTTCTTATGAACTCTAAAGGAGAGATATTATTGGACCAAATTGGTGTCGTTAGGTCCAACTGCATAGATTGCCTGGACCGGACAAATGTGACACAGGTCTGTTCCGCCTTATTTCTCAGATCCAATTTGATAAACATTATTCCATTCCAAAATCAATAACTTATTTGTTTTAGATTTTCATTGAAATACAAAAGTTAACAACTTGTGGTTCCATGACTTCACATACACGCACCTGAATTGACTATCTGAGTAGGTGTGTTGCACCTGAATTGACTACGAGACTTCTCACTTTAGTTAAGTTGAGTTTCTTACATTAAAGCACCTCCAGTGAGAAGTCTTTGTTGTTGCCGCCTGAAAGTCCTACAGGTCTTTGTGGAGATCTTTGTTGTTGCCACCTAGAACATCTGGAAGCAAAGAAATGCTAAGCTATTTGACAATGTTAGTTTTAGCCTAACACTTGGTCTCTCCTCTTCAAGAAGGATCTCCATCTCCTAGCTTTCAGAATGAATGAAGAGCTTGCAGGGCCTCTGAAAGGATCGTATGGGCACCTAGAGGGGGGGTGAATATGTGCTACACCAATTTTTAATTCTTTTTCAAATTAAGGCTTAACATAAAGGTAAATTATCTAGATATGCAACTACGGTGAATTTACCTATATGAGAAGCAAACTAAACAACTAGGCAATAAACGATACGAGTAAAAGCTACAAAGGGAAAGAGGTAACCGAAAGGGGAAGCACGCGGAGACAAGGGTGTATTCCCGAGTTCCTCCTTGTTAAGGGAGTACGTCTCGTTGGAGGGGTGTGAGTTCACCACAAAGGCCTACTCAACGGCACGAAGGCCTCACCCTATTCTCCGATGAACTTCGCCACAAAGGCTTGGTTCACCTTCCACTATCGGAGTCCTTAGAGGCGGAATCCGGAGCCCTTATAAGGTTCTTGGGGCACATACCCACAACTGAATTGGGGGCTCCCAAATCAACAACACTGTCACAAGTACAACAAGTAGTGAGTACAAGAATTCTAGGGTAACACATGCTAACCCTAGAAACAAGATCCTCAAGTGAATGAGGGGGAAATGAAGAACGGTTTGGTGAAGATGTAGATCCAGGTCTTCTCCTTCAATCCTCCGAAGATCAATGAGTTTGGACGGAGAAATTGGGAGATCTTGCGATTTTGAGCTCTCAAATATTAGGGTTCATAAATGCTGGACGAGCTAGCTGGTCTGAGGTAGGTGGAGGGGTATTTATACCCCTCTGAAAATTCTGACCGTTGGAGGTCACTTAGACCGGAGACTCCGGCCTAAGTGGGCCGGAGACTCCGGTGTAGGCCGGAGACTCCGGTCTCCTTCCGGGGTTCCTCCGGACTGGCACCAGAGGCTCCCCACACCTTGCACGCTTGATAGAAGGGCCGGAGACTCCGGTCTGGGGGACCGGAGACTCCGGTGTAGGCCGGAAACTCCGCACCCGGGCGGAGACTTGTCGAGGACGCGGGACAGGCCGGAGACTCCGGTCTCGCAGGCCGGACACTCCGGCCTCCCGGAGACTCCGGGTCTCCTCCGGACACCTTTCGGACTGACACCAGAGCCGCACCACATATTCTGGCGAAGGGCAGGAAAACCCAGGGGCCGGAGACTCCGGCCTGACAGGCCGGAAACTCCGGCCAGGAGATTTCCTGCAGCAAGAAAAACTTTGCCATTTCTTCACTTTTTGGTGAAAGATGCTAGGGGAAAAATATGTCAATAATCCTGCAACACTTAGCATCATATTAGATAATCATTAGTGTTGTTATCTAACACACAAAATTAATAGGGGTTAGGAAATGTTCTTTCAATCTCCCCCTTTTTGGTGTTAGATGACAACACTAGGATTTGCAAAATAAATAGATCATATCAAGTGACAAATAGCATCTCCCCCTAAATGTGTGCATATTAGACAAGTTACACAAATGAGAGGAAACGCACATAAAGTAGGAGGATGCCACAAGTAAAATAAGACATGATATATAAATGACAAGAACATTTGCAAACCTAAGAGACATGATATAGAGGGGTTGATATTTATGTTAACAATCATACCTTATGTGTGAGAATAAAAAATGATTCCAAAACACATCTCACACCACAATAACTCAACCAAAAGATAATCACCGATACCATGTCTCAAGAATAAAATGACAACTAGATCCACATCTCACATAAAAGTAGCAAATAGCAAATAGAGTTCAACACATAACACAAAGTTCAACACACGAATGATAAAGGGACACAAGCTCTCAAGAAATGATAAAAGCAAATGCTTGTGCCCGACCCATGCAAATCCCACGAATATCCTACTAGAACCATTTCTCCCCCTTTGGCATCGAGACACCAAAAAGGAAGAAAGGCGATGCTAACGACCCCATGGAGATCACTCGGAGTCCTCGTCGGTGGCATCATCATCATCCTCCTCATACTCCGAGCCACTAGCACCTTGATCTTCAATTTCCCTTTGAGGCATTGGAGCCTTGCCGGTGTTGCGCGAGGAAGAGGGCATGGAGGACACTTCCTCAAACTCAAAGTCAGACCAAGGGAATTGCTTTGCATTCCAAGCATCATAGCTAATTGTCTTCTCACTTTCGGTGGATTTGGGAGACTCACTATCCGTGTCTTTGCCAATTCTAGGAGGAGGAGGGGGAGGAGTCTTGTCCCTCTTTTTCTCCAACTTCTAGTACAACTTCCTTTGATTTGAGATGATCAACTTTCTCTCCTTGTGAGCTTGGTAATTTTCCTTGTGGATGCACACATTCATGTGAAGCATCACTCTTTCAAACCAACTAAGCTTCTTTACTTTCTTTGCCACATCATCCTTGCCTTTGCTTAGCCATGAAGGGGGTCGGCATTCTTACTTCTCCTTCGAACGGGTGCCACATCTTCTTCCTCTTCATCACTTGGATGCAAATGGGACACGAGAGGGAGCACTAGAAGAGGATGGCTTGTCATGCTTGAGAATTTGGAGGGAGCCGGCCTTGTGAACGGTGAATTGCTCACGATTGAGATGTGGCACTTGATCAAGAATTAGCTTCATCACATAAGGTGCATATATAGGATTCTTCATCTCATGGACCGCCCAATGCAACTCACATCTGATAAAATCCATCACATCTATCTCAAAACCTTGGCAATTGACTCCGGCTTGAAGCACCGCATAGGAGTGAATGCGGAGGTTGACAAGCCCTCCACGAATTGCATCCACATTCCCGGCTTGGGGTGCAATATTGCATCTAAACATGCGTAGCAGGATATTGAATGTGGGAAGGAGATCCTTGTTGGAACCAACGGCGGACTTGTTGAGGTAGAGCGGTGTCATCTTGCCTTTATCATATTGGACCCCTTCCGTGTGCATAATCCTTCCTTGGGAGGCTTCACCCGTGCGGAACACATAACCAAGTAACTCACCGAACCGAGACATTGAGGGCTCACATTTGATAGGCCCCGGTCATCCAAGTTAACTTGACATCTTCATCTTCCCCAAACTGAATCGTCGCAAAGAATTGATGCACCAACTTGATGTCATAGTTTTGTTGAATAGTCATGAGGTGCTCCAACCCAAGCTTGCGAACTATCCAAACGGCCTCTTGAAAATACGGTTTGGTGCTAAGAGCGGAGAGGTTGAGGACCTTTTGCACACAAACGATATTAGGACCCGAGAGCTTTGCATAGACATCATTCATCACTACCTCTTGCTCCCTTCTCCAAAAATGAGGATTGTTGGAGTTTTGCGGCATATCAAAGAAGGGCTGTGACCTCATAGCACGGAACTCAGATTTGCTCAACCCACTAATGGTGGTCAAATTATCAATTTTTGCTTTCTTGACCCTCTCTTGTGCAAGAATTCTTCTTCAGCTCTTTTCTGCGCAGCCTCTCTAGCAGCAGCACCCCTGTCACGCTGAACCAAACGACCATCCTCGGTTGGATCCAAATAGGCCCTAGTACCCCTCTTATCTTTCCGAGTCACCTTATTGGGGTTGTGAGAGATTTTCTTGAGTCGATGCGAGGATCCTGTGAGTAAACAGAGAGGGGGTAGCAGGGGGATGAGCATACATGTCCAGGGAAACAAATGATGCATCAAGTGGAGAATCAAAAACACCACAAGTGTGATCTACACCGGAGATTCCGGTCTCAGGGGCCGGAGATTCCGGCCACACCGGAGTCTCCGGTCTGGGACAGACCGGAGTCTCCGGCCCTGAGACAGAAAATCTAGGGTTGTGGGTTGCTTTATCGCTCCATGATAGGTTCGCATTGTGTTACCCTAAAATAGAGTCTTAAAATCTATCCCAAGCCTCCGGTCTACATTTTCTGTCTCAGGGCCGGAGACTCCGGTCTGTCCCAGACCGGAGACTCCGGTGTGGCCGGAATCTCCGGCCCCTGAGACCGGAATCTCCGGTGTAGATCACACTTGTGGTGTTTTTGATTCTCCACTTGATGCATCATTTGTTTCCCTAGACATGTATGCTCATCCCCCTGCTACCCCCTCTCTGTTTACTCACAGGATCCTCGCATCGACTCAAGAAAATCTCTCACAACCCCTATAAGGTGACTCGGAAAGATAAGAGGGGTACTAGGGCCTATTTGGATCCAACCGAGGATGGTCGTTTGGTTCAGCGTGACAGGGGTGCTGCTGCTAGAGAGGCTGCGCAGAAAAGAGCTGAAGAAGAATTTCTTTGCACAAGAGAGGGCCAAGAAAGCAAAAATTGATAATTTGACCACCATTAGTGGGTTGAGCAAATCTGAGTTCTGTGCTATGAGGTCACAACCCTTCTTTGATATGCCGCAAAACTCCAACAATCCTCATTTTTGGAGAAGGGAGCAGAGGTAGTGATGAATGATGTCTATGCAAAGCTCTCGGGTTCTAATATCGTTTGTGTGCAAAATGTCCTCAACCTCTCCGCTCTTAGCACCAAACCGTATTTTCAAGAGGCCGTTTGGATAGTTCGCAAGCTTGGGTTGGAGCACCTCATGACTATTCAACAAAACTATGACATCAAGTTGGTGCATCAATTCTTTGCGACGATTCAGTTTGGGGAAGATGAAGATGTCAAGTTAACTTGGATGACCGGGCCTATCAAATGTGAGTCCTCAATGACTCGGTTCGGTGAGTTACTTGGTTATGTGTTCCGCACGGGTGAAGCCTCCCAAGGAAGGATTATGCACACGGAAGGGGTCCAATATGATAAAGGCAAGATGACACCGCTCTACCTCAACAAGTCCGCCGTTGGTTCCAACAAGGATCTCCTTCCCACATTCAATATCCTTCTACGCATGTTTAGATGCAATATTGCACCCCAAGCCGGGAATGTGGATGCAATTCGTGGAGGGCTTGTCAACCTCCTCATTCACTCCTATGCGGTGCTTCAAGCCGGAGTCAATTGCCAAGGTTTTGAGATAGATGTGATGGATTTTATCAAATGTGAGTTGCATTGGGCGGTCCATGAGATGAAGAATCCTATATATGCACCTTATGTGATGAAGCTAATTCTTGATCAAGTGCCACATCTCAATCGTGAGCAATTCACCGTTCACAAGGTCGGCTCCCTCCAAATTCTCAAGCATGACAAGCCATCCTCTTCTAGTGCTCCCTCTCGTGTCCCATTTGCATCAAGTGATGAAGAGGAAGAAGATGTGGCACCCGTTCGAAGGAGAAGTAAGAATGCCGACCCCCTTCATGGCTAAGCAAAGGCAAGGATGATGTGGAAAGAAAGTAAAGAAGCTTAGTTGGTTTGAAAGAGTGATGCTTCACATGAATATGTGCATCCACAAGGAAAATTACCAAGCTCACAAGAAGAGAAAGTTGATCATCTCAAATCAAAGGAAGTTGTACAAGGAGTTGGAGAAAAAGAGGGACAAGACTCCTCCCCCTCCTCCTCCTAGAATTGGCAAAGACATGGATAGTGAGTCTCTCAAATCCACCGAAAGTGAGAAGACAATTAGCTATGATGCTTGGAATGCAAAGCAATTCCCTTGGTCTGACTTTGAGTTTGAGGAAGTGTCCTCCATGCCCTCTTCCTCGCGCAACACCGGCAAGGCTCCAATGCCTCAAAGGGAAATTGAAGATCAAGGTGCTAGTGGCTCGGAGTATGAGGAGGAGGATGATGATGATGCCACCGACGAGGACTCCGAGTGATCTCCATGGGGTCGTTAGCATCGCCTTTCTTCCTTTTTGGTGTCTCGATGCCAAAGGGGGAGAAATGGTTCTAGTAGGATATTCGTGGGATTTGCATGGGTCGGGCACAAGCATTTGCTTTTATCATTTCTTGAGAGCTTGTGTCCCTTTATCATTCGTGTGTTGAACTTTGTGTTATGTGTTGAACTCTATTTGCTATTTGCTACTTTTATGTGAGATGTGGATCTAGTTGTCATTTTATTCTTGAGACATGGTATCGGTGATTATCTTTTGGTTGAGTTATTGTGGTGTGAGATGTGTTTTGGAATCATCTTTTATTCTCACACATAAGGTATGATTGTTAACACAAATATCAACCCCTCTATATCATGTCTCTTAGGTTTGCAAATGTTCTTGTCATTTATATATCATGTCTTATTTTACTTGTGGCATCCTCCTCCTATATGTGTGTTTCCTCTCATTTGTGTAACTTGTCTAATATGCACACATTTAGGGGGAGATGCTATTTGTCACTTGATATGATCTATTTATTTTGCAAATCCTAGTGTTGTCATCTAACACCAAAAAGGGGGAGATTGAAAGAACATTTCCTAACCCCTATTAGTTTTGTGTGTTAGATAACAACACTAATGATTATCTAATATGATGCTAAGTGTTGCAGGATTATTGACATATTTTCCCCTAGCATCTTTCACCAAAAAGTGAAGAAATGGTAAAGTTTTTCTTGCTGCAGGAAATCTCCTGGCCGGAGTTCCGGCTGTCAGGCCGGAGTCTCTGGCCCCTGGGTTTTCCTGCCCTTCGCCAGAATATGTGGTGCGGCTCTGGTGTCAGTCCGGAAGGTGTCCGGAGGAGACCCGGAGTCTCCGGGAGGCCGGAGTGTCCGGCCTGCGAGACCGGAGTCTCCGGCCTGTCCTGCGTCCTCGACAAGTCTCCGCCCGGGTGCGGAGTTTCCGGCCTACATCGGAGTCTCCGGTCCCCCAGACCGGAGTCTCCGGCCCTTCTATCAAGCGTGCAAGGTGTGGGGAGCCTCTGGTGCCCGTCCGGAGGAACCCCGGAAGGAGACCGGAGTCTCCGGCCTACACCGGAGTCTTCGGCCCACTTAGGCCGGAGTCCCCGGTCTAAGTGACCTCCAACGGTCAGAATTTTCAGAGGTGTATAATACCCTCCACCTACCTCAGACCAGCTAGCTCGTCCAACATTTATGAACCCTAATATTTGAGAGCTCAAAATCGCAAGATCTCCCAATTTCTCCGTCCAAACTCATTGATCTTCGGAGGATTGAAGGAGAAGACCCGGATCTACATCTTCACCAAGCCGTTCTTCATTTCCCCCTCATTCACTTGAGGATTCTTGTTTCTAGGGTTAGCATTGTGTTACCCTAGAATTCTTGTACTCACTACTTGTTGTACTTGTGACAGTGTTGTTGATTTGGGAGCCCCCAATTCAGTTGTGGGTGTGTGCCCAAGAACCTTGTAAGGGCTCCGGATTCCGCCTTGAAGGACTCCGATAGTGGAAGGTGAACCAAGCCTTTGTGGCGAAGTTCATCGGAGAATAGGGTGAGGCCTTCGTGGCGTTGAGTAGGCCTTTGTGGCGAACTCACACCCCTCCAACGAGACGTACTCCCTTAACAAGGAGGAACTCGGGAATACACCCTTGTCTCCGCGTGCTTCCCCTTTCGGTTACCTCTTTCCCTTTGTAGCTTTTACTCGTATCGTTTATTGCCTAGTTGTTTAGTTTGCTTCTCATATAGGTAAATTCACCGTAGTTGCATATCTAGATAATTTACCTTTATGTTAAGCCTTAATTTGAAGAAGAATTAAAAATTGGTGTAGCACCTATTCAACCCCCCCCTCTAGGTGCCCATACGATCCTTTCAGCCTCCCCGACAGTTTTCCATTAAAAAAAGAACCCCAACATAGTTAGTGACTTGGTTCTGCCTTTGCCTTATGGGTTCACATCTCTTCATTACTATATCAGGGCAATACTTGCTATAAGAATGACCCCTTGAAGCAAATACACTCCCTTGCAACTAAACTGAGGATCCAGCTGAATGAACACTAATGTTGACTAAAATAAAATAAAAAGACTAAATACCCATGTGGTTGATGTCGTACGATTTTAATGGCCAAACTAAATGTCCATGTGATTCAAATTGTGCTACTTTTAATGGTCTGATGAACACAGTGCCGAATCATTTCATATTATTATGGTGAATTCCTTTTGACTCCCTTTCTTCTGGTTTCCAGAGTTTCCTTGCAAGAAAATCTTTGGATTCGCAGCTGCAGCGAATGGGGGCATTGTCATCAGCTGAAAGTATTTCTCAATCTGATAGCATTAATGATAAATTTAAAAAATGTAAGGTACGCTGCTGTTTAATCTGGTGCATTAGACAGTTTTACATGCATCACATTCATGCTTAATACATGCTTGGCAGTGTGGGTTGAGCATGGGGATGAGCTAAGCCTTGAATATGCTGGTTCTTATGCTTTAAAGGGAGACCTTGTGAGGTAATTTCTAGCATACCTTGCTACATCAATGTTTCGCGAGTCAACTTATTTTGCGCATATTGTCAACCTTCATGACAACTCAAATAACACAGATATGGAAGGCAGACATTGCCTGGATTAATTAAAGATGGCATGAGCGCTCTTTCACGGTATTATTTGAACAATTTTCATGACGGAGTGCGACAAGTAAGTTCCACACATATGATATCTTATGATATTTCTTAGGAACTATCATGTATTCTTGCCTAATATTTGCACAATGAATAGCCGCCCTACTTTTATCAGCGAACAACCTTTTTTAGGTGCATTTCTTCAGTGAGCTTTTAATGCAGTTGATTCATTTGAAGCGAAGCTTCACATCCTGAGGTCTAGCAACATTTCCTTGTGATATGCCTCCTTTATATTTTTATAAGGACGCTGCTCATGAGATACTACTTCAAAGTCTTTTGTACAATTATAGTACACTTAATGTGCGAAATCTAGCCATTTCAAGTACTAGGCCTTTGTAGCGCTTCATGCTAGATTGTCACTTCTAGCACCTGTCCTTAGGAGTACCACAGTTTCTGTTTTACAAAGTTGTGCTGATTGTATGTTCTCTTAAAACTTCAATCTTCAACTTTAGGATGCTCTAGATTTGATCAGCGGTTACTACACGGTCAGCAAAAGCAGCTCTTCTCCTTTTCAAATCGTCAGATTTGAACCGGTAAGCAGAGTTGGTCATTTTCCCTACCTTAGTGTTGGTCCTCTCGTTTCTCTGATGGGTTTCACAAGTCTTTCTATCCTTCAACCACAAGTTCTGACATCTGAATTTGCATTTGTTGGGACAACAAACTCAGTATCTTCCTGTGGCGTCAGCAATCATAGTTGGTGGTATTACTGCTACAACTTTCACTCTTAGTCAAGGTCTGCCTTCCTTCATGTACTCGTCTTCAGCCCAATGGTTCCCATTTACTAGAGTTAGCACCATGTGTTACTGATCTCATCTCATCTGCAGTTGGACGGAGCGCACAGAATCTCATCTCCTCCATTATCTTCGCCGGCTTGACAGCAGGAGTGGTAGCCTTGGTGAAAGCAAATGGAAAGCAACTTTGTTCCAGACCCCGGTTGTGTGGTCTGATCTAATTGGTGACCATTGTTTCTTGTCCAATTCTCAGAGGTTCATAGCAAGTTGGTTGTCCAGTATCTATCAGTGTAGATTAAATAAGGAAACAGGTCGGCTTGCTGGTCCAGTGAACTGGCTAGATTGTCCAGTTTCCTAGTACATAGTGTATTGTGCAATCACAAACAGAACGCCTTCTAGTAGTATTGTAAAGTCAAAGTGTAAACTGCAGTTAATTTGTAAGGCTGTTGTGTCCTATCTATTGTTAAGGACGTTGCTCTTTGCCAATATTAGACAGTTTCTTTGTGGCTTTCCGCATAAACAAATGGGCTCTCAATGCTCATACTAGCTCGGATGTAATTCAATGTATGCTAAAAAAAGCATGTCGTTCAATAAGAAGGATAGACACGTTGCACCCAAAAATAAGCACGCCAAGCTTTTCGTGGCAAGCCACACTTCAAGGTGGCCAAACGTGTTAGCCAGGAAAAGAAAATGTACAGTTCCCTTTCATTCTCTGCTGGCTACTACTCACATTGGGAAGTCGAATTCACCTCTTGTTAGCTTGGATTTCACAGGTTCGTAGCTTAGAACAAGGCCGTCTTTCTCACGTTGCTTGGCGTCAATCACCGATCTGTCGTCGCAGGTAAATGCCCTCTATTTATTATGTTGGATTTTGGCAACCACATTGGTTGTTGAGGTTTATGACACCTTCTCTCTGTTCACTTTTGTGCGTCAAATAAACTATTCGTCCACCCTGCTGGCTTGACATGAAATTTCTGAATGCAGGATCTAGTAGCTGGGGATTCTTGCCTGGCATCGCCGCATCGATCACCAAAAGGGATTCAAAGGAAACGGAAAATTGTTTCAGTGCACGAAACCCACGCGATCCAGCCAATGTCAAACATCGAAGACCCGAAGAAAGAATCATCCTTTTGGTCCATTTTTAACAGGAACAACAAAGCAGGTAGGGGGACTGTGATTTCCTGCATGCAGTTTGAAGGAAATACAAACTAGTGATCTTTTCCTGACCGCAAATGTGAACTGTTTACTGCTATCAGAGATGGAGGGGCCAAGTGATGTTCAGAAACCAAGAATGAGAAGCACGCAAGAGATCCTCACCAAATATAAATTCGACGGGGTATTTTCCATTGTTTGTTTTCAGCTGCCTGTATATATTTTGGTGATTTAGCTCTCAGCCACAAATTACATTTGCAGGATGCTGCCGCGGCAGCGGCTCAAGCAAAAGATAAGCTTATGGAGCGGCAGGAAAAACTTGCGGTACAGTAATTAGTTCTGACTTATACGGAGTATGTTGTAACGAGAGTACGTAGGTCTTGACTCTGATTATACCTATCTTGACCAGAGAATAAGCCAAGAATCTGCGGAGCTTCAGAGCGAGTCGGAGAATTTCGCTTCCCTGGCTCAGCAGATTACGAAATCCATGGAGAACAAGAGGTGGTGGAAACCATGGGATCTATGATGTCTTGCGTCTGCCTACGCTGCCTATCATACGAGTGCGTCTAAAAGTTGTGGCGCGTCTGCGCAAAAGCTAAAATGCATGAGACCAAGACGTTGCTGCCATTAACAGGTGTTGTCTGCTGCCCTGTGATTCTGATGGTTGACGACGATGATCCAATTAGCTTCTCACCTGCCCAAGCTAAGTTTCTCTCACATAAATATATGGCGCGATGAGGCAGGACGTGGAGCTGCACGCTTGCGGGCACGTTTAGCACATAGCAGCCATATATCGGTTGGAGGCTCCGCTCTTCTGATTGATTTTCTTATAAATCTGGAAGATACCCATTGTCCTTTGATGAGCCCGTGAGGTCGGACACGGCTGCAAACCCATCAGTTAGCTACCTCCATTTTGTACTTGACACTGACTGCCTCTCGATCGAGCTCAGTTGATCTCCGGTCGTCGTACACAAGCTGGCATTAATATGGCTGCAAACTCAGTTTAAACTACGACATGACGCCGTGATGTTAGCTTAAGAATGGATCGTCGAAGAGATCAGAGATTGACCTCGATATTAAGACTAGACAGAGCATGGGTAGTTGTTGTATTCTAGATTATGATGAAGGGGACCAAGGCAAAACGAATTAGGGATGCATGGTACGGGTGCCGGGTTGGGTGTGCTGGCACGAGGACCTCGTGTCCTGCTGCCGACCATGACCGCTGGTTCCGAGCAATTCCTTATTGCCACTTTCTTATTAGCCCCGTGTTTAATTAGTGATGCCTCACTATCCGAGAGCGGCAGGACGCTAACCAACGCAAACGCAAATCAAACCGCGCACCGGCCATGGACCAACACAGTGCGTGCTGACACGGTGACACCACCCTAACTAACACCCGCTTCCGTCTCCGTCCATGGAAAAAGAGGGCAAAATATCAGCAACTGCTCTTCTACAGGATAGTGCACCAATGTCATCAGTTGGCTAGTTTATTACTCCCTCCATTTCTAAATATAAGATGTTTTAACTACTCTACATGTTGACTAGATGCAAACTAAAGTGAGTGAACATATACACTAATATGTGTCTACATACATGTAAATTTATGTGAATCTAGACAAACGCTAAAACATCTTATATTTAGGAACGGAGGGAGTACTCATCATGTGCTCCTAGTTAGTAGGAGTAGATGCTAGCTGCACTTGCACCACCGATCGAGCTTTCAGCCAAATCAATCGCCCATACACATTTCCGAGCCGCCCCACGCTCTCGGACGAGATCGCGGGAGGGAGTTCTGTTGCACAAGAACGGGCTATCCGATAACCGTCGCCCTCGCTCCTGCCTCCAACAAATCAAATCAGTAGCTCCACTCCCTCACATTCCGATGTCGGTCACATGCAGGGCCTTGTTTGGCCGGCATGCCCAATTGAACGGAGCAGGGGATGTCGACGTGTCCCGCTCCGTCGCCGACCATGCCAAGCTGCCGCCGCCGTTGCCGTGCATCTCCCGTGTGACCGTGTCCGCACTAACAGATTTAGATAAGGCTCATCATTTTATTTGGCAGAAATGAAATGATGTCATCATTTTATTTTATTTGGAAAGTGAAATGACAGATTAGAGGTAGGAATTGGTATAATATATAATAGGCATTTGCTGGAATTTTAAATGAAATGACATGGCCAATTCCATGACAGCCAAACAGATTGGGTATGGAATTACAAATGAGTTTCATGATTCCGTCTTGAAATAATGGGAACCAAACAAGCCCTTACGAGAATTTTTGTTATGGGAAAAGCTTACGGGATGATTTGGAACCACTTGGTCGGTCCAAGTTCCACACCTTTTCCGTGATATCAGGGACGTGATCCTTCTGATTTCTCTCTATGTAATCCCGTAAGAATCACTCCGTAGATGTAGCATTACTCATTGTCTGATCCTTAAAACTCCGCTTTTATAAGATTTTTGCTTGAGAAACTGACCCGTGAGCAGATCCAACATTTTAGCCAAACAATATTTTTTAAAGCGCCCCTATAAAGAACCCCAACCATGGTATACCCCCCCCCCCCCCCACGCCTACGATTTTGTCCCCTTCGGCTCCGCACCGTCCGCCACACCATTTCCGCCTTAAGAAAGCTCGTGACTCGTCACTCCCTTCTGCCCCAAATTGACCCGAGCGGCCACCATGGATCCTGCATGGAGATTCACTGGATACCCCACTGAGCTCGGAGTTGCCTCCGTCAGCCGTTCTTGAACTGCTCCATGGAGTAGCAATCGCCGCTCCCCCCGCTTAATCAATTTGTCCGCCGCCACTCGATTTGTTCATGTTTTTAGTTAGGAAGCTTTCCCTCTTCGGTCGTTGGTAGATTTTAATTTACAATTTTTTGTAGTGAGTTTGTCCATGAGTCCCTCCGTGCAAAAAAAATGGACTTACCGTCATCGGATGATTTGATATTGAGGACTTTGTTCATGATGATGATGTCAAGAATCTCATATTGATTCTCACCATGAAGGAACTTGAGGATATGAAGAAAAGTAAGCGAAGAGCATCGACTGTCGGCTGTCTTTGCATTTCTCGGAACCGAGCTCTCGGACATGACATGCCCGCGAAGGATTATCTTGCCGGGTTAGCACCTACCTGCCTCATCGCTATCGTAGGCGTTATGTAATGCGCATAAATCTGTTTGTGTGCACTGTCGAAGGCCAATTCTCACTTTTCACTCGCTGGAGGAACATTGCCGGCCTCTGTGGATTTAGTTTGTATCAAAATATCTCTGCAGCAATGCGGGTGATCCTGTACGTCATTCCAACGGACTACACCGACTAGTATCTTCACATTGGAGAAGATACTACACTCAAGTGTGTGCGGTTTTTTGCAAAGGTTTTGATCAGAGTTTTCGGTCCTGAGTACCTCCCAGCTCGCAATGAGGAGGACAAAACGAGGTTGATGGCGATGAGCGAGGCAATATGATGGTTGGGCATGCTTGGGAGTGTTGATTGTATTCACTTGAGGTGGAAGAACTGCCCTACGACATGGCACAAACAATACACCAATCATCATCGTGATCCTACAATTGTGCTTGAAACAGTGGCATCCGAGGACTTCTGAATTTTGCATTGCTTCTTTGGTTTGCCGGGTTCTCTCAGTGAGATCAATGTTTTGCGGAGATGTCATCTTTTTGCTAGGCTTGCAGTGGATATTCCGGCTATACCGTCAAACAATGCCATCTATCCTTCATGCTCAATTTTTGTGAAGATCATCCAATATCCTTAAGGTGAAAGGCAATTTGTTTTTCCCAAACTCAAGAAACATGCCGAAAGGATATTGAGAGATCTTTTGGAGTGTAGAAAACTTAGTTTGCTATTGTTTGAGGTACTGCTCGTTTTTGGGATAAGAAACCCCTCTCAAATATCATGACGGCTTGTGTGATTCTAGACAACGTGATCTCAAATATCAAGGATGAGAGGGATTTGAACTTGGAGTTTTTATATGACACTCATTTCTTGAGACCTACTAGTAGATTGAAATAAAAGGGTACACATAACCAAGTTCATGTTGATCTCGTTGAGCATCAGTGACAATTATATGAGAGATAGTCACCCAATTTATTAAATTTTATTCATGTGTGATTTGAACCATTCTTTACATTCCGAACCATTCACTATTTGTTTAATTATTTGATTTGAATTATTCTTGTAATTCGGATTGTTGTTGTATTGTGTGGTGTTAAAATTTTCTAATTTCTATTGTTGTTATATTAATATTTTTTGTCATAGATAAAAAATATGGGCTAAACCCTTAAGCTTGTTTTGTGGTACCGCGAGGGCAGCGGCGGAATAGATCCCTCAAATTTTCCCACAAAAAGATTTTGTGGTGTCCATTAAACGAGTTTTACGGGGCCGCGAAGGGATCTGCTAGAGAGGATGCTCCATGGCCGCAATGTTAGAGAAACTCTAGTAGAGTCACCATATTGTCAACTTCCAAAACATAAACAAAGCATCCTCTATAATACAATATATTAGATCTTGCCAAGAAGACATGCAAATTCAGATTCACCATTTACAACCTCCATAATTCTTTTTTGTTTTCTTTGTTGGTATCAAATAATTCAAAATTATCATTGCAAACCTTTAATCCAAATACAACAAATAATCCAAATATAATAATTTAACAAATAATCAGAATGCAACAAATAATACAATGAAACAAGTTGAAGAAAATCAAATAATAAATTAAATTGTAAACTATCGCCCATGTAGCCGCCAGTGATGCTGAGTGAGAACTTCACATAGCTGACCATAGGAGGCTGGTCAAATACTGGTATTCAGTCTTCAGTTACGGCTCAAGAAATATTGAATGTGGTTTGGGTGCCTACGAGGCTCGATAGTTGCTCCAACATTGTCGTACTCATTAGCCATCGTTGTATCCCTCTCGTCCTCGATGATCATGTGGTGTAGAATCACACAACAAGTCAGTGTCTTTGCTAGAATATCCTTGCTCCAGAAATGAGCAGGACCCGAGACAATTGAAAACCTTACTGATAAAACTCCAAATTCTCTCTCTCAATGTCCTTCCTCATGACATCTTGAGGGCTTGCGAAATGCTTACGTTCCTTGGTTTGTAGCTTAGAAATTATCTTAACGAATATTTACAAAGATGGATAGATGCCATCGGGTAGATAGTAGCCTTCATGATAACCATGGCCATTCACCTCGTAGTTGCATCCTGGAACTCCTGCTAACCTTGTAAATAGATGAGATCTATGCAATACATTGATGTCATTGTGAGATCCAGGCAAGCCAAAGTAGCAATGCCATAACCACAAATCATTGGAAGTTACTGGTTCCAAAATAATTGTGCCAAGTGAATTGGTTATCCGATACTACAGGGGAAATCCCCCACCTCTAGTCCATAAAAACAACACTCCAAGCATCCGAGGCCAACATCTTGCTTCACTCATTTCTAAAATCCTCACAGTGTCCTTAGTGTTGGGTGCTTGGAGATACCGAGCTCCATAAATCTTGATCATAGTTTTGGCGAATACTTTTTTACACTTGATGATTGTATCTTCGTCCATTCAAAGATACTCATATGTCATATTTTTCTGGAAGCAAGAAAAACCCAACAGACCAGCGACATTCCGTCAATGTTTGATGAAACGTTCATTGTCTTCCATGTCATCGGCAATTCAACAGAATAGTTGTTCGGGCATGCGGAAGTGTCGCCTGAACATGTTGGTAGGGTACCCAACACAAAGTAGTCGTCCATGAGTAGATCATGGCCGACTCTATTCTGGTTAAATGCTAAATGACTCATCTGCTACCCCGAAAGCTTTCTCTTGATTCCGGTTGCCATCATTCATCTTGCAACCATCAACACAACCTCCTCGTCCGTTGTCCATCAACTCGCTCTCGAACTCTTCACTAAAATATGAGGAGGATGAATTGATTGAAAAAATCCTCTATGATCATTGGTAACTACATGAACCATCTAAAAGTGTCATGGTCCTGTTAATATGAAAAAAAATACAGTACATAAGAAATTGACTAATGATCTTGAATAGATGACACGGGAGACCGATATGTCTATGATAGAGGTCCAAGAACGGTTCAACGGGTCGAGGAGAGGTGGGACAAATCATGGCGATCCAGGTTTTTTATACTCAAGGCTAGTTGTTGTGGTGCTGCCAGACAACTAGGTGAATCTTGTTTGAGCTAGTCAGCTATGTGAGTTACTTGTTGTCTCTACCTCCTAAGCTACATGTTTCAACATTTGGTGGTTCCCACTTGTGGATAGACATGGTTGGTCATTGTTCATCCTAGTTGGATTTATTTTGTTCTAGCCAAGTGGCTTTTGTCACTAGGTGTGTTTGTTTTGTTGGGCTTTGAGAATCTAATATGACTTGTATGTGGGTTTGATAATTTTCTATGTGATTTTAAAAGTACTTGTTGGCTATGAATTTTTTCTATGTGGGCTGCTAGGACATGGGTGGTAATCAGGTGGGCTTTGAGTATTAAGATTTGTGGGCTTAAACTTGGTGGGCTAAGGATCCGTCTTGACCATATAATGTCAATGGTGAATACTTTTATCTAAAAAATGCGGTCTTAACACGAAGCTATTGTTATTTGATTTTGCTCAAATAAGATGAGATGTTGGCTTTTTTTGCTTGGTTGCCATTAAATATATTGTCCCTATCGACAAAAGCTACGTCCCATTGTTGCCTTTTAATGATACCTCATTGATGCCACTGGTTGGATTGTGATCAAATACACTGGTTGTCCCCTTTTCTATTCTCGAATAATTGTCTGATGGCTTAATAGAATCAAAACCAATATCTGTAGGAAATCTAGACTAGTTCTCAGATCTCTGAAGTTCTACCCCGAACATGAACATGCATCTCCACCAGGGATGTAAACATTTTAATCCACAACACCCCCTCCTTTGTGTTTGTCTACTTTTGCAGGTTTGGCTACTAAATATGAACAAGATCATGATCAATTTTTCGATTAGACTTTTCTTATTCTTCTTTTTAATCTTCTTTTTGTGTATTTAGTACTTGTAATATTTCACAAATGTTGTAATTGATACAATATCAATTATCTTGTAATATTTTTACGTACTTCAATTCTTATTATAAATCATGAAATATTCAATATAAGTGTGTAATATTTCATTCTTATTTGTTCTTATTTTCATTTTATTTTTTAGAATTTATTGCAATTGTTTTGTATGATTCAAAGTTTATTGATTATTAATACTTTGGGTTTTATATTCCAAAGTTTGGAATTCATTTTATAATGATATTATACTTTGTGGATGAAAGATCGAGATGTCGCCTAGAGGGGGTGAATAGGCATTTTTAAAATCTATTACAGATTTGGCTTGAAAAGAATGCGGAAATAAAATACTCGTTTTCAAACACAAATCCTAAATATGCTAGGTTCAACAAAGTGCACCAACAACTTAAGCTAAACAAGATGAGCACAAGATATATATCACCAGTTATATATAACTTCAAGCACGAAGGCTATCACAAGAAAGTAAACTCGGGTATAGAGATAACCGAGGCACGCGGAGACGAAGATGTATCCCGATGTTCCCTTCCACGAAGAAAGGTAGTCACCGTTGGAGAGGTTGGGGACCACAAAGGAACCCGACGTCACGAAGACTCGCCTTCTTCTCCAAGCCCCTACACGAAGTAAGGGCCCTTTTCCTTATGGCTAGCTTTTCCTCCACTCGGGAGATGGCAAGCTCCACAACCACTTCACAATCCCCACGAAGGAGAAAAACCGGCCTCTTCACAATCTTCCACGAAGAGGTCTGTAACATCCCAAAACTTTGGAATGTTAGAAAAATCACAAAAATTTAAAACTTTTACTAATGGATAAAGAAAGTCTCCAAAAATCAAGAAAAAACCATTATTAGAATATTATTTTGATTTCTTCAAGGGTATATTATTTTAAATATTCCTTTGTCTTCTAATTTCAAGATTTAAAGTTTTGGACATAAAATACTTATATTGGATTTCTATAAAATCCTAAAAACCTTTTTGACAAAGTTTTCCAATATATTATATAGCCCAAGCTAAATTGGGTATTTGTATATAAAGGATTTTGCCAAACTATAATTTATAAAATGATTTTTCCTAAAAACTTTATTATTTTATTGAGTTTATCATTTTGAATGATATTTCTCACATTAAATTTTCTAGATTTATTTAAACCATTTTGTGATATTTATGAATCCTTATTTTAAATTTCCCCAAATACCCATATAAGGCAAATTTGACCTAAAGGGTATTTTGGTATTTTTTATTATCAAAATTAGTTCGTAAATGTCTATGTTGACTAATGGAAATTTTACAAATTTAT
>QRDG01002425.1:0-79069 GCA_012064385.1 Puccinellia tenuiflora | reverse complement strand
GTCGACTTGAGAATGGTGGCTTTCAAAGGGACGATGGTGAAGTGCATTCACCATCCACTAGTCCAGTATTCGAGTACCTGGAGAGAGATCCACCTTATGGTAGAGAACCTTTAACAGACAAGGCAAGCTTCTTTCTTCACATGTCAGTAGGAAATGATGTCCACACATACCCTACTTGTTGATGCTTATTCTACATGCTGCTTCAGATATCGATTCTTGCAAGTAAGTTTCCGGATTTAAAGACATTCAGAAGCTGTGACCTGCTGCCAACCAGCTGGATGTCTGTTGCATGGTACATCCCTAACACCGCAGCTTCTCTCACTTAGTTTATGGTGACATGTTTTCAGTGGAAGTATCTGGTATTCTACATATGTTGTGAGCTGATTTTCTTTTTGATTGGGTTAAATGAGAGCCAGCACGCAGCCCTTGGTTTGCAATGTCAATATTCATATGAAATAGAATGCTAACCAATCAATAATAGAGAGAGATAGAATGCTAACCTTGCAATAGCCAGTCTTCTGGTGCACCATGTGCTGCCCAAACAAAGGACTCCCACCACAGTTGTAATGGTTGCATCGACTGCTCTAAAGGGTTGCTGAATCTCAGTTAAGACAACTTGTGTAGAGGAGCAATACCAGCAACAGAGTTTTGCTACGATTCTACGATTGGTTTCACCCTGGGGCTTACAATTGCAGGTACCCCATATATAGAATCCCGACTGGACCAACTCTCAAGGACCTCGATGCATGTTTCTTGACATTTCATTACTTAGCTACACCTACCAAGAGTATGTACTCTTTTTTCTTTAATATCAAGTTGGTCTCCCTTCTTTTCAATGTAATTCCATGAGCTTTTCCTCATTGATTCCTTGAATGATACATGTTTTCCCTGCAGATACTGATCCTAGAACCCCTGCATGCCCGAGTTTTGGGGGCATCAACTGCTGCATGAATGTAGCTGGTAAACTAACACTGCCTGTCTTTGGACTGGCACCGTACAAATTGCGGAGTTCTATTTGGTCATCGGACAGCCCTCAGCAGAAGGAGCTTGCTGCCTCCCTAATGCAGGCGGCTGATGACTGGCTTCAGAGTCGGCAAGTTCATCATCCGGACTTCCGATTTTTCCTTAACCACTACAACACAGTGTGGAGATGACAGGATGATGCTTACCCTTTCGTTGTAAATGGTCATTATTTTGTTATTACTTTCTGTTGTCAGCTCAGCCGGGCTGCCTGTAACTTAATATTGATGGTCGTGTAACTCTAAATACTTCGGATTTTGTGTATCAGCCGTCTATTTAACAGGCAGCTAATTTGTAATGTCTCAAATAAGCATGGTGTCGGTAAACTACTTTTTGAGATTCGGTGTAGTTATATTTTTTAGAGCAAAGAACATAGTTGACACCTGTATAACAAGAAAATAATGGTTACACCTTTATTTAGATTTGAGAACACCTTATGTTTTTGCTCGCCTTCAAGATTTTTATTTGTTAGTTGGTCCGTGGCAGCAAGCCATGTATTTTTTTTTACAGGCAGTATGGGTTGAACCACGAACTGAAAAAGAGCGAGTACTGCCTTTGGGTGCAATCATCAGCTGTCGTTGCCCTTGTTACAAGTGAAAAGTAGAGAGCGAGAGACTGAATGAATCAAGTGTTCTTTCCATTGATCAATTCGGTATATATACAAGTTGAAGGGGCGCTTTAAGAGGCCACCGATGTAGCGCTCCGACCCCAGAACTATACAGTGAAACGTTGTGTAACTGGTTATGCTATACAATCGAGGGTTACTGGGTTTACTAATCCCAGGCCAAAACTCATTGGTAGGTGTGCTCGGAATGGATCATCGACACACAACACCTCGATCATGCCATAAGCTCAGACATCGCTTTCACGTATAGTAAAGAGACCGAGACTTGTGAAACAAACTGGCACATTGCAGACTTTACGACACAAAACTCATATAGCAACTCATATATGAGAAAGATATAAATATTACACATCAAAAGGTCACAGACCATCAATTCATCAAGCGGAAGCGAAGTAGTGCTGTCTAGTACAACAAGATCCAAATATAGGGCCTAAGAAGCCTACACATAAATAAACCCAGCCAACTTGCTACAAGGTCCCAAGCTGCCACCTGGGAACCCCGGACTACTAGTCGACGTCCACGAAGAACCCACCAAGCTGCTCGGTGTCGTCCTCCTCTGAAATACAAATATAAAGGCAGCAAAGAGAGACCGAGTACGACGTGCTCGTAAGTTTAGTAGGGCGATATAGGCCCAATGCTGACGGAGTCTCTAAAGCTGTATAAAGTAGCTATTTTGCTTAAAGCTAAATTTTCATATAAAAGATATAAAAAGACACAAGGCATGGTCTATTCAGAATATTTTTCATAAAGGGGATAAGGGAGTAACATCTCATCTTCGGTTCTCGTCGAACCTACTTGTAGTCCAGTGGCCGAGGCTGCCGGCCCAGGCCGGGCGCGCAGGGGCGGGCGGATTCGCCGGGGAAACGGCCGGCGGTGACGCGGCCGAGGCGGGGTGGGGCGAGGACGATTGCGTTGAGCTTCGGCCCTCCGGGTTCGATTCCTCGGTCGTGGAGCAAGGGAAAACGACGGTGGAGCTTGCGGTGCTCCTCGATCCGCGCGGCGCGGCGCCAGGCGGCGGCGGCAAGCGGAGCGAGCGGCGGCGGCAGGGAGAGCTCGGGGGAGAGAAAAAGGGAGCAGGGGAAAGGGGAAGAAGGGGGCGGTGACAACCAGGGCGTCGTGGGCGACGCCTTGACCTCCATGGGGAGCAGGTGGAGCGTGGGGCTCGGCGGCATGGCCGGCAGGGCGGCATGGGCGCCGGCCCTGTCGCCACAGTGGAGGAAGGGGATGAAAATTTTACAGAAACCCCCCTGCCTAAAATTTCTCTAATTACAAACAGGTCCAAGAGCAAACCTTGGCGATTTTATAGGGGCACCAGGACATTTTTATAAAATCTGTAAAAATTCATAGAGGCTCCAATTAACCTTGTGAACCTCCAGAAAAATTGGTGGTCCAAAATAAAATGTTTTGGGCAACAATTGTTCACAGCTTTTAATTTAAAGTAGATTTGACAATTTCCAAATTGTATTTAATTGAAGCACTTAAACATTTCCAAAAATAATGAAAATATTCATGGAGGCTCTAACAATAACATTGATGCTCCTCATGATTTTAGTTTGAATTTTTGGAATGTTTATCTTGGTTTCAAAAATAGAGATTGAATTAAGCCAATTTGAATTTTCATAACTAGTTCTCAATTGATGGAAATTTAGAGTTGGTTTCAAAAAGTAAACTTGGAACTTCCTAAACCATTTGGAAGTCCAAGAATGATTTGGTTTGCTAAGTTGACCATTTGCATTGGTTTGGATGTTGGGAAGTTTGCCTCCCCATTTCAATTTGTTTCCAAGTGAAAGTTGAAATGGCAAATGCATATGGATGCTATGATGCAAACATGGAACAAAAAGTGGAAAAATTCTTCGTATTTTTCATTACCAAGTTGGGGCTGTTACAATTCTACCCCCCTTACAGGAATCTCGTCTCGAGATTCTAGGCTTGAGTGAAGAAGGCGGGGTATTCCTGACGAAGACTAGTTTCTCGCTCCCATGTGGCTTCTTCCTCGGAATGGTTAGACCATTGAATTTTGAGGAACTTGATGGTCTTGTTGCGGGTTTTCCTCTCCGCTTCATCCAAGATGCGGATAGGATGCTCGCGATAGGTCAAATCCTCTTGAATGTCCAATGCCTCATGATCAACCCCACGGATTGGATCCTTGAAGCAACGACGGAGTTGGGAGACATGGAACACATCATGCACATCCGGGAAGTTGGAAGGCAACTCAAGTTGATAGGAGAGATCTCCTCGCTTGGCTAGGACGGTGAAAGGGCCAACATAGCGAGGTGCCAATTTGCCCTTGATTCCGAAGCGACGAACGCCTCGGAGAGGAGAAACTCGAAGATTGACCTTGTCACCAATTTCATAGTGGACCTCTTGATGGTTCTTGTCATAGTAGCTTTTCTGACGGGATTGAGCAGCCTTGAGATTATCCCGAATGACACGGACTTTCTCTTCAGCTTCATTGATCACATCCGGACCGAAGAGTGGCCTCTCTCCGGTTTCAGACCAATTGAGAGGAGTCCGGCATTTTCTCCCATATAGAACCTCAAAGGGAGCCATTTGCAAACTGGCTTGGTAGCTATTGTTGTAGGAGAACTCGGCGAGAGGGAGGTACTTTTCCCAACCCTTGCGGAAGGAGATAACACAAGCCCAAAGCATATCCTCAAGAACTTGGTTCACCCTCTCTGTTTGACCATCAGTTTGAGGATGATAGGCGGTGCTGAAGTTGAGGCGGGTTCCCATAGCATTTTGGAAAGTCTGCCAGAATCTGGATACGAATAGGCTCCCACGGTCTGAGATGATCCTCATTGGAACATCGTGGAGAGGAACAATGCGGGCAACATATAACTCAGCCAATTGCTTTGCATTTATGTCCTCGCGAACCGGAAGGAAATGGGCTACCTTGGATAGGCGGTCGATGACGACCCATATGGCATTGTTGCCCTTTTGTGACCTCGGAAAGCCGGTGATGAAATCCATGCCAACTTCATCCCACTTCCACTCAGGGATGGCTATGGGGCGAAGGGTACCGGCTGGTCTTTGATGTTCAGCCTTCACTCGGCGACAAACGTCGCATTCAGCAACATATTTGGCAATCTCCCGCTTCATGCGGGTCCACCAGAATTTGGGGCGGAGGTCTTGGTACATTTTTGTGCTACCGGGATGGATGGATATAGGAGATTCATGGGCTTCTTGGAGTATCAATTGCTTGGTATTTCCCCTTTTGGGCACCACAAGGCGGTCCCCAAAATAGACCACACCGGAATCATCAACGGAGAAACATTTGGCCTTCCCACTTGCAATATTCTTTTTGATCTTGCGGATGCCAGCATCATGTTGCTGGGCGGCCTTGATTTCATCCTCAAGAGTGGATTTGATCTCGAGGTTAGCTAGATAACCGGAGGGAACAATCTCCAGATTCAACCTAGCAAATTCCTCGTGGAGAGCCGGTTGTGCCTTTTCCACCATCACGGTGTTGCAATAGGCCTTGCGACTCAAAGCATCGGCCACGACATTTGCCTTGCCGGGTTGATAATTGAGGGTCACATCATAATCTTTAATCAATTCCAGCCATCTCCTCTGCCTCAAGTTCAGATCCGGCTGGGTGAAGAGATATTTTAAGCTTTGATGGTCGGAGTAGATCTCGCAACGGTTGCCCAAGAGGTAGGGCCTCCATTGTTTCAGAGCATGTACCACGTCGGCAAGCTCCAAATCATGGGTTGGATAATTTTGCTCATGTGGCTTGAGTTGACGGGAAGCATAAGCGACAACATGGCCCTCTTGCATCAAAACACAGCCCAAGCCCTGGAGTGATCCATCACAATAGACGACAAAGTCTTTGTCGGTGTCGGGAAGGACAAGCACCGGAGTGGTGGTGAGCTTGACCTTGAGGGTTTGGAAACTCTCTTCAGCCTTGTCTGACCACACAAATTGTTTGTTCTTCTTGAGGAGGTCAGTCAATGCCTTGGATATCTTGGAAAAGCCCTCGATGAATCGGCCGTAATAACCCGCCAACCCAAGGAAGCTTCGGTTATCTTTGGCGGACTTGGCGGTTGGCCAATCCAGGATTGCCTGAATTTTGTTCGGTATCACTGCTACTCCAGCAGCTGACACCACGTGACCGAGGAAAATGAGCTCCTTTAGCCAAAACTCACACTTGGAGAACTTGGCATAGAGGCGGTGATCACGAAGCTTGGTCAGGACTAACCGAAGATGCTCAACATGTTCGTCTTCGGTTTTGGAGTAGACAAGGATGTCATCGATGTAAATGATGACAAACTTGTCGAGGTACTCGTGGAAGATGGAGTTCATCATCCTCATGAATGTAGCCGGAGCATTTGTGAGGCCGAAGGACATGACGGTGTACTCATATAACCCATAGCGGGTAGTGAAAGCCGTCTTCGGAATATCCTCCTTTCGGATTTTAATCTGATGGTAGCCTGACCTCAGATCCATCTTGGAGAATACCGTTGCACCAGCTAATTGATCGAACAATTCGGTTATTCTGGGAATTGGATACTTGTTCTTGATGGTCACCGCATTCAGAGGGCGGTAATCAACAACCAGACGAGGAACATTTGTATCCCTCTTCTTGACAAAAATGACCGGGCAGCCCCAAGGTGAGCTACTCGGCCGGATGAATTCCTTCTCTAGCACCTCATCAAGTTGCTTCTTTAATTCAGATAGCTCTTCCGTTGGCATGCGGTAGGGCCTTTTGGAAACTGGGGCGGTTCCCGGAACCAACTCAATCACAAACTCCACGCTGCGATCAGGTGGCATACCGGGCAATTCCTTCGGAAAAACATTGGGGAAATCACACACCACAGCAACTTCATGCATTTTAGGCGGGGTGGTTCCTTCCAGGAAACATAAGCTATTCTCCGGTGAGAGAGGAGTGGCAGCGGAGGGAATTGCGGACAAGGGTGACCAATAACTCACCAGCCCGACGGTTGGGTGGATCACGGTGATAGACTTGGCAGCACAGTCCAGGTTGGCCTGATATTTGACTAACCAATCCATCCCCAGAATTACATCTAGCCCATCTGACTTCAGAGCTATCAGCTGGAACTAGAAAGACCAATATCCTATGGTAATCTGGACTTCCGGAGCAACCCATTTTGTGTGCCAACTAGAGCCTGGGGTCTTCACCACTAACGGGGAGCCCATGTTCACAAATGGAATTTGATGGTTGTGTGCAAAAGCTATTGATATGAATGAATGCGATGCTCCAGAATCAAACAAGACTGAAGCAGGGTAATCATTGATTCGAAGCGTACCCATGAGAACTCCGGGGTCCTCCTCAACGCCTTCAGCCGAGACGTGATCCAGGCGGCCACAACTGACGGTGGTAGCCTTGGCGGCTGGGGTAGAGGGAGCCGGTGCTGGTGCCTTCTGAGGGCACTCCCTGGAGTAGTGCCCCGGCTCGCCACAAGCGAAGCAAGTGAGCCTTGGTGGTGGTGGAGGCAGCTGAGGGCGAAGGCCACTCCCAGCCGCACCCAAGGTCGAGGTAGCTAGGCGAGGCGGAGGTGGCCTAAACCCAGAAGGCTTTGGCGTGAAGGGTGCCTTAGGCACGGCGTTGAAGGGCACAAATACCCGGCACTTCTTGCCCTCAGAAGAAGAGGAGCTCTAGTTGTCGGTGGAAACTGGCCTCTTGGAAGCCTCCAGCTCCTTCCTACCCTGCTCCATAGTGAGAGCCTGGTTGTAGAGCTCCTGGTAGGAGGTGAACTTGAAGGGTAGGAGCTCGTATCGGAGACGAAGCGCGAGCCCCTTGCGGAAGAGGTATTGCTTGTCCTCATCATTTGTCACGTCCCGAGGGCGTAACGCGAGAGGTGTTGAACTCCCGCCCATAGGCTTGGACGTCCATGTGTCCCTGGGTTAGATCCAGGAACTCCCTCCTCTTGAGCTCCATGATGGGCTTGGGGATGTACGCCGCACGAAAAGCGGCGCGGAAAATCCTCCCAAGTGAAGACATGCCCGCGACAACATTGCCACGTGGCTCTCCCACCAGGAGCCGGCGGCTCCATTCAGCAGGTAGGTGGCGAAGTTGACTTGTTCCTCCACCGGAACATGAAGAGCGGCAAACTTGCGCTCTAGAGCCCGAAGCCAATCATCCGCATCAAGCGGCTCCTTAGCTTCGGTGAAAGTAGGAGGTTGGGACCGTAAGAACTCGGTGAGAGTGTTGCAGTCATTGTTCCTCCTGGCCCCTTGCTGCACCAGCTGCTCTAGCAGACGCTCATTTCGCAGCCGGTTCTCCTCGATGGCCATAAGGACCTCCGCCATTGAGGGTGGCGGCGGTGCATAGGTTACCACGACGGGTGGGAGCCATTCTGAAGATTTGGAACAAGGACATAGTTAGTAATCAATTCTGAACAGTTAGGATAGATCATTTGAGTCCTTACAGATATGGAGAATTAGATAGCTCTAGCACAAAACAGATTTAGTCAACCACGGTGACATCACGTCATCGCGGCGATGTCATACAGATACAACGGACTCGATACATAACTAGACGGTAAGAACCCAAACCCCGAGAACCTAAACTTAGACACCAATCTCAAAACAAATAGAGATAAGAATCAGAGTAGAGCGAGTTGGATGAGGAGTAAACAGAATCCTAAGAAGGTTTTCACAACTCATTTTTAGGTCATAAATAATTTTCAACTAGACTCGACATCGACCAATAGAAAGGGTTTCCTACAGGCAGTCCTGCTCTGATACCAAATTATAGCACCCCGACACCAGAACTATACAGTGAAACGTTGTGTAACCGGTCATGCTACACAATCGAGGGTTACTGGGTTTACCAATCCCAGGCCAAAACTCATTGGCAGGTGTGCTCGGTATGGATCATCGGCACACAACACCTCGATCATGCCATAAGCTCAGACATCGCTTTCACGTATAGTCAAGAAACCGAGACTTGTGGAACAAACTGGCACATTGCAGACTGTCGTGGTGGTGTCACGGCAGATGCCATAGGATGGCTTGATGTGTGGGGCCGATGGACGCTGGTGGCACCCGGGGAGGGCTTGTACGCACGAACACGCACACAAAGAACTCAACACACACGATTTTACCCAGGTTCGGGGCTCTCGTGAGGAGATAACACCCCTACTCCTGCCTATCCGATCTGTATATATGGATCACCACGGTATTACAAGCTGCTCCTTGAGCTATACGCGACGAACAACTGGCTCCAAGCTCCTACCGAGTCTCGGCGCTGCACTCTGGCTCTCTTTCTGGCTACAAAGGAAATGGATCAGTGTCTATGCGTTCCCCCCGAACCGTCCTGTGAGAGGAGCCCCTGGTGCTTCTTATAAAGGGAAGCCCAGGGCACAAGTTAGGCCTGACATCAGTGCTGTCGTAGCCCGGACTGTAGCCACGCCCGGTCCTCTGACCGCTTTCGTCACCGCGCCGTGGCACGTCCCATCTGTCTCCTCCAACGCCCTGTTCCCTGGCACCGCTTCGGTCAGCGGCGTGGAAGCATGTCACTCAGGCCAAGTGGCCTCGTCCCATCGTGCAAGTTGCTCGGCTTCTGACCCGTGATTGTAGGGACAAGACGTGAGTCTTGACCATGGCCCGAGTAAGCCTCCTTATCCGGCATAGGCATGCCGAATACTTCATAACTCGGTTTTGCCTTCCCTGCACACAAGAAGAACAAAGGATAATCCGGCATATAACATCCGTGGACCGACATACCAATATGTCAGTTAGTCTTGACCTGGTCAGCTCCGAGTCAACCCTTATATCGACGCCTTGCCCATATCCGGGGGTTGCCCCCCGACATTAGTCCCCGAAGCTGGCGCGGTCCTGCAGCCTCGGATGGAGGGCCACGGCAGGTTTACCCCGAAATCAGCATCCTTAGTTGATCTCCGACATAACATATGCCGGCGACACTCGTATGTCGGAAAACACTATGTATCCCAACTTGATATCTCATATTGCGTCGGATCATTCCGACTTACGGGATGAAACCCCATGACTCCTCCGAGTCGTCGGTTCCCTACGTGGCAGAGCATCTCTGCCTGACGCCTCGGTCTTTGTGCACGGATGGACGTGCCACAGGCATGCGTGCCACCTGTGTGACGTCGGTCGCCTTGGCCACTATGCCCACGTAAGCACTTGAGTGCGCCCTTGACCGTGCGTGCGTCGCCTCGGGTCTCGCCCGATCGCGTGTACCGCCCTTAGACCGTTGGCCTCCTGTGGCCCATCGTGGGGCAGATCGTGCGGCAGTTAAGCCGCAAGGGGAATCGTGCCACAAATCGTGGGGCCGTAACTCCCAGTCCGTTACGAGATCGTGCGCAGTAGATCCCGCACGCGCGATCTCCTCCGCCGTAGATAAATAGGGGGAGCGGGGCAAATCTTTTCCCCTTCCCCGCATTCACTTCCTCTTTTCATTGTCTTCCTCGTTCTCTCCTGCGCACAGAGCATCAGCGACACAGAGCTCGCCGCCTCCGCCGCACGCACAGGTCAGCGCACTCCGACGAGCCGCCGGACGCCGACGCCCCCGACGCACAGCGCCGCCGTCGCACACCACGACACCGCGGTAAGGTTTTTCTCGTCTTCCCCTTTTGCGCATTGGCGCCCTGCATCTACGGGCATCCCCTTTTTCTTCACTTGTTCTTGTTCTTGTTCTTGCCCTTGTTCTTCACCGCGGCGACGCATCGCTCGCCGCCGGTGACCTCGCAGCCGCGGTTGCGGTGGGCCGCCGGCGGGTTAGCCGCCATAGCCTTTCTTTTCTTCTTCTTTGCCTCTCCTCCGGGTCTAGCACTTGTTCGCATCTTCACGTATTTTCCTTCCTTTTTCTTTCTATTTTCACTACGGCACACACCACTCACAGAAGGTGAACCTTTTTGCAGATCTCGGTATCCCTCGCCGATATGTCGGACGACGCCGCCCTCGAGGTGATCGACTCGGTTGAAGAAACCTCAGTGGAGGGATCCACTCGGGCCTCGTGGGAAGGTTCCGATGTCGGACGAGCCGAGCTAGATTGGCTAGTCCGGACTCGACGGATCCCGCCCGGAGTAGAGTGCCGAATGCCCGGCACCGAGACCACGCCGAGTCTCAAGGAAGGCGAACGTGTCGTCTTCGTCGCGCACTTCGAGCGGGGATTCGGATTGCTCGCCAGCGTGTTCTTCCGAAACTTCCTCGACAGTTTCGGTCTCCAACCTCATCACTTACCCGCAAACGCCATCACCACCTTATCCTCCTTCGTCTCCTTCACCGAGGGTTATCTCGTCTCAAGGCCTCCGTCCGCGCGTGGTCAAAGTACTTCTCCTTCCGGAAGCAGGTTGTTCCGAATCCTGCTGACCCGGCCGCCCCCAAGATGATGACCCAGTGTGGGGCCGCCACGGTCACACCTCGGCGCGGCTCAATCTTCCCCCGGATCAAAGGCTTGGAGTCATGCCGGAAATGGCAGCGCTCCTTTTTCTATATCAAGAATTCGACCGACGTCGATAAGATCAACTTGCCGAATTTCGTCATCGGCCCCCCTACAGCGCAACTCAATTGGGGGTACAATCCAACCGACCAAGAGGTCGAGGTCAACCAGATCCATGAAGTCGTGGGACAACTCCGAGCAGAAGGATTGACTGCTGACGATCTGTTGGCGACATTCATTAGCCGCCGGGTCTCACCCTTCAGCGCCGAGTCCACAAGATCTGCCACATGAGTGGCCCTCTTGATCCGACCCGGATAAGCACGGTCGAGCTGACCAAGGCCCAGATCCGGCAGCGGGTCAAGGCCATAGCTCGGACGAGGATGACGGAGACGTGGGAGTGGGGTAAAGAACCTCACAACCGGAGCAACCCTCCGCCCCAGGTAAATGACTTGTGCCGACACAACTTTTCTGTCGACACGTAACTCTTAGGTCGGTTCCTCTTTTTTCCCTCGGCCTTAATCTTTCTCTGTTTCCATCGTACAGAGATTCGGGCGGCAGCAGAGGGAGGACGGACCGGATCCTGCTGCCAAATGGGGTCCAGACCGGGTCAAAGCTGACTCGGAGGACCCGGATAATGAAGACAACATGCCGATCCCTGATGTCGGCTCAGTTCCTGTCACTGGTAAGGCTCGCGTCCGAGACTGGTCGGATGATGATGATGACGCCTGTCGGATTCTAGAGGTAGAAGATCCTCTCCCGGTTTCGTTTGCTTACCCGGTGTGCTCGCCCCCAGCTGACGCGGACGACCAGGTGCTCGATGTGGAGCCCCTCGCCGTGGGATCCAAGGGCGCAGTTCGGAAACGCCCGGCAGCTGCGTCCGCCGGTGCCGGAACATCCGGCGCCCCCGCGAAGAAGAAGCAGCGAGTAAAGACTGCGGGGAAGCGCCGCGAGCGTCCAGTCACTAAGGGGTAAGATTCCCCTCTTACCGACATAAACTTTTTATGATCGACCACACTTTTCTCCTTCTGACAACACACTTTGCTTCTTTGCTTTGCAGCTCCACTCCTCTGGAGATTCCAACCGAGCCTACTGACTCGGTTCCTGTTAGGACTCCGACGCCGCCTCGGCCGGACACAAGGCTGCCGAGTCCGCCACGGACCAGCCCGACAGTGCCTCCAACGGTTCCGGGATCCGGAACTGGAGATACCGAGTCGGAAGTGACCGACCTCACCATGGATCTCGGGGCCAGCACGTCGGCCCCCGAAATAGAGAAGACTGCGGCCCCAGAAGACTCGGCACGTCCGAGTCAGCCGCAGCAAGAAACGCCACAGCCACAACAACAGCAACAGCAACAGCAACCGCAACAGCAACAGCAACCGCAACAGCAACAACAACCGCAACAAGAGATACCGCAGCCGCAACCGCAGACACAGCCAGCTCCGACACAAGTGCCACAGCCATCTCCTCCGAAGCAGCAGCAGCATCAGAAACAGAAAGCACCCGCGCCCGCTACAGCCGGGAAATTTCCGCCGAAGAAAACTGCACCCGGCACGGCCGGAACAGCAGCAGACCGAGCTGCACCCACCGTGGCCGGGAGAACGTCCACTGCAACTGGGAAAGTTCCGGAGAAAGCCACCGCTGCCAAGGAACTGCCATCTAACCCGGAGCGCCAAATAGTTCTCCAAGAACCGTCCGGATCGGCCACAGCGATGACCAGCGCCCAAACCTCTGCAGTTAGTTGGGGGTTTGGGCCCTTAAAAACCTCGAGCGGGCAAAGTCTGGGCTCCCTTGAGCATTATCACACGGACTGGAACGCTGCCGACCTGAGCGAAGTGAGCTCGAGGTCACCAGCAGGCCAAATCATCTCGGAGCATCCGGCGGGACCGAGTCTGGTGGCCCAAAAGATGGCCGCAGCCAAAACTGCTCTCCTCACGGCCGAACAAGCAACTGCGGTAAGTGGTGCCGAGTCAAGATAACTCGGTTATGCTTTCTTTAATGTAGATACCATCTATCCCCAGTCCCCGAGATTCGGGTTGAGTGACTGAGCTTGGCCGAGTAAGGATGACTCGGTTGAGTGAGGGTAACTCGGCTTGAATCTTCATCAACCATACTGACATTTCTTCTTTTCAGTCTTGCATGACCAAGCGGACACAAATACACCGCAAGTTGCTGCTGGAACATAAGGTGCTTTCCAACAAGTTCAAGCTGCTCCGGGCCAAGTTGGACCAGGTGTCTGATTCGGCACTCAAGGTTGAAGGCTTGGAGAAACGGATCTTGGAAATCGAGTGTAAGCCATACTTTCGCCTTCCAACTTATACTTGCACCAATTTGCTCATTCTAACACTTGTTACCTCGGCACAGCCGCACATAAGGAGCGCGAGCTTGCTCACCAGGCCGAGCTAACGAAAGGACAGGAGGAGGTGTCCCGGCTGAAGGCCGAGCTGGAGGAAACTCAGAGTCGAGCCGCCGAGTCGGAAAAGAGCACTGCCGAGGAAAAGCGGCTTCGAGTCGAGGAAACTCGGAAACTCAAGGAGTCGCTTGCCGAATCCAAGTCTGAGGCTACCTCGGCCGAGAGCGAGCTTAAAACTTTGAAGGCCAAGATCGTACAATGGCTGGTGGACATCTCCAAGATCAACTCCGAGATGGACAGTGAGCCCCCTCCCCTTCTGCCTTTATTCCTTCTAGCATCTTTCTTCATCTGTAACTTATTTTGGCGCTAGCCATTCCCTACTCAGAGCGTTTCCCCCACACAAAGGCTGCTGCGGACAAGAGCGCTGCGGATCACCGGTTCGAGGAGATCCGAGGTGGCCCAATCTCGTCCGAGTGGGACATGGACGCCCACCTGGTGGCGCTGAAGGCTCGCTTGGTCCCAATGAGGTCGATCGGAATTAACCTCCTCACCGCTGCCATCCGAGCTTACAATGTTCTCTGGCCCGGGTGTGAGGCCCCTCTGGTTGTTGATGAGCTGGCCACGTGCCTGCTGGCCTCCGAGGCAAGGCTTGATGACTGGCGATCATCCGCCACCCGAGTCGGCGCAGACGAGGCGATGATGTACGTGCTATCCTGGTACGAGAAGCTCGATCTCGACAAGCTCAAGACTCTGCGCGACGGGTCAAAGTGGCTCACTGATCCGGATCATATTCAGCGTCGCCAAGAATTTGCTCATGCCCTTATCCAGTATGCCCCGGTGCACTCCTTTGTTGCTGGCGACCGGGTTCCCCAACCCGAGGAGATCCCGGTTGAAGGAGAGAGCGGAGAAGAAGACGAAGAAGAGGCCGTCGACGAAGAAATCGAAGCCGACACTCCGCCCGAGTCAGCCACCGGCACTGCTACCGAGTCCACAGCTGGGGAAACCGCAACCGAGACTCCAGCCTCTCCTTCTGCAGAAAAAACCTCGGATGCTGCTGCCTAGACGTTTCAGAAAAAACTCAACTCGTTAAATCCCCGGAATGCCGGGTGCAGATGTAATATATACCTTGCACTTTTTATGGTTGGTACTTGACTTTTTATTTTGCATGTTTTTTAACAAGTTTAGCCGTATGCCGGATCACATTGAACCGAGTCCCCGAGTTCAATTTCTTGTTCACTATACATCTGCCATCTCTGCTCTTGCCTACCATTCTTGGTGTATTTGGCAGTCGAGTCACAAAACGACCGTTGTACAGCATACAGTACTTAGAAACTTGGGAAACTAGCCAAGGCCACCCGACATAAGCTTATTAAAAAGGAAACCGAATCGCTCCTGGACCGAGTCCCCGAGTCGGTTTTCTTGTTTACTGCACCTGATAACCTTTGCTCTTGCCTACCTTTTTTGGTGTCAGGCAGTCGAGTCACAAGATCACGAGAACACAGCATACAATACTTACAGACATGGTGACACAGTTTTTAGAGCCATCCGACACAAGGAAATAAATACAAGGATAAACACAGATTTTTTCAACAAGGCAGTCCCCGAGTCTCTTCTCGGGGTGCCGACATTTCATTTCTGAATTTCGAGATACATACAGTGGGTCCTTAAGAGTAGAAAGGGCGGAGAAGAGCTACATTCCAAGGGCGTTTGGTCTCCTCTCCGGATCGGTCCATCCTGCTCTTCACATGTTTCTGGGCATCTATAAGATAATAGGCATCATTGTTCAAAGCTTTACTCACGATAAACGGTCCCTCCCATGGAGGTGACAATTTGTGCATCCCGGCGGTGCGCTGCACAAGCCTAAGCACGAGGTCTCCTTCTCGGAACTTGCGAGGATTCACCTTCCGACTGTGGTAACGTCGGAGATTTTGCTGATATATTGCTGACTTGGACAATGCCAACTCTCGTGCTTCCTCGAGCAAATCGACATCGTTCTCTCGGGCTTCTCTTGCCTCTGACTCGGTATATAAAGCAACTCTCGGCGAGTCATGCTCAATGTCGGTTGGCAGAACTGCCTCTGCTCCGTAGACCAGGAAAAATGGCGTATAGCCGGTAGAGCGATTCGGTGTAGTCCGTAGACTCCACAGTACCGCCGGGATCTCGTCCAGCCAACACCCCGGAGCACGTAACAGTGGCTCGATTAGCCGGGGTTTTATGCCGGATAAAACCAGCGCATTTGATCTTTCCACTTGCCCATTCGACTGCGGATGCGCGACCGACGCCAGGTCGAGTCGGATTCTCTTTTCTTGGCAGAACCGAGCAAAGGCTCCCTCGGCGAAATTTGTGCCGTTATCAGTGATGATGCTATGTGGGTGCCCATATCTCAGGATAATGTCCTTCAAGAACGACACAGCCGTGCGGCCGTCACACTTTCTTATTGGCTTTACCTCGATCCATTTGGTGAACTTGTCCACCATCACCAAGATGTGAGTCATGTTACCTCGGGCTGGTTTGAACGGTCCCACCATATCCAAACACCATACTGCAAATGGCCAAGTGATGGGAATGGTTTTAAGTGCTGAGGCCGGCATATGAATCTTGTTTGCAAATCTCTGACATCCTTCACACTTGCGCACTATGTCCTCTGCCTGCTGCAGAGCACTCGGCCAATAAAACCCATATCGGAATGCTTTGGACACAATGGCTCGGGAAGAGGCGTGATGACCGCACTCTCCCTGGTGAATATCTCGGAGGATCTTTTCTCCTTCCTCTGGTTCGACACACCGCTGAAGCACGGTGGTCACGCTTCTCTTGTATAGCTCTCGGTTGATGATGGTGAATGACTTGGATCGTCTCTGTATCTGCCTGGCCGAGACCTCATTACTCGGTAAACTGCCATCCAGCATGAATGTCATGATGGGTTGGGCCCATGTCAGGTACCGGACGAGCGCCGAGTTCAGGCTCATCGACTTCCATGGCTTCCACCGACATAACGACACCCGACATAGGCTGACGAGTCCCCGAGTCCTCCCAAAGGATTCCCGAGTTTCGCCAAGCGGCCTTTCCAATTTTCCAGCTCTGCTTTTGAGTCCGACAGAACACACGCGACATCCATGGAAGTTCCCGGGTCTTGCAGAGCAGTCCCGGGTCCTGCGGAGCAGTCCCCGAGTTTAGCGGCTTGCTCCCGACGTCGACGTCCATCGGGACGACATCGGATTCCGGATTACCCGGGATGAATATTGAGTCTGACTCGGGTGAAGGCTTAATTGATGGCTTGTGCAGGTGCTCCAGAGACACTCCGGGCGGAATGGCTTGCCGATATGACCCAATCTTGGACAACATGTCTGCACTTTCATTTTCGGTCCGCCGGATGTGATTGAACTCGCAGCCATCAAAGAATCCCGAAACTTTCTGGACATGGAACCGGTATGCCGCCATGTTGGCATCCAGGGCATCCCAGTTGCCCGAGGTTTGCTGAATCACCAGATCCGAGTCGCCATAGCAGATTATTCGGCGAATCCCGATTTCCTTGGCCACCTTGAGTCCGTGGATCAATGCTTCATACTCTGCTACATTGTTGGATGCCGCGAAATGAACTTGCAGCACGTATTTCAACTGGTCTCGCTTTGGCGAGGTGAGAACCACGCCGGCACCCAGGCCCTCTTTTACTTTGGACCCGTCGAAGTGCATTCTCCAGTAATTGGAGTCCGGCAGAGATGGTTCATATTCCATCTCGGCCCAGTCCACTAGAAACTCGGCCACTGCTTGAGGTTTGATGGTATCTCTTCTTGCATACTGCGGCGCATAAGCCGCAAGTTCGATGGCCCATTTGGCGACTCGGCCACTGGCGTCCTTGTTGCCAAGGATTTCCGACACAGGGGCCGCACTTACAACAGTTATGGGATGCTCCTGGAAGTAATGCTTCAGTTTCTTGACCGCCAGGTACACACCATAGGTCATTTTTTGGTAGTGTGGGTAATTTTGTTTCGAGGTGGAGAGCACCTCACTCAGGTAATACACCGGCCTCTGCACGGTGGTTCCCCCTTCTTCTCGTTCCACCACTACAACGACACTGACGACTCGGTTGGTGGCTGCAATGTAAAGCAACATGGGCTCTCTCGGTAATGGCGAAGCCAATATCGGCGCAGTAGCCAACATCTTTTTTAGCTCATGGAAGGCCGATTCCGCTTGCGGGGTCCAGCTAAATCTATCAGACTTTTTCATTAGTTGGTACAAAGGTAGGGCCTTTTCTCCCAGCCGACCTAGAAACCGACTCAGGGAAGCAAGGCAACCCGTAAATTTCTGGACATCTCGGAGGCATCTCGGTAACCTCATATTTTCTATTGCCCGGATCTTAGTCGGATTCGCCTCGATACCTCGGCTCGACACGAGGAAACCGAGTAACTTGCCGGCCGGCACACCGAATGTACACTTATCCGGATTAAGTTTTAATCGGAATTTCGCAGGTTTGCGAATGTTTCTCTGAGATCATCTAACAGAGTATGTTTTTCTTTTGTTTTTATGACTATGTCGTCGACATATACCTGCACATTTTTTTCCTATCTGATCATGCAAACATTTCTGCATACAGCGCTGATAAGTAGCGCCGGCATTTCTCAAACCAAAACACATGACACGATAGCAATAAGCCCCGTACGGGGTGATAAAAGCAGTTTTTATTTGATCATCCGGGTTTAACGGGATCTGGTGAAAACCAGAGTAGGCATCCACAAAGGATAACAGCTGACATCCGGCCGTGGAGTCGATCACCTGATCGATCCGGGGCAACGGGAAAGGATCTTTAGGACAAGCCTTGTTCAGGTGGGTGTAGTCGATACACATGCGCCAGACAGTAGGCGCATCCAGGTCTTCCTTCTTTTTCTCTACCATGACCGGGTTAGCCAACCAGTCCGGGTATTTTACTTCCACGACGGCATTGGATGCGAGTAACTTGGCTAACTCATCACCCACCGCCTTTCTTCTTTCTTCGGCGAGACGCCGAGTCGGTTGCTTCACGGGTCTGGCATCTGGCCTGACATGCAGAGAGTGCTCAGCCAACTCCCTCGGGACACCCGGCAAGTCCTGACTGGACCATGCAAAGATATCCCGATTCTCACGGAGGAAGTTGATGAGCTCGCTTTCCTATTTCTTGTCCAACCCGGCACCGATGATGACGGAGCGGTCCGGGTTAGCCTCGTCGATGCCGACCTTCTTCGATTCCTTCGCCGCCTGGAAGGTTGCAGTTTGCTGCGGGTTGGCCACACTCGGCATACCGAGCTGAGATGCCTGGGCCAGAGCCACCACCTCATGGATTCTCCTTTTCTCGGCGGCGATCACCAGTGATTCGGCCAGGGATGACCCGGCTGAGGCGCACTCCATGGAACGCTTGTAGTCTCCCGAGATGGTGATGACACCATTTGGACCCGGAAGTTTCATCTTCAGATAAGCCACATGAGTGGACGCCATGAACTTGGCGAGTGCCGGCCTGCCGAGTAAGGCATGATACGGGCTCTCGAGATCCACGACCTCGAACAGCAGACTCTCAGTCCGGCAGTTGCTTTTGTCACCGAAGGCGACATCAACCCAAATCGTGCCCATGGGTGCATGTGAAACACCCGGCACGATGCCGTGGAAAGTGGTTCGGCTGGGCTGCATCATATTCTCGGTTATGCCGAGTTTGACCATGGTATCCCGATACATGATGTTAATGCTGCTCCCGTTGTCAACGAGGACCCGGGAAAACCTGACATTGATGCTGGGCCCGACGAATGTCGGATCCAACACTAGAGCATAACCTCCTGGGTTGGGCATGACCTTTGGATGGTCCCTGACGCTCCAGCTGATCTCATCTTCGGACCAGTACATGAATTTCGGCACCGCCGGCATAACGGCATTTACCTCCATCGCACGCCTGTGCTGACTCTGCTTGTCATTGGGCTCGGTCACAAAGACCATGTAACTCTGGTGAGGCTCTCGGTATTGATTTTGCCGACTCGGGCCAGCGTTGTTGCCGGGGTAGTTGAAGTTGTTGTTGGTGTTGGCCATGTTGGTCACTTGGTTGACATCTTCAGGCCTTGCTTGGGCGTTCACCGGGATAGCATTCACACCCGTGAGCGGTGCGGGCCGAGTCGCCGGACCTGAGTTCTCTCGCGGGCGCCTGTTCCGGCTGCAGTTCCGGTTCGAGTGCTGAGCCGGTCTGCTAGGGTGCTTGGTGTGGTAGCTGCAGGGATCATCCGGCATCGTCCCACTGGGGTTAGCCCACTGCCTTTTGTCGCCGTTCCATGGCTTCCTCTCGCCATTCCACGGTCTTTTTTCACCGTCCCACGGCCTCCTTCCTTCCGAGCTCTGGCCCCACACGGGACCAGTCGTTCTTCTGTCTCTGGCTGCTGCCGGCACCCATCTGATCTTGGTCGATGGCAGCAACCTGGTCTGACCCATTCCGGTAATCCGGCCTCTCCTCTCTTCTCTTTCCTCGGTAATCCGAACGATCACCTCGCCGACCCGATCTGTCTCTGTCGACCGGGGCCAGTAAGGGCTGTGTCGGATCACCCAAAGCATAGCTATCAGCAATCTTGATTGTCTCGGCCAAGGTGGCCGGCATTTCTCTCTGGAGTCTCTGCCAGAGCATGGAGCCATGTCGGCACCCTTGTGCAAACCATGCAATGGCCTGCGACTCGATCACTCCTTCGCAGGAGTTGCGGATCGTGCTCCACCGAGTCAGGTACTCTCGGTCGGTTTCGTCTTCTCTCTGTCGACACATGGACAGCTGCTGAGGGCGATTCGGCCTCTTGTATGTGCTAGAGAAGTTGCTGACGAATGCTTCGGAGAAATCCAACCAGCAGTCAATGCTGTCCTCCTCCAGGTTGTTCAGCCAGATCCGGGCTGGTCCTTCAAGCATTTGCGGTACATACCGCACTGCCCATCTGCGACTTCCGCCGGCGATGTGCACAGCGGTGACATAATCTGTCAGCCAGTCCTCCGGCTTGGTACTGCCGTCGTACATCTTGGCACCCCGAGGTAGCTGGAAATTCGGCACAGGTGCCTGCTTCATTATCCGAGGTCCAAAACATGCCGGACCCGGTGGGCCTTGCTCCTCCAGGAGCTCGGACAGATAGATTCTGTCAAGCTTATTCCGGACATCGTGTGCCGGTAACTGGCGAGTTCCCAGCCTTGCACCGAGTGCACCCTCGGACGCCAGGTCTCTGTATCTTGTGTACCCGGCCCTCTCCATGGCCGAGTAACCATCATCATATCGGTCGGCGGCCGGTTCAGCATACTCGGCACCATGTCGTGGACGAGGTGGAATTGGTGCTGGGGGCCGAGGTGGCTGGCCTTGATTCGCCGGGATAACTCGGTTTGCTTCTTGTCTGCCCTGGGCGGGTCGTGGTTTTCCCCGACCGGCATTTCCTTGCTCGGCTACTTGCTTTCCGGCATAAGCCGGATCATACGCCTGTATCTGCTTGTTCTTGCCAGAGTTCACACTCTGGCCTCTGCTCCTGCCGACATACGGCGAGGAGGCCTGTCCCTTGGACATTTCCCCTGCTCCACCATTTGAGTGAAGGAACCGAGATCCACCCGCATCCGGGTTAGCCTTACGGTAGGCCTCATTCTGTCGGTTAGCGACAGCCACCAACTCGTTTACTCGGTCTTGCTGCCTAGAGCGAGCGTCTCCGGATAGACCGGCCAACTCAGCTATGGCTGCCTCTGCCGCCCTAAGGTTCTTTCCGGGTGTGCTGTATCTCGGCTTTTCAGCCGACACGTAACTAGGAGTTCTAGCAGATCTAGTTCTACCATCTCTAGCTATCTCTGCGTTGAGGTCTCTACCTCGGGCACGCACTTCATCGATGCGACTAACTGGGTTTGCTACTGGAGTAAAACCGTGAGCCGAGTTATACTCACGCATTGATATGTCGAACTCCTGCCTGACTCGGGCCACCTCCTGAGCCTCTCGGAGTATCTCCTGGCGCTGCTGCTCCAACTCCGCCTGAGTCAGAGCAACATCTGCACTTGGTGCGACTGGGGTTGCCAGCTTCTGAATCGCGTCCTGAAGAGGACTCGGCGTTACCGGCACGCTGGATGTGCTGGCCTGTGCCGCACGGTTCTCCGGTTTCTCCAAGGGCGGACGCCCTGTTCTTGCCGACCTGGTGCCGGGGTCAGCCTCGCCCGCCATGGCTTTGCCGACACCGACGCCCGGGGCGGTCATCATGACTTCCACGCAACTAGCGGGGCGAGCGGTACGCCGGCCGCGAGCTGCGCAGACTGCGGGTGGATCCGCTCCCAGCTGCACCCTTTCGGGAAACCAGCAAGGAACCTCGGTGGCGACGTAGACCGTAAGCGCGCCGAAGTCGATGAGGCATCCGTTCCGGGGCAGTGGCCTGTTGCCGAAGCAGCCTGCGTTGTCGCTGATGACGTTGAGGGAGCCGAATCTGTGGATAAGGCCACAAACCACGCGCTCACCCGACGCGATGAGAGAACCCGTCCGGATGAAAACTCCAGCCAGCGCCACTGCTGACCCCACGGTGGGCGCCAACTGTCGTGGTGGTGTCACGGCAGATGCCATAGGATGGCTTAATGTGTGGGGCCGATGGACGCTGATGGCACCCGGGGAGGGCTTGTACGCACGAACACGCACACAAAGAACTCAACACACATGATTTTACCCAGGTTCGGGGCTCTCGTGAGGAGATAACACCCCTACTCCTGCCTATCCGATCTGTATATATGGATTACCACAGAATTACAAGCTGCTCCTTGAGCTATGCGCGACGAACAACTGGCTCCAAGCTCCTACCGAGTCTCGGCGCTGCTCTCTGGCTCTCTTTCTGGCTACAAAGGAAATGGATAAGTGTCTACACGTTTCCCTTGAACCGTCTTGTGAGAGGAGCCCCTGGTGCTCCTTATAAAGGGAAGCCCAGGGCACAAGTTAGGGCTGACGTCAGTGCTGGCGTAGCCCGGACTGTAGCCACGCCCGGTCCTCTGACCGCTTCCGTCACCGCGCCGTGGCACGTCCCATCTGTCTCCTCCAACGCCCTATTCCCTGGCACCGCTTCGGTCAGCGGCGCGGAGGCATGTCACTCAGGCCAAGTGGCCTCGTCCCATCGTGCAAGTGGCTCAGCTTCTGACCCGTGATTGTAGGGACAAGACGTGAGTCTTGACCATGGCCCGAGTAAGCCTCCTTATCCGGCATAGGCATGCCGAATACTTCATAACTCGGTTTTGCCTTCCCTGCACACAAGAAGAACAAAGGATAATCCGACATATAACATCCGTGGACCGACATACCAATATGTCGGTTAGTCTTGACCCGGTCAGCTCCGAGTAAGCCGGTATAATTATGTCGGTTTCAGTGACTCGGTCAACTCCGAGTCAACCCTTATATCAACGCCTTGCCCATATCCGGGGGTTGCCCCCCGACAAGGTCCCCGATACTAATACCCCATAAAGTAACTTCATGATTCGGTCTCAGGTTTACTTGTCCCCCTAAGTCCTCCTCAATTCATCACATTATGGTGTTCTCCTATGAGCCCATATAGGTGAAGTGATATGCAGTCGACGTTCGCACAACACCATCATAGAATCACATCAAAGATAGAAACTAGACAAAATACCAACACATGTCATATATAAATCATTGCCAATTCATCCTATACCCCCAGGAACATGAGAGAACTACTCACAACACCAAGACATGATATGATTCAGTGGTACAAGTGATACAACACAATCTGAAATTATGATCTCCCCACAAAACAATGACAAGTAGCAATTCACAAACATGTAAAATAGCACTTAGACAATGGCTAGGGATCAACCAATCTCAAACTATGAGGGGGATGAAGTGGATCGCGAAGATGGTGACGAAGATGGTGATGGAGATGGTGCTGGTCTTGGCGGTGGTGTTGATGGAGACTCCGGAGGGGGGATGGAGAAGACCTCCGGAGGTCATTCCGACGGCGTTTCCCCCCTCCGATCTTCTCCGGCGGCAGCCTTCTGTCTCTCTGTTTCTGGTTTTGTGTTTCTCCGCCGCCTCCTTCTGGAAAACGTCGGGGGACCTTTTATATAGGCGTTTTTAGGTCACGAGGATGCTTCTGGGCGAAGGATCGATGCAAACGGGGCCACGAGGACGAAATTGGGTGGGCCCACGCGGCCAGGTGGTACTGTAGCCGCGTGGGACCCCCCTTTTGGCCCTCGGGCCTCCGTTCGTTGACTTCTTTCGCTCCTAGATCTTCTCCTTCCAAAATAATGACCCCCCCTAAAATTATAGCTCATTATGACGTCGTTAAGGTCCTGAAACAAATAAAGAAAGAAATAGGGGTTTTCTGCCTGCGCAGGATTAATTCCATAAAAGGGGAAATCATTATAAATTACCAAAATCATTAAATAACAGTAATATACGCCTTATATGATGCATATATGAATGGAATATAACTATTATAGTGCAAAGTTCATGTATGCATTTTAGATGCATCAACATCCCCAAGCTTAACTCATGCTCGTCCTCGAGTATGAAAGTGATAAAACTAACATGAACTTTGCAATATAATCATAACATGGATATAAAAGATGATTGCTACTGCTACATAAAGTCAAATGATTCATTATTTCAAAGTAGTAGCAATATGCAAACAGTTTATAAAGTGATATCAAGTATTCAATAAAAAGATGATCAATGATAGTTCACAAAGTGCAACATAAAAGATAGTACTATGGACATTCTTACTTTTGCATACTTGTGGTCCATAGAGTGTAGATGAAAATCTGAATATAAAAGGTGGACACTTTGGAAAAGATGTATAAATAAGTAGAGGTAAAGCATGCATGAGTTTCATCTATCCTACAAACTATTCTACTTAAGTTATTGAATGCAATGGTAATACTTGGTGTCAAGCTCTCATTCCCCTATCATAGCATCTTGAATAATTAAAGTTTAATGTGAGAGCAAATATGAGTAGTGGCCTTGATTGGGTGGGCCCACGCGGCCAGGTGGTACTGTAGCCGCGTGGGACCCCCCTTTTGGCCCTCGGGCCTCCGTTCGTTGACTTCTTTCGCTCCTAGATCTTCTCCTTCCAAAATAATGACCCCCCCTAAAATTATAGCTCATTATGACGTCGTTAAGGTCCTGAAACAAATAAAGAAAAAAATAGGGGTTTTCTGCATGCGCAGGATTAATTCCATAAAAGGGGAAATCATTATAAATTACCAAAAATCATTAAATAACAGTAATATACCCCTTATATGATGCATATATGAATGGACTATAACTATTATAGTGCAAAGTTCATGTATGCATTTTAGATGCATCAGCCGTAGGCTAGCGTAAGGGGCTACGCCGATGGCAAAGCCGTCGGCGAAGCTTCACAGGGCTACGCCGATGGCAAAGCCATCGGCATAGTTTTTTTTCTTCTGTTTTTCATTGAGTATGAAATAATTCGTATCTTTAAATCTTTAAAGTGAAATTTAACAAATAAAATGTCTAAATTGATTAGAAAAATGAGAGGAATCCAAATATGACATCCATATCATCAGAGCAAACTATCACACACTTGTAGTTCAAATTTCTATTACTTTCCAAAAAGCAACATAAAGTCATTTAAGTAGGCGAAATTAGGTAGAAAGCGAGAAAATTCCTAATACTTGGGGATTATCCATCATATATGTACTACTATTTGTGAAAATTAAATGGGTGTCATTTTGCAACATATTTTTGGTACTTGCTTCACAAATGATGTTATTTTTGACACTTAAAAAATGAAAAATGATATTTGAAAAAATAATTTGGAAACTCGGTTTGACACCAATATTTCCCATGCCAAGACACACCTATGTGCCGAATATGGGCACTTTATCACAAACTATGCCACGGGGATGGTTATATCTTGGTCATTTGGTTCGAAACTTATACATGTTTGTAGATGATAGACCTTTTTGTGAAGGATTTTTTTAGAAACTTTGTCAAAAATCAAGTTTATCATTTTTCATAGCAACTAGTAAACATAAAAGGACTCCATGCCAAAGGATTCCATTTTTTGAGTATTTTTTCACTTTCTTTTACTTTTTTGAAAAAACAGTCAAAATGGCACCCGTGCCTATTCATCGAAAGGGGTGGAATCTTTCAAAACTATCAACGGTTCTGTAATATATTCACTAGTTTTGTACCTTAAAATGATTTTTAAAAAATTAAGAGCAAACTATCACACACTTATAGTTCAAATTTCTATTACTTTCCGAAAAGCAACATAAAGTCATTTAAGTAGACGAAATTAGTAAGAAAATGAGAAAATTCCTAATACTTGGGGATTATCTATCATATATGTACTACTATTTGTGAAAATTAAATGGGTGTCATTTTGAAACATATTTTTGGTACTTGCTTCACAAAAAATGTTATTTTTGACACTTAAAAAATGAAAAATGATATTTAGAAAATAATTTGGAAACTCGGTTCGGTCACAATATTTCCCATGCCAACACACACCTATGTGCCGAATATGGGCACTTTATCACAAACTATGCCACGGGGATGGTTATATCTTGGTCATTTGGTTCGAAACTTATACATGTTTGTATATGATAAAACTTTTTATGAAGGATTTTTTTAGAAACTTTGTCAAAAATAAAGTTTATCATTTTTCATAGCAACTAGTAAACATAAAAGTACTCCATGCCAAAGGATTCTAGTTTTTGAGTATTTTTTCACTTTCTTTTACTTTTTTGAAAAAATGGTCAAAATGGCCCCGTGCCTATTCATCGAAAGGGGTGGAATCTGTAAGCCCCACTTAGCGGAAATAACATTTCACCAAGTAGAACCACAATTGGATTACATCACATGCACAAGTACGACACAAAACGATAAATAAACATAGTTGAAAATACTTTTATTACATCATAGGGGATGATACGTCCTGAATACAGCGGAAGCAATCACTCGTCTGAGTACAGACTACATCAACGGCCATAGGCCAAAAAATAAAAGAGGACCCGCCCACGGTGGTCTCAGACTGCCGCCTAGGATCTCGATCTACTCTTCGTAGTCAGCGTCGAACTCTACGTAGTAGCCACCATCTGGATCGTCAAACTATGTTGTCGCTCCTGCATCGGTGAAAACACGGGCACCGGACACCCGATGGTATGAGTACGGGGATACTCAACAAGTCTAACGCAGAAGAGGAAAAGAAGGTACGATGCACATGCATTGGGGTTGAAAAGGGGTTGTATGTGGACTTGTAGCAGCAGCACCTAACAACTACAGAAGACACGCTACAACTTGCGTCTAATTAGAATAAGAGCGCTTGCGCTACTGGGCTAAACTACTCACCAAGCAATACCCGTCCTGAGACAACTCCATCGTATCATATACCCACGAGGAAGAAGTCCGGACACTCACACGTTGATCAAATTTTAGCAGGTTAATATTTGAATATGGCTATTTACTAGTCAATTTAGCTATTTAAGATATACGGTGATGTTTATGATCTTTTTAGCCAGCACATTATCCAAGTCGTCCATAACTGCGGACTCGGCTTTTCGAAAAGATTTAACCCTGCAGGGATGCCCAATTATAACCATACACGTTCGATCAACCACATGCCACAAAGACAAAAGGTATCTCAACACGACCTTCCCCATTTCTACTACATTGGATAGACAGCCACCTATCTGAGACTGATCCACATCGGGAGCCTAGCCGAAACTTCTTTGCGGGCCCAAACGTTGCGTGAACAGCTTTGGGAGGATAACACTCATACGATTGCTCCTCCTTCCACATGCGGTAAACGCACGGTCCGCAAACCTATATGCGCCCCCCCCCATAGTTGTAACCTCTCATCTTCAACATGCTTGTGTGTACGCTCCAAATGGTAAACACCCAAACTACTTTGTGGCTCTCTACACAATATAGCAGATCCGGTACTAAGTTGCAGGGGGTTCCATAAGTCTTCCCACGTGTGGGTAGGGCGCTCATTCTTGGATAAGCAGAAAAGAACGGTTTTTCCTAGGCGACACTAGCAGAACAAATCACCATAGCTGGCCTTCCGCCGGTGCCTTATCTTTATTATAATGAAGTGATTCCCACATAGCAAGTCTTCAATTATTAAGATATACCAGCTAAACATGTGATAGACCACAAACAACTCCTAAGCATGCTACTAGATAGTAACTGGAAAACAAGCATAGGATATAGGTAGGCATATCAGGAATATCTGGACTTCTGTCAGGCTATGCAATTCTAGTAGGAATTGTAAGACACAACAGAACAGAAGTCCTAAAGCATGCAAGACAGGCATAGGCATCACATGAGAAAGTTGGGGAGGGGCTGCTTGCCTGTTGGCTCAGTAGCCTGGTACCGGGCTAGATCCTCGGAGGTGTCGGGGTACTCGGCAATGTCGTCGTCTACGGATAACCCCAAAACATAGCAAAAATAGCAATCAATACAAATGCATTCAAACAAGGATGATGACATGAAAATTTTAAATATGCAGCAATTTAAGTGCTAAACATTTTATTAGGTAGATTAAAATTAGCCATTAGCAATTTAATAAACAACTAATGCAATTTAAGCATTTTTATAGTTCAATTAATTGAATTTCCAAAGAACCCGAAAGTTAATTTATTTAATTCATGCAGGAAAAATTAGATTCAAACAGATTGCACTTTTAGCTTTAATTTGATATAAACTTCATAATTTTTGAAGGTGTGGTCAAAAGTTGTGAATTTTAGAAGTTTTAAAGTTTTAGCAAAAGATTTGATTATTTAAAACATTTAAATTAATTCTAAAAATTCAAACAAAATTCATATTCGGTTAGATTTTGTTTTTCTGATTTGAAAACATATTTTTAATGTAATTTTTGACAAAAGGTTTAACCATTATTTAATTATTGCAAAAACAGGACAGAAACAAAAGGCAGGGACTTATTTGCAAAAGAATTTCGAAAACAGGGCTGTTCTGCAAAAGTTTTAGATCTGGATCTGGGATTTACATCTGCACCGGAGGTGGATCTGCGCACAGAGTATGACATGTGGGGTCCCAGGGCCCACATGTCAGTGGCTAGGCTAAAGGGAAAAAAGGGGGTGGCTTAAATCGCCGGATCGGGGACTCGATCCCGGGTCGATCTGGTGATGCAGGGGTCCGAGACCAACTGGACTGTGCACGAATGTTGTCAGGGAAACGGGATCGTGGCCTAAGTAGCAGATCGGCAGGTGTTAACTACATTTAACTGAACAAAGGTTCAGACTTTAAGCCATAGCTGCAGACGGACGTCGACGTGATGCCGCAGCACTGCTGGATCCTGGCGAGCTCGAGGTGCAGGTGTAGTGCGTGGTGCAAGCAGGGTGTGGGTGCAGATCGGGCAGCGATGGCCCGGACAGAGGAGCGGCGCTCGTGCCCGTGCTTGTGATCGACGCGACGGCTACGGCTACGACGGTGAAGATGCGCTCGATAGCGACATCCAGAGCAAGGGGAGGAAGGAGAGGATTGCCCGAGGTCGGCTTCTCACCCAAAGGTCGGAGAAGAGCAGATCGGCCCGAGGTAGACGACGACATGTAGACAATGGTGGACGACGGCGACCGTGCCGTGCTCCCGCAGTGTAGACGAAGAAGAGGAAGAAGGGGAAGAAGACCTTGGCATAGTCGTTCGGCTCCAGCTCCGCGTGGTCGTCGACGTGCTCCGCTATCCCGGCGCAGACCCCATGGCGACGGTGGTGTTGATCTCCTCCGGTTCGGGGGATTTGGGGGGGGGGGGCTCGGTAGAGGAAGAAGCAGAGAGGGAAGAAAAGGGTGGCGGCGGCGTGAGGGAAAGGAGGAGGATGGCTAGGGTTTGGAGCGGGGTGCGGCTGGTGCTAGCTTTATAGGTGGGGAAAGGTGGTGAGGTGGCATGGCATGGCACTGCGAGGGCGACGGCACGGGAGCGAGGGCGCGACAGCGACGTGCAGCGTGCGTCTGTCCGCGGGAGGCGACGACAGCGGAGGGGGTACCGGGCCGTGGGCCGTTTCGGCTAGAAGTTGGGCCGAAAGGAGAGAGGGAGGAAGAGAAAAGAGAGGGGTACGGCCCAGATTTCTTGTTTTTCTTTCTTTTGCCTTTTTCTTTTTCCAAAGGAATTCCAGAAAAGAGTTTAAGAATATTTGAAAATAAAGGAAGACAAAAATTATTTTATCATAGATTTAAAATATATTTGCCACTGGTATAAGTGTTTGTCAAAACTTAGAGTTGGTTTTATCTTGATAAATTTAATTTGGTTCCCAAAATGAGTTAGAAGCACAGGTGATGATAAAAACCAATTAACTCATTTTGAATTTTGTAAAACCACAAATGCAACAAAAATTAAGGTGACGCCATGATGATGCACAAAAATAAATTAACAAGCAAAGAAAATTAAAAGGGGATTACTTTTGGGATGTTACAACTCGCCACCCCTCGAAGGAATCGCGCCCCGAGATTCCAAGAAAGAAGGGAAAAAGGTCGAGATACTCGGATCGAAGATGATCTTCATGTCCAAGATCATGAGATTGTTGCAATAGTTCTTGTAAGGTTGTTTGGGAGGTAGGAGATGTGCCTACTTCAAGGTCGATGAAAAGTTCAACAGCTCTGTCAGGTGGCATACCTGGAAGCTCCTCCGCAAACAACATAAGGAAAGTTACAGACCACTGGAACAACTTGAATGGCTTGGAGAGGGTCGACAATTAGAGTAAAGAGGTGGATAGAAGGGACAAAAGTTGACTATGCACCGGTTCAAAAGGAACACGAATTAGCATAAAACTAATAAGTGTGTGAGGGGTAGTGGAATTGCATATGCAAGAAAGGTTCAACACAAAGGCGAAGTGACCGAAGTAACATTTCTTTTCACCATAAGAACAGGTCCAACCTAAGGTACTACGGAAAACCCCGAACACGTGAAAACCTATTTTGAAAAATTTAGGAAAGGAGAGAAAAATCCGTTTCACTTCCTTACCAGAAAAAGAGGGAGGGTGGGTGGGGAAAGAAATAAAGAGAACAGAGTTCCTACTCTCGCGTATAATTTTTCCTGAATAGCTACAAATAATTTCTAGACTCAACTACGACCAGTAGAAAAAGGCTCCTAAAGGCGGTCCATGCTCTGATACCAATTTGTAAGCCCCACTTAGCGGAAATAACATTTCGCCAAGTAGAACCACAATTGGATTACATCACATGCACAAGTACGACACAAAAAGATAAATAAACATAGTTCGAAATACTTTTATTACATCACAGGGGATCATACATCCCGAATACAGCGGAAGCAATCACTCGTCTGAGTACAGACTACATCAACGGCCATAGGCCAGAAAATAAAAGAGGACCCGCCCACGGTGGTCTCAGGCTGCCGCCTAGGATCTCGATCTACTCGTCATAGTCAGCATCGAACTCTACGTAGTAGCCACCATCTGGATCGTCGAACTCTACTGTCGCTCCTGCATCGGTGAAAACACGGGCACCGGACACCCGATGGTATGAGTACGGGGGTACTCAGCAAGTCTAACGCACAAGAGGAAAAGAAAGTACGATGCACATGCATTGGGGTTGAAAAGGGGCTGTATGTGGACTTGCAGCAGCAACACCTAACAACTACAGAAGACACGCTACAACTTGCGTCTAATTAGAATAAGGGAAGAGAGCGCTTGCGCTACTGGGCTAAACTACTCACCAAGCAATACCCGTCCTGAGACAACTCCATCGTATCATATACCCACGAGGAAGAAGTCCGGACACTCACACGTTGATCAAATTTTAGCAGGTTAATATTTGAATATGGCTATTTACTAGTCAATTTAGCTATTTAAGATATACGGTGATGTCTATGATCTTTTTAGCCAGCACATTACCCAAGTCGTCCATAACCGCGGACTCGGCTTTTCGAAAAGATTTAACCCTGCAGGGGTGCCCAAATGTAACCATACACGTTCGATCAACCACATGCCACATTGGATAGAGAGCCACCTATCTGAGACTGATCCACGTCGGGAGCCCAGCCGAAACTCCTTTGCGGGCCCAAACGTTGCGTGAACGGCTTTGGGAGGATAACACTCATACGATTGCTCCTCCTTCCACATGCGGTAAACGCATGGTCCGCAAACCTATATGCGCCCCCCATAGTTGTAACCTCTCATCTTCAACATGCTTGTGCGTATGCTCCAAATGGTAAACACCCGAACTACTTTGTGGCTCTCTACACAATATAGCAGATCCGGTACTAAGTTGCGGGGGGTTCCATAAGTCTTCCCACGTGTGGGTAGGGCGCTCATTCTTGGATAAGCGGAAAAGAACGGTTTTTCCTAGGCGACACTAGCAGAACAAATCACCATAGCTGGCCTTCTGCCGGTGCCTTATCTTTATTATAATAAAGTGATTCCCACATAGCAAGTCTTCAATTATTAAGATATACCAGCTAAACATGTGATAGACCACAAACAACTCCTAAGCATGCTACTAGATAGTAACTGGAAAACAAGCATAGGATATAGGTAGGCATATCAGGAATATCTGGACTTCTATCAGGCTATGCAATTCTAGTAGGAATTGTAAGACACAACAGAACGGAAGTCCTAAAGCATCCAAGACAGGCATAGGCATCACATGAGAAAGTTGGGGAGGGGCTGCTTGCCTGTTGGCTCGGTAGCCTGGTACTGGGCTAGATCCTCGGAGGTGTCGGGGTACTCGGCAACGTCGTCATCTATGGATAACCCCAAAACATAGCAAAAATAGCAATCAATACAAATGCATTCAAACAAGGATGATGACATGAAAAATTTAAATATGCAGCAATTTAAGTGCTAAACATTTTATTAGGTAGATTAAAATTAGCCATTAGCAATTTAATAAACAACTAATGCAATTTAAGCATTTTTATAGTTCAATTAATTGAATTTCCAAAGAACCTGAAAGTTAATTTATTTATTTCATGCAGGCAAAATTAGATTCAAACAGATTGCACTTTTAGCTTTAATTTGATATAAAATTCATAATTTTTGAAGGTGTGGTTCAAAAGTTATGAATTTTAGAAGTTTTAAAGTTTTAGCAAAAGATTTGATTATTTAAAACATTTAAATTAATTCTAAAAATTCAAACAAAATTCATATTCGGTTAGATTTTGTTTTTCTGATTTGAAAACATATTTTTAATTTAATTTTTGACAAAAGGTTTAACCATTATTTAATTATTGCAAAAACAGGACATAAACAAAAGGCAGGGACTTATTTGCAAAAGAATTTCGAAAACAGGGCTGTTCTGCAAAAGTTTTAGATATGGATCTGGGATTTACATCTGCACCGGAGGTGGATCTGCACACAGGGTATGACATGTGGGTCCCAGGGCCCACATGTAAGTGGCTAGGCTAAAGGGAAAAAAGGGGTGGCTTAAATCGCCGGATCGGGGACTCGATCCCGGGTCGATCTGGTGATGCAGGGGTCCGAGACCAACTGGGCTGTGCACGGATGTTGTCAGGGAAACGAGATCGTGGCCTAAGTAGCAGATCGGCAGGTGTTAACTGCATTTAACTGAACAAAGGTTCAGACTTTAGGCCATAGCTGCAGACGGACGGCGACGTGATGCCGCAGCACTGCTGGATCCTGGCGAGCTCGAGGTGCAGGTGTAGTGCGTGGTGCAAGCAGGGTATGGGTGCAGATCGGGCAGCGATGGCCCGGACAGAGGAGCGGCGCTCGTGCCCGTGCTTGTGCTCGATGCGACGGCTACGGCTACGACGGTGAAGATGCGCTCGACGGCGACATCCAGAGCAAGGGAAGGAAGGAGAGGATTGCCCGAGGTCGGCTTCTCACCCAAAGGTCGGAGAAGAGCAGATCGGCCCGAGGTAGACGACGACGACATGTAGACAACGGTGGACGATGGCGACCGTGCTGTGCTCCCGCAGTGTAGACGAAGAAGAGGAAGAAGGGGAAGAAGACCTTGGCATAGTCGTTCAGCTCCAGCTCCGCGTGGTCGTCGACGTGCTCCGCTATCCCGGCGCAGACCCCATGGCGATGGTGGTGTTGATCTCCTCCGGCTCGGGGGATTTTTTTGGGGGGGGGGGGGGCTCGGTAGAGGAAGAAGCAGAGAGGGGAGAAAAGGGTGGCGGCGGCGCGAGGGAAAGGAGGAGGATGGCTAGGGTTTGGAGCGGGGTGCGGCCGGTGCTGGCTTATAGGTGGGGAAAGGTGGTGAGGTGGCATGGCATGGCGCTGCGACGGCGACGGCACGGGAGCGAGGGCGCGACAGCGATGTGCAGCGTGCGTCTGTCCGCGGGAGGCGACGACAGCGGAGGGGGTACCGGGCCGTGGGCCGTTTTGGCTAGAAGTTGGGCCGGAAGGAGAGAGGGAGGAAGAGAAAAGAGAGGGGTACGGCCCAGATTTCTAGTTTTTCTTTCTTTTGCCTTTTTCTTTTTCCAAAGGAATTCCAGAAAAGAGTTTAAGAATATTTGAAAATAAAGGAAGACAAAAATTATTTTATCAAAGATTTAAAATATATTTTCCACTGGTATAAGTGTTTGTCAAAACTCAGAGTTGGTTTTATTTTGATAAATTTAATTTGGTTCCCAAAATGAGTTAGAAGCACAGGTGATGATAAAAACCAATTAACTCATTTTGAATTTTGTAAAACCACAAATGCAACAAAAATTAAGGTGATGCCATGATGATGCACAAAAATAAATTAACAAGCAAAGAAAATTAAAAGGGGATTACTTTTGGGATGTTACAGAATCTTTCAAAACTATCGATGGTTCTGTGATATATTCACTAGTTTTGTACCTTAAAATGATTTTTATAAAAAATTCAGAGATAACTATCACACACTTGTAGTTCAAATTTCTATTACTTCCTGAAAAGCAACATAAAGTCATTTAAGTAGACGAAATTAGGAAGAAAGCAAGAAAATTCCTAATAATTGGGGATTATCCATCATATATGTACTACTATTTGTGAAAATTAAATGGGTGTCATTTTGCAACATATTTTTGGTACTTGCTTCACAAAAAATGTTATTTTTGACACTTAAAAAATGAAAAATGATATTTAGAAAAATAATTTGGAAACTCGGTTCGGCACCAATATTTCCCATGCCAAGACACACCTATGTGCCGAATATGGGCACTTTATCACAAACTATGGCACGGGGATGGTTATATCTTGATCATTTGGTTCGAAACTTATACATGTTTGTAGATGATAGACCTTTTTGTGAAGGATTATTTTCGAAACTTTTTCAAAAATCAATTTTATCATTTTCATAGCAACTAGTAAACATAAAAGGACTGCATGCCAAAGGATTCTATTTTTTGAGTATTTTTTCACTTTCTTTTACTTTTTTGAAAAAAGGTCAAAATGGCCCCGTGCCTATTTATTGAAATACCAAGTTTATCGATGTTTATGTGGTGCACAAGATGATATGAATGTCATATTTGAATTACTCTAATTTTTCTAATCGATTTAGACATTTTATTTGTCAAATTTCGATTTACGGATTTAAAGATATGAGATATTCTATATTAAATGTAGAAAGGGAAAAAATAAAGTAAAATTCATTTTATTGTTAATTATTAAAAATATTATTACTTAATAATGGCTATTTATTCCAATAAAATATCAAAATTTAAATAATAAAAAGTGTAACATCATGACCCAGGGGTTAATATGATTGATAGGATAGTAATATGAGTAAGTTCTAATTTCTCATCTGTAAGCTAATTTGGATGGAACTCAAAAGTTAAGCGTGCTTTGGCTAGAGGATGGGTGAACGAATGGGAAGTTTGACCAGGGTAAGTACTTTGACTTGAGATTATGAGTGGAATTCGAGTTTAAGTGTGTGGCTAAGTGGGAAATTTTAGAATAGAAAAGAAATAAAAATAGAATTAAAAGTTTTTTTAAAAAAATTAAAAATGGTGAAAAAAATATGCCGACGGCAATTGCCGTCGGTGTAACCTACGCCGATGGCTTTTTTGGCTACGCCTGCGGTCTGATACGCCGACGGCTGCCGTCGGTGTATACCTATGCCGACGTCCTTTGGGGTTTTGCCGACGGCTGCCATCGGCGTAGCAGCTGCCTCCTGTAGTGCATCAGCAACATGGGATTGGATGGGGGTGGGAGGAAAGGCTAGCACCAGCCTTGAAGCTTCTGTAATGAGCACCCCACGCACCACCAAATCTATCAACTTGATTGAAAGCGCCATCCGCATTCGACCGTACACCATTCTGATGTCGGGGGGAGCCAAACGCTCCTTCGGTTTCTCGGGTTTTGGTACATGCGGCGATTGCAGATTGTCCCGTTCCTCATGCCTCGCCATAATCCTCGGATAACCAACTGTTTCGATCCTCTAGGATCATTTCTCGCCTGCCAAAGGGTGGTACAGGTTCATCAATATCGTTAAACTCTAGTGCACATTTCTTCTTCCAATCCAATCCAGCAACCACCATTTTAGCTCCCGCGCTGTCCTCATGGAGATATGTGCCTCACTCGACCCTTTCGAATGGTCATCTTACTATTTTTAGAGATATATTCGGCATATATGTATATGATAGTATATGATTTGTAATCCATCTCCAATCCTATTCTACAAGGCTTATTGTCCTCCAATTATTGTATAGATACTCGCTCTAGATACTTAATACAACATCCCCCTGGTATCTTGAAGCAGATTTACAGGATCATCAGGAAATGTCTTTGGAGAGGTAACAACCCGGACTCTAAAAAGCAATCTTTGGCCTCTTTAGATATGATTTGCAAGCCAAGGAAAAGTGGGGGACTAGGTATTGTGGACTTTCACAAGCAGAACCAAGGTCTACTCATGAAGCACTTGCATAAGTTTTTCAACAAGGAAGATGTTCCCTGGGTTAAACTAGTTTGGAGACACTATCCGGAGGGGGTACCCCAGAGCGCTGCGCCCTGTGGCTCTTTTTGGTGGCGGGATGTGATCAAGTTGGCACCCATCTATCTTGGTTTCTGCATTGTACAAGTTGGATCAGGTGACACGGTTCGATTTTGGTCTGATTGTTGGAATGGGAGGGCTCTTCATCAGCAATTCCCTAGATTATTCTCCTTTGCTTTGAATCCTGAAATTTCGGTAAAGGAAGTGCTCTCTTTTGTGGATATGGCTCAGTTGTTTGCCCTGCCGCTCTCAGTCCAAGCTTTCGAGGAATTTCAGGCCTTGCAGTTGCTTTTGGAGCAAGTTAATGTTAACACATCGACAAGTGATGAATGGAAGACTATCTGGAAGGATGGAATTTATTCCTCTAGCAGGTACTACCATCATTGTTTCAAGGATCAGCATGCGAGCAAAGTATATTCATGGATATGGGAAAGTAAGGTGATGCTTCGCATTAAGGTATTTGCTTGGCTGCTTGTCAGTGACAGATTGAATACCCGAGATATGCTGCGTAGGAGACATTGGAATGTCACGGAAGAGCTGCATTGTGTCATGTGTCCTACCCATGAAACGGAGGATTGGATGCATCTGTTCTTTCATTGTTCTTTCAGTATGAGAGTGTGGAATTATCTCCAAATTCAGTGGGAGGACGGTGGCAGTTTTGAGGAGGTTTTTAAGAACGCAAGATCACGTTTCCGACAACCGTTTTTTGCCGAAGTGGTCATCATTGCGTGCTGGCACATCTGGAAACAAAGAAATGCGGCTATCTTTCAAAATGTGCTTCCAACTTTCCGGTCTTGGAAAGGTGGTTTTGTTCATGAGCTCACCATGCATACGCATAGGGTGAAGGCTAAACATTCTCAACAACTCTCTGTATGGATTGATAGTCTAGCTTAGTTTCAATGTTCTTCTCTTGTAATTTTTGTACAGACTTGTTTTCTGCTTTTCAATAAAATACTGTGGGGCGTAAGCCTTACAGTCCTTATATTCAAAAAAAAAATACAACATCCAACATATTATACCATTATTCATATACTTTCATGGTATCAACCGCAAGATCCCGGCCTAGCCTCTAAAAACACTTACACACCACACTTCCCCAAGGAGGCCAATCTCCCTGACGTCGGGGTCCGAATAATCCGCAGCTAGTGTTCGTCAGTGGATCGTTTGATTGGCTGCCTTGGAGAGTATGTTTTCAGTCTGTAGATCGATTTTTTCTCTCGACCTTTTTGGTTCATAGATCAGATCGGATTGCATGCCCACCGCATGTCTTCCTAGTGCGCCTCCGATGCGACACAGCATCGACGGTCTCCTACCTTCCCGTCTGCCATGGCTTCTCAGCAAGCCGTCGCGCACCCCCCTCGGCAGGTTGCCACGACATCTATGGAGGCAGTCGTGCCTGCCTCGGTAGATACTTTCGTTGCAACTCAACCCATCAGATCGTCTTCGCTCGCCACAGAGGACGTATTCACCACCGATCCAGCAACATGCTATTGTTGCATCGCACCTTTGGGCCACAACACCACCGTCCTTGGTCCTTGCTAAAAAAAATCACTTATTACACAATAACAAATGTTTACATGATTTTAAAAATTATAAAAATATAAAATAAATTGAACAAGAAAAACAAAAATAATAAGAAGAAGAATGAAAAAAAAAACAGGAAAAGTAAATAAAAAAAGGAACGTCTTACTTGGGCTGGCCTGCTACTATACCGCGCACTACGAGCCCTGTATAGGATGGGTTTGTACGTAGCCCAGCCCAATTAACGGCGACCTCTGCCTTCGTTCGACTTCCAGAACCCCCGAAGAAACACGGATCCCTCGGAAAAAAAAAAAGCAACAAGGGAAGCAGAAGAGAGGAGGAAGAAGAGGAATCCGCCATGGACATCATCTCGCAGCTGCAAGAGCAGCTCAACGAGATGGCCATGGTGGCCGTCAACACGTTCGGCACGCTGCAGCGCGACGCGCCACCCGTCCGCCTCTCCAGCAGCTACCCGGACCCGCTCAACCCGAACCCTAACCCTAACCCCGAAGACCCCGCCTCCCAGCCCCAGGCCCCGCCCGCGCCCGGTGCGCCGCCGGCGGCACCTCCGCCACCGCAGCCACCACAAGCGCCTCCCCAGCCCGCGCTCGACCTCGCCGAGCAACCCAAGGCCATGAGCCACGCGCTCGTCCTCGCCGCAAAGAAGGTGACATCCGGTGTCCTCTCGCAGTTTCCCCCTTTCATTTTCTGCTCGAGGAATTCCAACAAAATTTTATTAGAAAATGGAGGGATTTAGACATGCCTAGTCTGCATAGTTTATTCTTTCCTCATTTTATGCCTCCCATCTTACGGTGTGATTAACAGAATGGCGAGGGTAATAGTTCCTGATATCAACGGATTGGGTTTGACTGACCTAGCTGTTCGATGCTCAGTGCTCCTATTTTTTACCGTTTGTATTATTATGTGTAGTGCTTACAAGACCATTGCCTGTAGAGTGAAAATCTGTCTGTTTTGTCATTTCTGTCGTAGAGCCAGATAGCAGCTGTCCATGTCTTACATGGGCATTCTTAGCAGCATACTTTTCCTTCTCAGGTAGCATTTTGCTAATAATAGCCTCCTAGTGCTGTTCTACGCTTCTGCCTGGTGCGGAAAATCAAGCACCTTCAGTAATTGTGTATATTTCTTAGGTTAATCATTTTTATAACAAGTGAGAGTGTCACACCGTTTTCCATCTGTAGTACACACACATGAAGAACAATTTTTCTAGTCTCGGAAGAAACCGTAATTGTGCTGAAATGCCCCCCTACTTACTAGTACTTTCCAATTTGTTCTCGTGATGGAAGAATATTGTCCCTTTCATGCAGTTTGATGCTCTTGTCGCGGCATTGCCACTATCATCGGAAGAGGATCAGTTGAAAAGAATTCAAGAACTTCAGGTGTGTATCATCACAGTATAAGTATCGAATTAGTTTATTTTACCCAGAAGTATGTTATCATCAGTGAACATCGGCTAACTTACCAAAATAGCTACACAAGGAATTGTGCACCTGTAGTTCTGAACGAAAGGGTGCTGACACCCTTTCCATTCCTTTATTTCAATACAAAAACTAGGAAACAAAGCCATCTTCTACACATTTATGTTCACATATTACTAACACAAGAGAATCTAAAGAGGGGGTGTGGCAGCACCACACCTACACCAGAAGTACTGGCAACCATGGGAACATGTATTTCCCAACTATACATCTGCTATTTTTACTATGATCTGGATGTAGTTTTTTTTTTATCTGATACTCACAATTTAACCTGTTTTAGTATATTATGCTATCTTTGTACATGTTGTCCTTCCTCCTGTTTGTCTTCGTGTGCACAGTGTGTCATTCTTAGACCTGTCCTGAAACATTTACCTCTGAAGGCTAGAAATGAACGTTTGTCATTCCAAAATTTAAACCAGTGAAAAAGCAGATGCTTAATATTGTAACCTCTCACGACACTAGTATTTAGGGAATTCCAGCAAATGACCGCCAGCAGTACCTATCAGTAAATCATCGGCCTTTTGGCATGTCTTGGCAAATGCCAACCAGCACATCGCCTAAGAGTCACAGTTTCCTCGCTTTTATCCTGCAACTAATCACATAAACGGTATATGCAGGCAGAGAACGAAGTTGTAGGATTGGAGCTTCAGAAACAACTTGAAGCTGCTGGTAACACACTTCACATTTTTGTTTTTGGATTTTTGCATTTACGTTAAGTTCTTATCAAGTGATTAATACATAACGTATCTGCATCTTTTCCCTTTCACAGAACTGGAGCTGCAACAGGTTGAAGTGTTGTTTAATGAAGCTACAGACAACTGTATAAACTTAAAGAAGGCAGATTAGTAATTGTGAATGTAAGTTTTGATGGCATCCTTCCTCAAATATATGAACAAATCATCAGCCATCATTGTTTGTTTGCAGCAATTCGTGATTGAGTTCTCAGTATGGATTGTTCTGTGGCAACAGAATGAACATTGCGCCGTGCAGTATTTTACACTCCTTTCTATTCCTTGATCTTGTGGGCAGGGTGTACTTTCAATACATGATGAATACGCTAAATGAATTGTTGACAAATTCTATTGGTGTTTCCCTTGTTTGAGCTTACTAGGGGTAGTATTGCGATGATATAGCTGTAAACCTTCTCGAATAAGAAATTAAGCATGGTACTATGTGTTGTTATCGAGTCATAGTTGTGTTCATTTGATGGCATTGCTTTCAACACAACGTACTCCCTCTGTCCCCATTTAGATGGCACACACCCATTTCGAGGTCTAAGTTTGACCATCAATTTGACCAACGAAACAGTGATATATGTCACGAAAGTTTACCATTGATTCATATTCAAATAATGTTTAGTGTATAGTTTCTATAACAAATGACACATGTGTTATTGGTTAAAATTAGTGGTAAAACATAAAATACAACAGACGAGGGCGCCACATGCATTGGGATGGAAGTAGTAGTATAGGGGATGGCAACCTGTAACACCGATCCTGCTTGGGAAACACCTATGGAGTTCTTGTGGGATCGTGGACGCTGAACATTATTAACTTATTATTGTTGACACTTGCTATATATCAGAAAACTCTGGAACTCTTAAAAAAACTCTAGCATATCGTGAATATTGTGGTAGGCATTTTCTTAAGTTAAAAAAAAGAGAGATAGGCATTTGGTTTACCCTTTCCAATTTTCTGCCATTTCAGGTAACTGAACCGTTGCTGGCGGGGGCATGAATGCCAACATTACGGTGTTACTCTCTTGTAGTTCCTAGTGCCTTCTCAGCTAGATTTGTGGACATAATGTCTTGTTTTAACTTATGCTTTTGAGATGGAAACTGTAGGGGAGGCCCCTACAGTATTGTTTTAACTTGTGTGTATTGATATTCAGAGAGTACTTGCTGGATGAGTAGTTAAAGTTCAGTGTATTTACATCTTTACCCTGAAATAGTTTCATGAATCGGTTCAAAATTGTGCATACGTTTTTGTTGGGTTCTCGTCATGTGGATTTGGCTGGCCACTCGTGATGGGAGCTCCGCGTCATGTGGTTTTGGCTGGCCTAAACAGGAGCTCTGCCATATGCCCATAGTACCGTGCAACTAGGACTTGCAAGGTTTTCACTCTCGCCTTGAAAGTACTAATTCAGTGGGTTGGAAAGAATAGTACTGGGAAAGAAAGGCACATGATCAATATTTCTACAGATTACCCAAAACACTGAAGCTAGATCCGATTGCAATTCTAGCAGTTCTGATACTGAAAATAAAACACTACTACGCCTTCTAGGGGGCATTTGCACATACAAATACATATCCTAGAAACATTTTTATTTCCTCAGCTTCAACGGTCTTCATGCATACTTGCAAGTGCCTAGACCTGCAAAGAATGAGCAGCACGCAAAGATTTCAGAAAGAACAAACGCCAACATATATATGTGATGTGAAGCCTGGCTGGCTGGCTGCTTACTGGGGTCGGTGAGGCTGATGAGGCCGGTGCCGTTGAAGAAGCAGTTCCAGGAGTTCCTCCCCTTGGCCTGGTAGTAGGCGTTCATTGCCACCGACGCCCGTGACAGCAGCACACCGCCGTAGCGGATGGAGCAGCCTCCTGTGCCCTCGATCGCACTGCAGTCGCTCTCGGAGCAGGCGAAGTCCAGGTTGGCCCTCAGCGCAGCGTCGTCGGCGGAAGGCTTGGCGACGCACCATGTCTTGGCCGACTACAGGCAGCCATGAACACGTAGGTGATGATGAACAAAACAATAGCACCTGGAGCAAGATAATGATGGTGGTCAGGATAATGCTTTACCTGTCTCTGCTGAAAGATTGGTGGCACTGCTGCTGAAAGATCACAGAACAATTGATGTAAAAAAAAATAGACCAGAGATCTTGATGAACAAATATCTTCGTGGATGTGAGGGAGATGTGTACCGTAAGTGCAGTGCAGTAGCAGCATGAGAGCAGACGCGATGGTGATGAATCTGACAGCCATCTCTTTCTTGTGACCAAGAGAGTGCAAGAAACCTTTTTTCTCTATGTTATGTTATGTTATGATTGCAGCACAAGAGTACGGAAACACACAGGTTTGAGCCGCTGTCTTGTGAGTAGCTGTTTGGCAGAAATGCTCACGGCGTGGCAGTGTATATATACAGCCATACAGGCGAAGAAGAAGAAGTCGAAGCAGAAAGGGTGTGTTGCAGAAACGGTTCACAAGCAAGACAACCAAAAATATCAATCTAATTGAAGCCAATTGAAGTGATTATTAACTAGAATAATGAACATCTAAAAAAGCTAGAATAATAACAGCTGCTGTATATGCGCTGTGCGTTTCTGGCTTGCAGTATTAATTGCCGCATTGTTTCGCTAAAACGGCTCAGTTACTCCTTCTTTTGAGGTAACGGCTCAGTTACTTTGGTGCTGAACTCCTCTACGTAGAGAAATGACCACGAAATGGTCAAAACAATACCGAAAATATATGCACAGAGACAAGGTAAAAACAAGGACGTATAACTTCATGTCAGGCCGGTATATCAAAATTAATAGTGAAGTGCAACATCCTACTCCTATCTTACAGCATTTTTAACTGGACTTGGCTAATTTGAACCTCTACTATATTTTTATATAAACATATGGTCTTGCTCATTTCCGACTTTACCCCAAAGACCCCACCGGTCGGAGTCAGTCTCCTCTTTCTTTTATTAGGCTGTTTAGCAGTTCCCCAACCAGCTTTCTCCCCGAGAAGATATGAGAGGGGGTCTAGCTCTTTCCATGCACATTTGAAAGAATTCCCACAAACAATGGGAGCCGTTTCAACCATTTCTGCTCTACGCTCACTTTCCAAAGCATCAATTGACTTGCTTTCAGAACAACCCTGATCAGTTATACCTTCAATACCACCCGTACTACGTACGCCATTCCCAACGATGTTCATGGACTCAGTCCGGACGTGTAGCTGGATTGCAGCCGGAAAATCCCTATATGTTGCCCCTGCAATCATAATGTCTATTTTTAAACCTTAAATCAATGCAACTACATGCATATTGGTTTTGTGCAAAGTTCGTTATACCTAACATACAACATAGTTTATCCAGAGTATCTAAATAATCTAAACAGTATGATTATAATCTCCACTAAGATAAAATAGCTCCAAATGCATAAATCTCCTTCTCGAGTGCAAATATCTTGATCTTCCTCATCTTCAACCGAGTTGCATCCGCCTTGGTCTTGTGATTATTGATGATATCGGCAATACACAACTCTATTTTGCACCTTTTTTCCAGTTCTCTTTTTATCTTTTATATTATTTTCTTGTCTTCTTCATTGCTTCATCTATCATCCGATTTGCCTATTTAGCTACTTCTAACTTTTCCTCGATCTTCTTCTTTTCATCGACTCTCAAGTTCATAAATTTCAAAATAAGCATTTTCCTGTGGAGACAATGATTCAACTTGGTTCATACACCCCGAACATTGCAATTACATATTGAATCCTAGACGATAACAATGTGTTAGTCAAATCAAATCCAGTCGCATAATTTCAGATCAAACTAGGAATCAGAGCAAACCCTAGAAATCATACCATGACGGAATCAGAGGAGGTGGTGTTCCTGTTGCCGCCAAGGGAAACCATGTCCTTATTGGTGTCCCAGAAAACAATGGTGCCCGTGGGCGCCGCTTCCTTCCTAAAGGTGTGGTCTTGGTTTCAATCGTACCTACCTCTCCTCCAGTGGTGGGGGAAACCAGGCAGCGACGATGCCACGACGTCGTTCTCTTCTTGAAGGTGTCACCTTGGCTATCCGAGGAGAGGTTGATGTGATAATGGGTGATGCTTGAGGCCTATGTGATGCGTTGCGGGTGTTGACTGCTGCCCAGGGTGTGGGCTTCTTGGGCACAATATACGGCATGACTGATGCAGGTTAGTCGACTCCCTCTCTCAGTCCGGTCAGATCCCACCTTCTACTCGAAGACTCTTAGGCTCTTAGGGGAAGGTGCGTTATCCGGGTTGCCTCAGAATTGCTGCTATTCTACAGTGGTGTCTCGCTTGGTTCGTGACGCGGTCTTGTTGCCCTATGCGCCTCCCTCTCATCATTCTTGGTAGGAGGTTGGGCAAGCCAAGTCTTTATCGTCGGGTCGTTAGTTTGGGAGTGTGTTGTAAGCCACTTGGCGTGTGGGTGCGTGGAGTTGTAGCCTTCATTGGCGTTGTATTGGCCGTCTTGTTATTTCTTCTATGAAATTTGTTCCATATCCTTGAAAAAGAACTCAAAAGGAATCCACTTGAACAAAAAAACTATTTTACCGATTACAAATAGTAGGAAATCAATTTATGACAATCCGAAAATAGAAGTAGGAGAGAGAGAATAATAACATGTCGTGCTTATTTATTGAATAAATTTCTTGAGCCACAAATTGATTGGGTCGATCACAGACCATGATCATTGCAACAAATTTGCAAACTAACTCAAGCTCATGTGATACCATTTTCTTTGCATAAATCACTTGCAAACTTTGGATGGCCTAAGGTCAATTTTTTCACTCATGAATTTTAAATATCTCACATATACATTTACTCTAGATCCCATAGCTACACTTAATGGTATAACCACAATACCGGGGTCTAAGATTTCAAATAGTTATTTTCTAGTATTGATATCTCTCTCTAGTATTATTGTACATTATTTACCTTTATTTTCTAGTATTATTGTAGCGTCTTAGTTTGCATACGAACCATCATCAGAGCTCACGTGCAAAAAAAAAAAGCATGTTGCGGAGTCTAGGGTCATATACAAAAAAAGTAAAAAAGATTAAAAAAACCTAGAAAAGTTGCAACAAACATATCCAGTGTACACTTGATATTTTGAATTGTTTTACTACTTTTTTTTGTTCACGTGAACAGTTTCATGGAGAATTGATATTTTTGGTATGCGTGAAAAAAGAGGCCAACATAGGCTTTAAAAATAGACTTTTTACAACACTGATTTCGTTTTTTTTCACAGAGAGAACCACAAATTTCATCTCTTCACGAAACTTTGCACGTATATTGAACACTTGGATTTTTTTTGCCAAATGCTTTCTGAATATTTTGAATTTTTTTACTATTTTTTTTCAAATTCTATTGAGATATGGGCATATGAGGTCGCAGCCAAAATTACAATTCCCAACATTCTCTCTCTCTCTCTCTCTCTCTCTCTCTCTCTCCTCTCTCTCTCTCTCTCTCTCTCTCTTTATGATAATGTACATAAGAAACTACACAAAAGAAAATATTACACACTTGATGGTTATGGATCTTATTACAAATAAACATGATAAGAATTTAATTTACATAATTCCTCGTATTTGAAACAAATATGAATATGTATTCAGTTTAAGTTAATCAGCCGGAGTACAACCTTAACTTGGACCGTATTGTCTCCCGGCATATTGGGCATCGAGTAAGGCTCTCCCCACACTCCCTGCAACACTGTTGTTTACACACAAACAAGCAAAAGAACATGTAAATACACACATTTCCACATAGTTGCATGTTTGATTAAAAAAGAAAAAGTAAATTGCACAAAACCACCACTTTTGCAGCACTCAGAAATGCACAAAAACACCATTTTAGGGTTTTAAGTTGCAAATAATCTAAATACTATGGTCCAGTGATTGTGAAAGTGGTGGCTTTATTACATATATTTGCACCCTAAAACCCGAAAATGGTTGTTTGTGAAAAATAATACTTAGAAAGTGGTGGTTCCCTTTCATATACAACCCCAAGAGTGGTGGTTTTGTGTACTAAAAAAAATACTATATCTAAATATTCAACTAATCTAATTAGTATATGTGTGCACCATTGTCTTTCGATGCTGCGGATGTTTTGTATGATCTTTTCTCATATGGTGAGAGCACATATATGCATGCACCTCATCCTGAATACGTTGTATTAATTGCTAAATCCAAAATTAAAAACATTATCTTCAAACCGTCTGATTAGCATTCGTTTACACCGATGAGTTCGTCACTTCGTCTCGACGGCCACTTCAAAAATTGACCCCATGTTACTATGTTTGGACGAATTTTATTTCATTGCACTACTTATCAAAGTACGGTATCATGATTGACAGACTAGCAAAACATCTGCCACGATAATTGTCCATAGCTACTAGATAATTTTTTACATGTTTTTGGACATTGTAATGATATGCACATTTAGAGACCAGGCCTTGGAGTGTTTATGATATCTAAGAGATGGTGCCATTTATTTAATAAAAAGTAGTATCATGCAAACTTGTATCAATGTAGAATACTGTACATGAAACTACAACTAAAAGTAGTATATAATCCGGTAAGGGTGCATGTGACATAATGTGACGATTATCGATAACAAAAAGTTGCTAAAACATATCAATATGAGATCTAGTTTTTAAGATCAAATCAAAATAACTTTCGATGATGTAACACTTGCATGCAAGGGAGAAGAGAAAGTATGGCTGCATGATAGAGAGAAAAGCCGCCGCATAGAAAGACAAATGTGTGGCGGTAGCTAATTAGCAGCACCCCTAAACATTAGCTCGGATTGCAGGTTTCAGTAGAAATGAATCAGTTTTGATATCTTACCGTGTGGCCACATCCAAATGCTAGATCCTTGGCATTGGTCAAGCAGATCGGGCACACCTGCATCCACATCATACATACATAAATGCATCGCTGTGTAAGTGAGTTTGTTAACTCAGCAAAGGTGATAATGAATCCTGCGTTCATGATCACAAGACAAAACAAAACTTGATAGATAACCCCGGGCAGTTAGGTTGCTGAACCTGATCCTCTCTTGGCTCCGCCGGCGCGGCGTTCGCGCCGCTACCTTCCCGCCTCAACGACGACGGCTGCCTCTGGGAAGACGCCGGCAGCGGAGGCGGAGCCGGCACGACCCGCTTGGCCTTCCCCGTCGACCGGCCTAGGATGCCGAGCTCCATGGTGGCCTTGTACTGAATGGGCACCTCCATGAGCGCGGCGAGCGCGAAGGCCGACTCCTTCTGCTGCTGCGTCGCGTTCCTCGACATGATCGAGGTGAAGTTCACAAACTGTGCAGCAGCAGCATCGTTAATTAACATGCATGGTAAAAGTACATGCATGTGAGTTGCATTGTAGTTCATGTTCAGAGCTAATCAATTTCAATTGTGAATACGTCGACCTGGAAGTTGTCGAAGGCGCGGGCGGGGAGCTTGTCGTCGAACTTCTGCATGTCCTCCCAGGGGCCATCCCCAACTCCGACCAGCACAATGGACAACGGGTAGGAACTAGTTAAGATCAAGCGGTCAAACTTTTGCGTATTAGGTTCATTGACAAATCGTACATGCTACACTGTGTGAACTGACAAAAACTCACCTGGCCATGACAATGGAGTCCACTGTTCTTCTCTCCTGCGGGCTCAGATCACCATCACCTGTATCAATGCTCCTAGTGACCTGCAGTGTGAGTGATGATTTTGGTAGTAAGGGGCAGGGTACAAGAAAACATCAAGATTAATATGCCGTTGCAGTGGTTTTAAAAGATTCGGTTCAGGCACGTACCTGGCCGTCGGCGACGATGACGAGGACATGGTACTGCCCTCCGGTCCTGTCCACGATGTCCACGGCGGCCTCTACAATCGGCGCGAACGACGTCGGCCCTGCCAGGATGATTGATCAATCGAGTTACAGTCAGTCTCGAATTAGCAGAACAATGCAGGATTTTTGTTCAGAGTTAGCGATGGATGGATCACCGGATAGCCTGAGGTGCGGCACGACGTTCCGGTAGCAGGCCAGCACCTCCTCGAAGCCGTGGCACGGCGATTTGTCCGGGTGGAAGCTGAAGACGTTGTAGTCGTGCGTCGTCGCTGCAGCATATATACATATGCAGAACCAGAGCATCACAACTCGTGAAATCCTCGGTTGTGTTTCGTTCGACCAATGTAGTAGGGACTCACCGTCGCCGAAGCCGAAGCAGGGGATGAGGTTGTCCTCGTCGAAGGGGGCGAGGGTCTTGCCGATGATGCCGATGGCCGTCTCGTAGGGGTTGGGTGTACCGCCCAGCTTGTGCAGGCTCTGTCCGTTGAACGACCGCTTCCCTGAACCAACAAATCGAGCTTGTGATCAGACGCAAGAACAAGAACAGATAGAATACATAAGATCGAACATCAGTTAATTAGTTCTCACCTGTCCATTCGTTGCTCTTGGTGAAGTCGATCCCTAGTATCAGGTTTGATGACTCGAGGCCTTGATCGCGCAGCGCTGCCGTCACCTGAGAAATCAAACATATATAGTACCGCAGATCGATGCATTAAGCTGGAACGAAAAATTTCTCACGAAATGCTACGCAAGAGATGAAACTGAAGAATAATCCGGTGAGAATTGCCACCTGCTCGAGAGTGGTGTAGGTGTCGGGTATGTACGAGTACTTCTTGGCCAGCATCGCCCTCCGTCTGTGATCGCCGCGGCCGCCGGCACCGTCGCCCGACGGTCCACGGCTCCTCGTAGACGTCATCCCCTCTTCCCCGGCCGGTCCCCTCCGGTGGCCGCCGAACAGCGCGCTCAACACGCCGCCCATATTCACCTACGTAGCTAGCTTAGGCAACGATCTACAGGGGTCGGCCCTGCAGCGCCCTGTAGTAATAATACCATGCGAACGATCGAGGAAGACCAGGCCTCCTGCCTCGTCTTCTCTTTCTTTCGCGGAAGTTGCAGCAAAGATCACAGGAAGAAGCAAGGCACAGCCATGGAACTGGATTACGGTTTAGGATTAATTGACGAGGATTCTTTCGTGGAAGAAGACGATGCGTACGCCAGTCAGGCAAGAAAAGATTTTCGGCAGCGAAGCTTCTTGCGGCTTTCGTCGATCAAAGCTCTTTATTCCACTGATCCGTGTCAGAAACGGCCCGCCGTGATCTTTAAGAAACTTCTCATGGGTTGATCGGTTTCTGGTAATCGCTACTTTGTGAGTGCTAATAAAAAGGAGCAGATTCCTGCGTGTGTATCTAGCTTTCTGTGAGGTCCCGAGAGAAAGGAAGACAACTAGGCAGAGGGAGAATATATCTTGGTCCGAAAATAGTGCAGACAAACACATCGTCACCTTGAATATGTGTTTCGGTCATGTCCGTTTTGTGTCGGTGAAATACTGCAACCATCTTCACTGACCACTCAAGCTAAGGTTTGGTCCTGGTGGACGCTACGCGTCGGTCGGGTGATTTAGCCTGAAAATCGGTCATCCTTCGCACCATCTGACTGCGATCCAACATGCAGAATCAGCTTATTTTAGCCCCTTCCTTTTCTCGAAAATCAACCCACATCACACAGCTTCTTCACTGAACCGAAAGGGTATATCACGTTGCTCCTAACCTTCCCGATTTTATAGAAAAATGTCATCATAGTGATTTACCCTTAGTATTGTAACAAGAATCCCCACCCCATAGACAAAAAAAAATCTCCAAAAAATTTGACAAAAATATTTTTGTAACAAATTGTCACAATATTTCAAAAAGGAGGTTAGACAAAAAAAATGCGGTGGATTGATTTGCAACAAAAATCACCAACAAATTTAATAAAAATTACCAACTACACTATAACAAATTTGGAATACATATGCAATATTGAAAAAACGTGACAAAAACTTAGTTGCACAATCGTTCATGGGGGCCTGATCTCGCTGATTCAACACCGCCGGCCAAGAATCCGAATGACGGGGGCCCATCTCCATCGGTGCATGACGTTTGGTTGCCCGGTTCCGCGCCTGGACCAGGCTGGCACGATCTTTAAAGCACCCTCAGGCCGGGTCGGGGGGGGGGGGGGGGGCACGGTTGAATCGACCGTAGTCCTGGAGCCAGGCCCTGTGGAGTGCCGCGTGGGGAGAAACTGCCCAGCGCCTGCACGCATGGAGAAGGGCGGGAGACGCCCCAATAACTACCCACCCCACTCTCTCTCCTCTCACTCGGTACTATCACCGCCCAAGCATCTCTCTCACGTCCCATCAACTGACCGAAGAAACTGAGGAACCCATGGCCGGTGCTCCTCCTCCTCCTCCTCCTCTTCCTGTACATCGTCGACGATCGCGCGCGCCGTACACGAGTTCGAGGCGGGGACTTGTCGCAGCGCGGCGGCACAGATTAGCCCTGTCGTGCTGCCGTCCCTTAATCGGCCGTCACCGGTTGCAAAGCACACGAGCGCCGCCGCTAGGGCGGCAGCGCCTTCGAGCTCAATGCCTGGCGGGGCAGGGATGTGCCCGCGAGGTTTTTTTGAGCCGCGTGGAGGGTTTGTCCTCCGAAAGGAGGCGCAGCTGGCGGCGGAGGAGGCCGCAAACCCCCAGCCATTTGACCACCCGCCGGGATTCAGCCTGACACCGCGATTCGCCCCTACGCCGGCTTCCCCTGCTGTGCCGTCCCCTACTCCGATGCCCGGATCTGGTCTTCCAGCATTGGCCTCTCCCACGCTGGCTTTGGCAACGGTGGCTTCTGTAGTGGCATGTACTCTGGCATTGACATCGACGAACTCTAGGAAGAGGAAGGGAAGGAAGTTCGAGCTGAGGATGGGTCACAGCGCGGCGGCGCCATGGTAAGATTGCAATCCATCATTAGGGTTTTTACGTTCACTGATTGCTGCTATTTTGGATCGACTGTATGTTCGAGTAGATGACCACTCCATCGTTGACATGCATGTCCATTGTGTTAGTCCCCATGCCAGTGGTCACCGCATCGTGCCAATCCGGTGGTCACCGCGCCATGATGTGAAGCGTCGTTATATTTGTAGAACTAACAATGCACCTGATGTATGCATTTGTGCAATTGACTATGTTATGATCTATGCTTATGTGCAATTGAAAATGGTAAGATCATACTCTGAGCATGTGCAACTGATCAATGCAGGATTGGGAGATGCTCTGCAAGATGATCCCTGAGCATCCTTCACCACTTAAGGACTGCATCTACCACAACACAGCCGTCAGGAAAGCTGTTGTGGAAGGTCTTGAGAACGCTCTAAAGGAGATGGAGCGGAAGAGGTTCAAAGGGGAGAATACTGTAGGTCGTCCTCCACGCAATGGGGCATAGGAGGTGGTGCCATGATGCTTCTATGTGGAGGTGTGATCGTGTAGTTGATGGAGTTGGGTGGTGCCCCAAGCGAAGGCGTGGATGTAGCAAGTAGTAGTTTTCCCTCAATTACGAACCGATGTTTATCAAACCAGTAGGACTTTGAAATCAACAACGAGGTGAACGTCAACAATCTCTGGTGCTTAACCGTCGACAACGTGGACCTGCACACACTCAACCAATTACTTTGCCCCCAACGACAGGAAGGTTGTCAATTTTCCCGGTTTGTCGAAAACAAAGCGGTTAAACGTATAGTGTAGTGAATGGAAATTATGGAAACGGACCAGCGAGCAAGTGAATATGAAAAGCAAGTAAACAAGGTTGTAAACAATGTAAAAAGATGGACCGGGGGCCATGGGTTCACTAGTGGTGTCTCTCCAATAAATAAAATACTCATATGAAGGGTGAACGAATTACAGTTGGGCAATTGACAAGATTATGACACAAACTTAATCTAGCTATATCAAAGTGTTCATGGTAATATTCATGTAGGCATCACAACAAGAAACAAAGACCGCCATCCAACTGCATCTTTGTCTAAAAAGTCCACCTAGGGATCACTATCCAGCCTGTCACCCATCGGTATTAAGTTGCAAGCAACAGACATTTGCATTAAGTAAAGCATATGAAGTAAGCAATATTTATAATCACGTAGACATAAACACTGTTGTTTACCCTTAGTCGTAACAGCACACCCTTGTCCTTAGACGTTTCTGTCACTCGTGCCCAGGCACAAAAGGGGGCATGAACCAACTATCTAGCATAAATACTCTCTCTTGGAGACATAAGCAATCACTTGGCCAAAGCAACTACACACATCGGAGAGCATGCAAGAACATAAATTAAGATATAAGAACCAAGCATAATCTGATCATAACTTCATAATCCATCGGATCCCAACAAACACATCATATAGCATTACAAATAGTCGATCTTGATCATGTAGGGTAGCTCACAAGATCATAAACATGAAGCACAAGGGAGAGAGACAACCATCTAGCTACTGCCATGGACCCGTAGTCCAAGGTGGAACTACTCACGAATCATCCCGGCGGAAGGCATGGCGATGTAGAGCCCTCCAGGATCGATCTCCCCTCCGGCAGCGTGCCGGGATCAGCTTCAGAATCTCCCCAAATTAGGTTTCGAGGAGGCGGCGGCTTCGGGTGGAGTTTCTGGAAAATAATCGTCGCCCCGAGCGTTTTATGGTTTTAGTGATTTTATAGGCGTCGAGGGGGGCCGAGGCGGCGCCCAGAGGGCACAGGTGGCCCCACCCGCGGGTCCAGTTGGGGCCGCGGCTACTGGCCGCCCTGGCCCCTGGGTGGCCCCCCAGGTCGCCCTTTGGTCTCTGACGTCTTCTTGTCGAATAAAAATTCCCCTTAAATTATCGTCCAATTCCGGGAATATTTCCAGAAATAAATTTTCTGAAATAGAAAACAACAAAAATAGGAAACTGGCACTGGGCATCTTGTCAATAGGTTAGTCCGACAAAAAGCCTAAAAATGATATAATAAGATGGTAAAAACATGTAACAATGGCATATAACTAGCATGGATCAATAAAAAATTATAGATACGTTTGACACGTATCAGCATCCCCAAGCTTAACTCCTACTCGTACTCGAGTAGGCAAGTGATAAACAAATTTTTTTATGAGACATGCTACCACATAATCTTGATCAAATAGTAACGTCGAGCACATGATATGAATAAAATGATCCAAAACAATTGTTTATAGTTCATAATAAGCAAATAATGAGTAAACAAGTTGCATCATCTAAGCAAAACCTTTCATGAATAGTACTTTGGAGACATGAAAGCATAAAGATTAACATAACATGAAAGTCTTCAAGGTAATATCTTCTTGTAAAAAGTGTTTGAAATCAACACAAAGGAAGATGCAAGTTTCAATATTGCTTCAACTTTCAACATGCTTATCTTAAAGATAAAGTCAATATAAAGAATCATGATTAAGCATAAAGATGCAATATAATCAACTGCACCCAGAGTCAGTGTTGCAATCTTGCTTCAAATAGATAGAGAGAGAAAAGGAAAACTAACTCAACATAAAAAAAGAAAGACCCTTCGCAGAGGGAAGCAGGGATTAATCATGTGCTATAGCTTTTTATTTTATTTTATTTTATTTTATGAATAGAAGTAAAACAATTTTGAGACATGCATGCTTTCGTCAATGAATCTATAGCAAAGAAATCCGTTAGTCCCCCATACCAAGCAAGGCTTTTAGACTTGTGAGAGCGGCTCCCATAGAGGAACGAGAACATTCCTCTTTCTCCTTTGTTTATCACTAGCCAATGTTTGACTGATTTCTCAGGTTGCACTGTGTGAAGGAGATATTAATGTTATGTTGTAATTATCTTTTTCAGGCTGGGAACCCTTGGCCAGCTCTCAGCAAATTAAGTGAGCACGTAATCCACACTCACCAGGTGAAAGGGGAAAAATGACCTTTCTTGACACAGGATATAACAAACTTCCCTACTACTTCCTCATGAGCTAAAATAGAGACACAAAAAGGCATTTTGAATATTTAAAGGTAGCACATGACAAATTTACTTGGAATGGCACGAAATACCATGTATAGGTAGGTATGGTGGACACTGATGGAAAGATATTTGGCTCAAAGAGTTTGGATGCACGAGCAGCATTCCCGCTCAGTACAGAGTTTTTGGCTAGCAAAGGATATCAAAGCAAACAAGCACCAGCAACCGGAACAAGAATGACTATAGAACATACATTAAGCATAAACACAAAAACTCTGTACTGTCTTCCTTGTTAACCAAACATTCATTTGATGAAAATACTGACTATCAAACTTACAAGTATGAAGAAACTTTATAAATTCAAGCTTTAACGATAATTCTTGACTAATGAGCATTAACTTAAATAACTAGCAAGTTTAAACATTAATTCACTTAACATCTCAAAACAATTGGCAAGCATCAAGTTATTCAAACATGAAGATCTACAAGACTATGCAAGTTTTTCATCACACCACTACCACATGCACTTTATTTTTTATCATTCCAATAATCAAGCAAGCAACGATAAACAACTCTCTAAACAAATATAAGTAAAGCACAAAAAAGTATAATAACAACATCTGACAACTCTTAAAAAGATATAAACGAAGCACAAGAGCCGATAAGAAAAACAAGAGCTAAGAATACTCAACAAAATATAAGCGAAGCACAGGAGTATTCTAATAAAAAAGTGGAGCGTGTCTCTCTCCCACACAAGATAGCTAGGATCCAACAAAGTACATGACCAGCAAACAAACTAAAACAAACTAAAAATAAAATAAAATAAAATAACGCTCCAAGAATAGCACGTAATATGTGAAGTGATAAAAACATAGTTTCAACGGAGAGGAAATGATGATTGTCATGAAGAAGAGGGGATGCCTGACATTCCCAAGCTTAGACGCTTGAGTCTTCTTGAATGTACAGGGGGATGCAATGGGGGCATCCTCAAGCTTGTGCTTTTGTCCATTCTTCAATTTCTTTCATCATCTTCCCTCGTGGAACCTAAAAACTCACTTCGCACAAAACTTTTCACAAACTGATTAGAGGGTTAGTTCCAATAAAATAAAATTCACTTGGGTTCCACTAAGACAAATTGCACAAACTTTATTTAGCATTAGCTACTGTTTACTACTCCCTCCGTTCCAAATGTAAGCCGTTTTAGGCTGTCACGTTCACTCTCGTATACGTACACTGAAAATCCCGACTTTCCCATATTACCCCCTGATACGTGCATTTTATATCATCATTTTTATATCTTATATTATCATATTGGTATGTTATTTGCATTGTTATATCGATGTTTTGCATGTTTTAGATGATTATGGGACTTTCATACAAAGTCTCTATTTTTGGCATTTAACATCTGGGAGGCAGAATACCCCCCTTTTCTTGTTTTTATTGTTTCAGGAGTTTCGCGGACTCAAATAATTAAAGGAAAAATACCACGCCGGTTTTTCATCAGGAGAAGGGTGGAGGAAAGAAGACCGAAGACAGGAGGGCCACAAGGCCCAAATGGGGTGGGCCCACGCGACCCATGTACCTGGCCGCGTGGGACCCACCAAGTAGGCCCTCGAGCACCTCCTCGCATGGGGCTTTTACCAACACCTTCGTCTTCGCCGAAAAGGGACGCCCTAATTTTTCCCCGAATTATCTGAGGCCGTGGCGGCGGCGGAGCTCCTGATTCTCTCCGAAGGGGGTCAGATCCTGCTGCTCCGGAGCTCCGGAGAGGGGGGAATCGCCGCCATCATCATCACCTCTCCTCCTTGGCGTGGGAGGAGGCCTCTACATCACCGTCATCACCATCACCAGCACCATCTCTATCACCATCTCCGTGATCCACTCCGTTCCCCTCATAGTTTGAGAGTTGCTATACCCTAGATCATTGGCTAGTGCTCCTATTCATGTTTGTGATTGGGTACTTGTCATATTTGGTGGTGAAGTATTTATTTCAGATTGTGTTGTACCCCTTTATGCCACTGATTATGATCATGTTTGCACGTTGTGAGTAGTTCCCATATGTTCCTGAGGGCATAGGATGAATTGGCAATGATTTATATATAACTGTGTTGGTATTTTGTCAAGAGTTTATCTTTTATGTGATTCTATGATGGTGTTGTGCGAACGTCGACTGCACAACACTTCACCTTTAAAGGGCTCATAGGAGAACAACGTAGTGTAATGAATTGAGGAAGACTTGGGAGGACAACTAAGCCCAAGACAGAGTCATGCAGTTATATTATGTGGGTAGTAGTGTCGGGGACCTTAGAGTGTAATGCTATGGTGGGACTTTATGTCTTAATAATTCTTGTGCAATTCATTAAATTGGCCACATGATCCATCATAAGGGGGTGTAGTTTAATTATTTAGCTATGCCTAGTTATTGGCTCCGCCCCAAGAAGATTAAAACTTGACAAAATATGCAACGTGTTGTTTAATAAATCTCTATGCCTAGTGATATCCATGCCGCCCTCGGAACGTTTTCCACATATAAGACACACATCACTTGAGCTTGTCCTCTAGCCACATAGAGGATTGGGCTTTCTCTCTCTTTGAGAGCTTTCTAATTGCTACTATTTATTTTAAGCATTTTTATTCTTTTGCATTTATACAACCAAAAATCCCAAAAACACTTGCATCTTTTATTGTTTTATTTATCATTCTTTCTAACCAATACCTTCATCTCCTCGTGGGTTCGACAACCTTTTCTCATTGAAAGGTACTACATTGATCTCCTGCACTTGGGAGTCATCAAGATACTTTTCTGGCGCCGTTGCCGGGGAGCGTAGCGCTATTGGTAAGAAGTTTGGTAAGGAAACTTGAAATCTGAGTTATATTTGCTGTTTTATCTCATTGCTACTATGGAACTTAAGAATCGTCCCTCGCTGTACCTTACTCTTTTTGAAAGTGCTTATACCACTACTGCTAAAGTGGTTGAAACTGATGTGTCTAAGATACCTGAAGTGGGATTTAAAATTCCCACTGGGCATGTTGAAAGAGTTATGAAGAATGTATTTTCAGGAGATGGAACTAAGACTGCACGTGAACACATTGAAATGATTGAAGAAATATGTGGCTTATTCAGGATCCCTGGTATTTCTGAGGACTACGTGAAAAGGAAGTTATTATTTATGTCTTTATCTGGTAATGCTCATATTTGGTTCAGGTCTTTGGATGAAGGAGCCACTACTGAATGGAGTGTATTGAGGAAGATTTTTTTTCTTAAATATTTTACTCCTAGAGAAGCTTATGAGAGTCGCTGCTATATATTTAATTTCTGGCCACATATGGGAGAGAGTATTACTCAAGCTTGGGGGAGACTGAAGGCACTCCTTCGTGAAAATCCTTGTCATGATCTTACAAAGAAACTTATATTGATAAACTTTCATGTGAGGCTACCTATGAAGCATAAGGAAATTTTGGACAATTCATCTGGTGGTAGTTTTACAAATAATACTGAAGAAGAAGCATGGAATCTATTGGAAACTATTTCTGAAAATACTGGACACTGGGAACTTGATAAAGGTAATAAACCTTATTTTGATTATGGATATTCATGTGTGGAGACCTTCTCTACTTCTATCTTGTTTAAAAATATGAGTGATACATTTAATCTTGATCCTTATGTTATACTTGAAATAGCTAAATCTTTTGCTGAGCATGTCCGTATTCCTAAAAGTGGGTTTGAAACTTATGTTGAACCTGTTAAACAGTCTATTGTTATTCCTAAAGTTATTAAACAGATAGAGCCAGTGTCATCTGTGAGAATTGAGGAGTATGTTGAGCCACCCCCATATCCAAACCAAGTTAAGAAAAATTTGCTTACTACTATTACTAACAAGAGTAAAAGGAAATGTCCTAAGCCATATGAACAGGTGGAAGTCAATACTCAAATTTCTGTTATCAAACAATTAAATGAAGAAGATCCTGTTGATGTCTATCTATGTGAAGATGCTACTAAATTATCAGAGGTAATTCGACCAAGGTGGGAAAACCTATAATCTCATGCTCTATTGGGACTTCAAGTTATCATGGTCTATGTGATATTGGGTCAAGCATTAGTGTCATTCCATATTCTCTCTATCTTGAAATCAAGCCTGATATTGATCCGATTGTTATGGAAGGGACAGGTATGACAATTCAACTTGCTAATAAAGAATATATTTGTCCTTTTGGAATTGTTAGAGATATTGAAGTTCTAGTTGGTAAAATTAAATATCCTGCTGATTTTATTGTGCTTGGTTGCCCTCAAGATTCTTTTTGTCCTATCATTTTTGGTAGACCTTTCTTGCGTACTGTTGGGGCTGAAATTAATTTGCTTAAAGAGAAAGTGTTTATTAAATGTGATAGTGAAAGACTTGAGTTCAATTTTTCCAAATTTGCTGATAAACATGTTGTGAAAGAGCCAATTTCTGAAGATATAATTGAAACTCTTGCTTCTATAGCTGTAGCTTCAACAGATGTTGTACAACGTTATATGCTTAATCAAGATGAACCATTCAATTATGAGGAAAAAGAGGCTCTAGAACAAATACTATGGCAGCAACCACCACCGTTACAGTTGCATATTCCACCTGATAATTTAGGAGTGTTACCACCACCTAAAGGGGATCCTAGTTTTGAATTAAAACCTTTGCCTGACAATTTGAAATATGCATATTTAGATGATAAGAATATATATCCTGTCATTATTAGTGCTAACCTTTCAACTGAAGAAGAAGAGAAACTACTTGATGTACTAAAAGCTCATCGACCAGCTATTGGATACTCTCTTGATGATCTTAAAGGTATAAGCCCAGCTCTATGTATGCATAAAATTAATTTGGAAGAGGATGCAAAACCTGATGTTGATTATCAACGCCGTCTCCATCCAAAAATGAAAGAAGTGGTAAGAAAAGAGGTAATAAGACTCATGGAAGCTGGTATCATTTATTCTATAGCTGATAGCAAGTGGGTTAGTCCTGTCCATTGTGTTCCTAAAAAGGGTGGAATGACTGTAGTTCCAAATGATGAGAATGAACTTGTGGCTCAACGCACTGTTGTTGGTTATAGGATGTGCATTGATTACAGGAAATTAAACAAAGCAACTATAAAAGATCATTACCCATTGCCATTTATTGATCAAATGTTAGAAAGGTTATCTAAACACTCTCACTTTTGTTATCTAGATGGTTATTCGGGTTTCTCGCAAATTCCTGTCCATAAGGACGATCAAGAAAAGACCACTTTTACTTGCCCATTTGGTACTTTTGCTTATAGAAGAATGCCATTCGGTTTATGCAATGCTCCAGCTACTTTTCAAAGATGCATGAATGCTATATTTGCAGATTACATTGAGAAGATAATGGAAGTCTTTATGGATGATTTTTCTGTGATTGCTTGTTCAATCTTAAAAAAGTTTTGCAGCGTTGTGAGGATCAACATCTAGTTCTCAATTGGGAGAAGTGTCACTTCATGGTTACCGAAGGAATTTTTCTAGGACATAAGATTTCTGGAAATGGAATAGAAGTTGATCCAGCCAAGATAGAAGCTATTGAGAAGCTACCATACCCAAAGGATATAAAAGGTATAAGAAGTTTTCTTGGGCATGTAGGTTTTTACCGTAGGTTTATTAAGGACTTCTCCAAAATATCAAAGCCTCTAACCAATCTTTTGCAAAAGGTTGTTCCTTTCTCTTTTAATGATGATTGCATTGAATCTTTTAATATTTTGAAGAATGCTTTAATAACTGCTCCTATTATTCAACCTCCTGATTGGAAATTGCCCTTTGAAATTATGTGTGATGCTAGTGATTATGCCGTTGGGGCTGTTTTGGGTCAACGGGTTGATAAGAAACTGAATGTTATTTATTATGCTAGTAGAACACTTGATGCTGCCCAAAGAAATTATGCTACAACTGAAAAAGAATTTTTAGCAGTACTATTTGCTTGTGACAAGTTTGGACCCTATATCACTGATTCCAAAGTCACAATTCGTACTGATCATTCTGCTATTAAATACTTGATGAACAAGAAAGATGCTAAGCCTAGATTGATAAGATGGGTACTTCTTTTGCAAGAATTTGATTTACACATTGTTGATAGGAAAGGAGAAGATAACCAAGTAGCTGATCATCTCTCTAGAATGGAAAATATACCTGATGATCCTATTCCTATTAATGATAGATTTGTTAATGAACAACTTGCAAATGTTAATGTTTCCAGTATTAAGGCTGCTTCTCCTTGGTTCGCTAATTATGCAAATTTTATTGTTGGAAAAGTATTACCTCCACACTTTACTTATCAACAAAGAAAGAGATTCTTTTATGATCTTAAACATTATTTTTGGGATGATCCTTTCCTCTATAAAAAAAAGTGTGGATGGTATTATTAGACGTTGTATACCTGAGCATGAACAACAGGCTATAATAAGAGATTGTCATGATAGTCCATATGGAGGGCATCATGCAGGAGATCGCACAACAGCAAAGGTATTACAATCTGGTTTCTATTGGCCTACTTTATTTAAAGATTACCATGAATATGTTAAATCTTGTGATAAATGTCAAAGAGTTGGAAACATTGGTAGGAGAAATGAAATGCCTATGAATTATTCTCTACCACTTGAACCATTTGATGTGTGGGGTTTTGATTTTATGGGACCTTTCCCAGCTTCAAAGACAAAGCATACTCACATTTTGGTTGCAGTTGACTATGTTACAAAGTGGGTGGAGGCAATTCCAACCAAAAGTGCAGATCATGCCACAGCAATGAAGATGCTTAAGGACATCATTTTCCCAAGGTTTGGTGTTCCTAGGTTTTTAATTACTGATGGTGGCTCTCATTTTATACATGGTGTTTTTAGGAAAGCTTTGGCAAAATATGATGTTAACCATAGAATTGCATCTCCTTATCACCCTCAAACAAGTGGACAGGTTGAATTAAGTAATACGGAAATTAAACTCATTTTGGAAAAGACAGTGAATAAGTCTAGGTCTGACTGGCCACTTAAAATTATGATGCATTATGGGCTTATAGAACTGCATTTAAAAATCCTATGGGAATGTCTCCTTACAAAATGGTCTATGGGAAAGCTTGTCATTTACCTGTTGAATTAGAACATAAAGCTAGATGGGCTATTAAACAATTGAACTTTGACTTTAAGACTGCAGGAGAGAAAAGAATCCTTGATTTAAACCTACTAGATGAATGGAGGAATGAAGCCTATGAAAATGCTAAAATGTTTAAAGAGAAAGTTAAGATTTGGCATGACAAGAAGATTAAGAGAAAAGAATTCAAAGTAGGAGATCAAGTTTTATTATACAACTCTCGTTTCAAGTTTTCTGCATGGAAGCTAGCCTCGAAATGGCAGGGACCATTAGTCATACAGGAGGTGTACCGTTCAGGAGCTATCCGTCTTTACGGTGATATGAAAGGTAAACCTCATGTGGTCAATGGACAACGTCTTAAACATTATATTGCATGAAAAAGCTTTATTGGAACGTTGGAAACATTGAATTTACAAACACCGGAAGAAATAATAAAAGGGGGTCGAGCAGTTTCAGCAACTCCAAATCAATAAAAGGTAACTTTTGTATTGGAAAGTTTCTCGGAATTGCATGAAATCTTATGGAAGTCATTTTTTATGGAAATAAAAGTGTGGTGAAAGAAAACTTGACGAAACGGAGTCCCGAGGGAGGAAAGAGGGGGCCCCACGCGGCCAAGTACAGGGGACGCGTGGGACCACTCCTTTTCCACCTCGGAGACCCTTTTCGCTTCGTTTTCGATCCCGACGCTCCGTCTTGACCTAAAAACCCTCAATATATACCCCTCTCTGACGATCTAATCTCGCACCGAGTGTCCTCAAGCGATCTTTGTTTCTTGCTTTTTCTGTCTGCCAGGGTTTTAGCCATGTCTTCGGGGGACTCCTACCAATGTTCCTCCATGGATGACGATGATGATGAACTTGAGGGTCTCAGCCCCACGTCCCCATGGAAGAGGAACATGAAGATGAAGGACTACTCCGACGACGATGACATAGAGGAAGATGAAGAAGAATACAGGGCTATCGTCGACTTCACGCCCCTGGCAACAACACCTCCATTGCTTGTCGCTGTACCCAATGTGAGGGTGAACCACTCTCTTGGCAACAAGAGGAAGACGACGCTCATCCAAACTGGAGGGAAGGTTCCTAGGCTCTCGCTTGCAAGCAAAAACGTAGCTTCTACTCTTATTGACAGGGAATCCCGGCGCACCACTCAAAGGAATTATCCCAGTGAGTGGGATCGTAAGATCCCCAACAAGAAGGTATCAAGCCCGAGTGGAAGCCTACAAGGATACGGTTGAGAAGAACCTTATGGAGAAACTGGGAGAAGCTGCAAAGAATTTGAGAAAGCCTACAACCTCATGATGCAGATTGTTGGAGATCTTGAAGATCATTATTATGAAGGCACTAAGAAAGAAGAAAGGAAGTTCTAGCAAGACGTCAAGCTTGGGGGAGTTCCACCTAGTCTTTCTCTTTATTAGTCTCTTTTATCTATCTAGTTGAGGTGTGTTTTGCTTTTATCGGTTAGTATTATCATGTATACATGTCTTGTGGTTTATCAATGAATATTAAAGTATGGTGTCATCCATGGTTCTCTTGTTTTGGAGATTTATGTGTAACACTCATGCAAATGAGCGTGGCATATTTAGAGGTTTCAATCACATCTTACCTTGGACTTGATTAACTTAAGTATGTTGGACAACTATAGAATCATATCATCAAAATATCAAACAATAAGCATGAAACATTGTGACAAGTATTATGATGATAGTGGCTTGATAAATGTTTAAGGTTGGGAGTTTGCCCATATGTGCTGTCACATGCAAAGCTTTCAACAGGTTCCATCATTTATTTGGTTGACATCATGTACTTTTGTTTATGGATGCCGATGACGGGATTGATGAGAGTGTTCTTCTCCCTCAACAACACCAACAAGTACTCTTGATACCCTGAAAGGAAAATAATATATTTGGGATAGGTTGAGCCTCCAAGTGCAGAGTATGTAGAAGTGGTAGTTTTTCCCCAAGAAGGCGACTCGAGGGTTTAATATCAAACTCTCGGGGAATCAGTAGTGTGGGTTTTATCTTCTTGTCCTTCTCTAGATTTCCTGCAAACAAGTAAATTGCTTTGTGCCCTCAACCTCACCAAGTGGTTGTCAAGCACAAGGTGTGAGAATGATATTAAGATGATAATGAATGCAAAACAGTAAATAAATATGCAATGGTGGTAAATAAGTATGCAAGGATGATAGTAATGATGATGGATGGTATTTTTGGGGTTTTTATATGTGAATGCAAGAAGTAAAAGTGTTTTTGTATTTTCTGATTTTAAAATGGTGAATGTAAAAGATGCTTAAAAGTGGTTCGAAAAGTGTTTCTTATGATTAAAAATGGACCGGGGTTCATGGTTTCACACATGCACTCTCTCTTTAATATAGTGTGGCAAATAAGTAGACATAGATTTAATATATGAGATTGCGAACAAGTTTAATCATGTTACTAATTATATGGGCATCACATCCTAACATAGAGACCTTTTGATTATTAGTCTCACTTATACTCCACCAAGATGTGAACTAAATCATGCACCTTAGTAATTAAGATAACATCAGAGTATAGCTTTAAGATTAATGACATGAAGTTAAAATAAACACATGATGGATCTAGTCTTAGGTAGAGGCATGTCACTCCTCCTACCCTACAACATGGTATTTTGGTTTATCCCTAGTGAGGAAACAAAGTAAGGTAAACACCCAATGGATCATGATATTCAAGTTGTCAGCTTATCACTTCACCACCCCCGTTACTCCAACTAATGCACACGTTCCCCCACACACGCTCTCATAAACATGCTTGATCATAACAAGGATATAAGAACGGGGTACATAATATGCATCTACTTTCATAACTGAAATATAACATTGCAATATCAACATATATTAACTCATATAAAGATCCACCACAATGGTAATACAACGGTGACCGTAATCATGTTCAACAGCTCATACGGTGCTAATTAGTGAAGCTCAAGAGAGAGAGAGATACATAAGCTACTACCACAAACCCATAGTCCAGAGGTGGACTACTCCCTCTTCATCATGGAGATGGTGGAGATGTCGATGGAGGAGAAGGAGACCTCTCCGGCAGGGCTCCGCCGGAGTTTTCCCCCTCCAATCTGCAGCCTCCTGGTCTCTGTTTCTTGTTTCTCTCGTGTGGCGGCTCTCCTCTGGAAAAACTTCGGGGACCTCTTATATAGGCGTTTTTAGGTCACGAGGAAGCTTCTGGGCGAAGGATCGATGCAAACGGGGCCACGAGGGCTAAATGGGATGGGCCCACGTGGCCTGGTACTGTAGCCGCGTGGGACCCTCCATCTTGGTCCTCCGGCCTCCGTTCGTTGACTTCTTTCGCTCCTAAATCTTCTCCTTCCAAAATAATGACCCCCGTAAACTTATAGCTCATTATGACGTTGTTAAGGTCCTGAAACAAATAAGGAAAGAAATAGGGGTTTTCTGCCCGCGCAGGATTAATTCCATAAAAAGGGGATATCATTATTAATTACCAAAAATCATTAATTAACAGTAATATACCCCTTATATGATGCAAATATGATTGGAATATAAGTATTATAATGCAAAGTTCATGTATGCATTTTAGATGCATCAACATCCCCAAGATTAACTCATGCTCGTCCTCGAGTATGAAAGTGATAAAACTAACATGAACTTTGCAATATAATAAAAACATGGATATAAAAGACGATTGCTACTGCTACATAAAGTCAAATGATTCATTATTTGAAAGAAGTAGCAATATGCAAACAGTTTATAAAGTGATATCAAGTATTCAATGCAAGGATGTTCAATGATAGTTCACAAAGTGCAACATAAAAGATAGTACTATGGACATTCTTACTTTTGCATACTTGTGGTCCATAGAGTGTAGAAAATCTGAATATAAAAGGTGGACACTTTGGAAATGATATATAAATAAGTAGAGGTAAAGCATGCACAAGTTTCATCTATCCTCCAAACTATTCTACTTAAGTTATTGATTGCAATGGTAATACTTGGTGTCAAGCTCTCATTCCCCTATCATAGCATCTTGAATGATTAAAGTTGAATGTGAAAGCGAATATGAGTAGTGGACTTGATAAAGTAAAGGTTAAATGTCTCATGCCCCTTGAATACAAGTGCCTACACCATGATTACTCAACTTGGGAAACAAAGCAAGTTTAAGTTATCTATCATTGTAAGTAATAACGGTATCATCAAGAGTCTCAACTGGGGTACCTCTTGTCCCATGATATGGATCAAGCCCATATCAAAACAACAAGACAAACAAACATATTTAAGAATCTCAACACCCTCTTTATTTACCACTTGATATAGCTTTTTATTGTAGGGTGTATCACAGAGGGTTCAAAATAGCATGTAAGTAAATTTCCACCATGAATGATGCATGGCTTAGATTAGCAGCCCAGGTTTCTCTCTAACCATTTATACAAACTCATTTAAACTTAACTCTATTTACACATTTATTTCGTCATGATAGGCATCCATAGACAAAAGTACATGATATCAACTAAACAAATGATGAAACATGTTGAAAGCTTTGCATGTGACAGCACATATGGGCTAACTCCCAACCTTAAACATTTATCAAGCCACTATCTTCATAATATTAATCACAATGGTTCATCTTTTTGAATGCAATAAAAGTAAAGCGTGCATCAAGTTCGCGAGAGCTTTTTAACCAACTTTTACCATTACAATAAATAGCATCTTCATTTTCATTTAGAGGTATAGATAACACATATAAAATGATAAACATACTTGGAATAGCATAAAGCTAATAGGTAGATATGGTGAACTCACTGGAAAAACTTGGGTTGAAGGTGTTGGAAACAAGTTTTTACTTGTTGAAATTTTTGGGCTAGCAAAAGGGAGAAAGATGACCATCTAGATGCATGCATGAGTGTCCATAGAACTAACTAATTCATGTCAAACAAAGTGAAATAACATACATCATCAAACCATGAATAAAAGATAGCCCATGATAAAGCATTTGCAAATTATTACTCATAAAGAGGCTCATGAATCATGCAACTATATGTGTCATTAAAAATCAACTTAGACATCCCTTTTCCCAATACAATAAAAGCATGCAAGATATTTAAACCCAAATTTCCAGTAGCATTCTCATATATAAAAGATAGTGTGGTGGTCTCACAAAATAAAAATCAAAGCAAAACAAACTAAAAGACGCTCCAAGTTTATGCGATAAAGTGCAATGATAGAAAAACAGAAGTTAGACGTGTGCAAACCGAGAGTGTTTTGGTTCAGTGGGGATGTTAACATCCCCAAGCTTATGGTTTTCACCATCCTTGGATAACTCATGGTGCATCTCCTCCAATCCCTGTGAAAAAACTTCAAAACACAATTTCTCCCATCTCTTTTCTGTGGGGTGATATTAGTAGAGATAAATAAACAAGTTTCTTCGCTGCATATAATCCATGGATTAAAATTCATATGAATGAACAGAGAATGTATAATGTTGTATGCCTACTCATAAACTTAATTGGATCAACTCAATAGTTCAAACTATGCATAAAACAATATGGGACAGAATCTGTCCAGAAAAACAGCAGCAGAAAAACGTATTTTTCTGTCCTACTTAAACTTGTCTAAAAAATCTGAAAACATTCAGGAATACATAGGATGAAAAGTTGAAGTTACATTAAAAATATCAGCTCATTTGGAGTTACATAATAGGAATGAAAAATCAAACCGTGCACAGACTCTGTGCAGGAATAAAATCTCCGAATAGGTATAGCAACTTTTTCAACCAAAATGGGTAAAACTTGGCACTTTATTAAAAATTCCAGAAACTAAACTAAGAAAACAATCTCTTGTTACAGCAAGAGGACTCAAAGAAAATCCAAATAAAAACAACCGGGTTGCCTCCCGTAAAGTGCTTTCTTTATAGCCATATAGCTAGGCTTACTTACTTGTTGTTTTACCGAAGATGAAGCTCATGAGGGAGCTTAAAAGTTGTGCCCTTCATCCTTGGGAAGTTTTTCATGCAAATACCAGGATCCCATGGTGCTCTCAAGCCAATAAATATAATAGTCAAGTTGGAACCTAGTAAAGAGAAAAACAAAACACAAAAGTAATAACAACGAAGTCTAACTTTCTTTCTATGCATTGGCATTTTGTATATGAATGAATCACAATAAATAGAAATTTCACAATGCATATTGACAGTAGTTACTTGCATCATATATTTATTAGTACCATAAAGAGGGTTCTTAGTACCTCCTCTTTTATAATAGTTGCAAGTAGAAGAAATAAATTCAACCATAGAATCACAAGAATCATTCAACTTAGATAATATAGGCACATAAAGAGGATCATTAAATTTATTTTGGAATTCATTAGCATGCTTCCCTCTTTCAAAATAATTATTAAGATCAATATAAAGTTTAATATCATGGTTGCAAAAAATATTTGGAACTAAAGATAATTGCAAACCACATAAGTATTTCTCAACATAAGCAAATTTCTCCTCCATGGTGTAACTAGGAGAATTCAAGAACAAAGTAGGACTCTCATGAGTAAGAGTACCATCACAAACTGCAAGTATATCATTTTTATCCTCACATAAATTTGTAACAACTTCTAAACATTGAGGATTATCAATAAGCATAGGACCATCATCTAAAGCATCATCATATAACATTGGTAGTTTTTCCCCAAGAAGGTGACTCGAGGGTTTAATATCGAACTCTCGGGGAATCAATAGTGTGGGTTTTATCTTCTTGTCCTTCTCTAAATTTCCTGCAAACAAGTAAATTGCTTTGTGCCCTCAACCTCACCAAGTGGTTGTCAAGCACAAGGTGTGAGAATGATATTAAGATGATAATGAATGCAAAACAGTAAATAAATATGCAATGGTGGTAAATAAGTATGCAAGGATGATAGTAATGATGATGGATGGTATTTTTGGGGTTTTTATATGTGAATGCAAGAAGTAAAAGTGTTTTTGTATTTTCTGATTTTAAAATGGCTGAATGTAAAAGATGCTTAAAAGTGGTTGGAAAAGTGTTTCTTATGATTAAAAATGGACCGGGGTTCATGGTTTCACACATGCACTCTCTATTTAATATAGTGTGGCAAATGAGTAGACATAGATTTAATATATGAGATTGCAAACAAGTTTAATCATGTTACTAATTATATGGGCATCACGTCCTAACATAGAGACCTTTTGATTATTAGTCTCACTTATACTCCACCAAGATGTGAACTAAATCATGCACCTTAGTAATTAAGATAACATCAGAGTATAGCTTTAAGATTAATGACATGAAGTTAAAATAAACACATGATGGATCTAGTCTTAGGTAGAGGCATGTCACTCCTCCTACCCTACAACATGGTATTTTGGTTTATCCCTAGTGAGGCAACAAAGTAAGGTAAACACCCAATGGATCATGATATTCAAGTTGTCAGCTTATCACTTCACCACCCCCGTTACTCCAACTAATGCACATGTTCCCCCACACACGCTCTCATAAACATGCTTGATCATAACAAGGATATAAGAACGGGGTACATAATATGCATCTACTTTCATAACTGAAATATAATATTGCAATCTCAACATATATTAACTCATATAAAGATCCACCACAATGGTAATACAACGTTGACCGTAATAATGTTCAGCAGCTCATACGGTGCTAATTAGTGAAGCTCAAGAGAGAGACAGATACATATGCTACTGCCACAAACCCATAGTCCAGAGGTGGACTACTCCCTCTTCATCATGAAGACGGTGGAGATGTCGATGGAGGAGAAGGAGACCTCTCCGGCAGGGCTCCGCCGGAGTTTCCCCCCTCCAATCTGCAGCCTCCTGGTCTCTGTTTCTTATTTCTCTCGTGTGGCGGCTCTCCTCTAGAAAAACGTTGGGGGACCTCCTATATAGGCATTTTTAGGTCATGAGGAAGCTTCTGGGCGAAGGATCGATGCAAACAGGGCCACGAGGGCTAAATGGGATGGGCCCACGCGGCCTGGTACTGTAGCCGCGTGGGACCCTCCATCTTGGTCCTCCGGCCTCCGTTCGTTGACTTCTTTCGCTCCTAAATCTTCTCCTTCCAAAATAATGACCCCCGTAAATTTATAGCTCATTATGACGTCGTTAAGGTCCTGAAACAAATAAGGAAAGAAATAGGGGTTTTCTGCCCGCGCGGGATTAATTCCATAAAAAGGGGATATCATTATTAATTACCAAAAATCATTAAATAACAGTAATATACCCCTTATATGATGCAAATATGATTGGAATATAAGTATTATAATGCAAAGTTCATGTATGCATTTTAGATGCATCAGATGCCTATCATGATGAAATAATGTGCAAATAGAGCAAGTTTAAATGAGTTTGTATAAATATAGCGACCCTGCCCTTTTAAAATAGGCCAAGATCCCTGTGTTCTGTGCTAGTCCCTGGATCGAATAGCTAGCACCACAGTTCAAGATGTAATATCATGCAAATGCGTCAAATATCTATTACTTCGAAGATCCAGAAAAATAAACATTACAAGTTGCATAGCACAAGGCTAGCATAATACAAAGTTCAGCAGCGGAAAACATATAATAGCATGGAGTCCTCAGCATCTTCATGTGCCACAGGCAGACATGTTGGTTGTAGACTCGAAACCTATAGCGTTCCTTACACATCGTCAGACGAACCTGCAACGGTAAGAGCGTTGCAGCCAAAAATTGGTCAGAACCATTGGAATGGATCTGGCAAATGATACTTGTGGACTCATAAAGGAAAACTCCTAACATCTACATGCATATCTGGCTGGTGGAGTTGACAGGCTCTTGCGCAAAGCAAAATTTGTCCTACACTTGTAAAACATTTCTTTTAAAATCCACTATTAACGAGATAAACATGGCATGAAAACCAATATCTCTTCTACCCTTGTTCACTCATCAACTTTTATTCTGAAATTGGAATGAATGAGATTTTTCTGTCAACCACCTTGTTTAGTTACTCAAATTGTCCATAACCGGGGACACGGCTAAGATCTTAGTTTTATTACTCTCGAGAGTTTGTGACACTTTCACCACTTGACTTCATCAACCCATTCTGTCCTTGACCTTCTTGAAGTGAAAAGGAAAGGTGAAGATGAAGACGAGACCTTTGGGAAACAGTCCCCTGTTCCTCTGGCAGACCCATACAAGACATTCATCCGCTGCGAACTGCCGGAATCAGGTTCCTAGAACTTACTTAGTCAAGGCAGAGCCATAGTACCAAGTGGCTGCACTGGAAGTAAACTAGACACGGAGTGACATGAAATCTCGAGGCCCTGGGTGGCGAGCACAAGTGCACATACTCAGGTACCCGCAGAACTGGGCCTGAGCAGCCACTCAACTTTGAACCACCAATAGAGCAACTCCAAGTCCACCCAGGTGATTGATTAATTTAGTAGAATTTTTCTTAACTCATCTACCACAAAACAATTCATTTTTGCAGCAAGCCAATCTACTAAATTAATATAGGTCACTAGTCATCTAATTCATGTGGCTAACCTAACAGGTTTGCATAGCGTATAACTTTATTGAAAACAGCCTATCATGCATGCTACTGGAAAATAGTCTACAATGCAATATAGTAAAATAATAGGTCATTTATGCTGGAGTATCACTTGCCTTTTGAAACTTGTCGTTTCTCACACACTCTTTTCAACGTAACTCGTAGCTCTCCGTTCAATCTAAACAATATAAACAAACAACAATAAATAACCACCCATCAAACAATAAAACAAGCACAACATCAAACATGGACAACAATAAAACAACAAGGTTGATAGTCCAAGTTCATCACATAATTCAATATACAAAAAGAATTATTGTAATGAGGTCTAGGTTGGTCAAGGTCCAAGGTTTACAATTTGGATAAGGTCAAATTGTAAACTAGGTAAAAGTTTGCAACACAAGTCACTAAAAGATTTTAAACCATTTTCAACATGTTCATGATAAAATGGTTCAACCAAAATGGGTTTTGGTTATACTGGACAGAGAACTAAGTTTTAAAACATTTTCCCAAAAGAAAACAATTAAAATAATAACAAAACATTTTAACACTCCCAAAATAGCATAAACACAATTTTATATAAAACAATGATTCAAAACATTTTATAAAATTTTGGGAAAGGTCTTACTGGACAGAGGACAACTATACAAAACTAATCCAATTGGATTTACCCAAAAATCTATTTTTAAACTAAAGTTATGCCAAAATTACTCAAATTACACATTTGAAATTTGAATAATTTAAACTAGGGCAAAACTGAAAACTAATAGGTCTAAAATATTCTACAGATCCCGAGGATTTCAAAAAGGTAAAGTTTGTAAAATTTGGCCAAACCAGTAAAAAGATATGATGGATCTAAGTTACAGGGGCTTTTCTGCAAAATTGCCATTTAATTCTAATTCGGAAAATTCGCAGAAATTCCCTGGCTGACTGGGTGCTGACTGGATCTGACATGGCTGCTTACTGGGCATGCCACGTCGGCGTACCGGTTCGGTAATAATGGATCTAATCGTGGCCGTGCAAGTGAGATCCAACGGCCACAGATCTAGGGTTTACCCGCGGCGGCGCGGTGGTCGCCGGAGACAGAGGACACGGCGGCGGGCGGCTCGGGCGTCGCGGGCGTTGGTGCTCCGGTGGTTCTCGTGCTCGGGGAAGTAGCCGACGGGGAGCGGAGCGTCGAGGCAGAGAGGTTGGCGCGGCGGGGTCGTCGATCCCGTGCTGGTGCGGAGAGGAGAAGCGGCCGGAGGTGCCCGGGGCGGCGGCGAGCTCCTGTTGATGACGTGCTCGTCGATCGGCTGCGAGCAAACTTCGCGGACGATGTCAGGGAGGTGCGCGATGACGAGGGAAGTCGAATGGAGGGAGATTCGGGGTCGGGCGCTCACTGTGGCGGCCGGAATCGGGGAAAGACGGCGGCGGCAGAGGCGGACTCTGGCGAGGTAATACGGCGGCCTGGGGGCGAGATTCGGAGGGGGAGCAGAGGGCAAAGAAAGAGGAGGTCGAGGGCTTTAAGTAGACGCGGATAGGAGCAACTAATTCCGTTTAAATCGGGCGGATTTGGATCTGCAGATCGAGTTCGTCTCGGGGCCGGTTGCTTGCGCTGGAGGTTGCAGCTCGATGACGTCACGGTTGGCGTCATGGTGGGTCCCACCGGTCAGAGAGAGAAATAGAGAACAGAGAGGGAGGCGGGCTGGTCCTGGGCCGGTGTTGGGCTGGCTTGGGCAGCTGGCCCTCTTCTCTTTTTTTTGTCCAAAACTTTTTCCTTTTTCTTTTCCCTGTTTTCTTTTATAACTTTTGAAATAATGCTCCAAATCAAGTGAAATGAATTTTTAAGAATTTGTAAAATTTAAGATAATCATTTGGGACATTTGGCAACCTTTTCCAAAAATAATTTATTTTTAAATAAATTCAAATATTGTTTATATGCATAAAGGACACCTTTATGCCATTTAATAAATAGGCTTTTATAACATCTTTTTGAATTTAAAATAAAATCCAGAAAATTAGTATGAGTAATACCATTTAAAATGATAGACTCCAACCATTATTTTGGGGCAAAACACTTTATTTAAGTAGAGTTTGATAAATCCTTTATAATTACAAATACCCATTTAATTCTGGGCTTTGTCAAAATATTTGAAATACTTTGCCAAAAAGGTTTTTAGGATTTTATAGAAATCCAAATTAAGTATTTTATTTCCAAAACCTTAAAACTTGAAAATGAAGGATAAAAGAATATTTAAAATAATAACCCTTTGAAGAAATCAAAATAATCTTCAATGATGGTTTTTCTTGATTTTTGGAGACTTTATCTATTTAATAATAAAGTTTTAAATTTTGTGATTTTTAAAACATTCCAAAATTTGGGATGTTACAATAAATGGTAGAGAGAAACTTGGGCCGCTAATCTAAGCCATGCATCATTCCTGGTGGAAATTTACATACATGCTGTTTTGAACTTCCTGTGATACACCCTGCAATAAAAAGCTATATCAATTCGTAAATAAAAAGGGTGTTGAGGTTGGTCATTATGTTTGTTTGTATTGTTGTTGTGATGTGGGCTTGATCCATATCATGGGACAAGAGGTACCCCATTTAAGACTCTTGATAATACCATTATTACTTACAATGATAGATAACTTAAACTTGCTCTGTTTCCCAAGTTGAGTAATCATGGTGTAGGTACTTGTATTCAAGGGGCATGAGACATCTAACCTTTACTTTATCAAGGCCACTACTCATATTTGATTTCACATTTAACTTTAATCATTCAAATGCTTACCATATAGAGCAAAAGCATAGGAAAAGGAATATGATTCAGTTGTCCAACATACAATGGTTATTTGCTTTCAAAAGTAAGAGTGATTGCTAGAGCTTCTACTTATGTTGCCCTCATGTGTATGAGTTTTAATTCATCAATCTTACATTGCAACTGAGTATGATGATGATACAATGCCCGTATTTATTTATCAACCATAAGTCCATCGATGCATATAATGATCTATGTACTTATTTACTCGAGGACGAGTAAAGGTTTAAGCTTGGGGGAGTTGATACGTGCATTTTATATCATCATTTTTATATCTTATATTATCATATTGGTATGTTATTTGCATTGTTATATCGATGTTTTGCATGTTTTAGATGATTTATGGGACTTTCATACAAAGTCCCTATTTTTGGCATTTAACATCTGGGAGGCAGAATACCCCCCTTTTTCTTGTTTTTATTGTTTCAGGAGTTTCGCGGACTCAAATAATTAAAGGAAAAATACCACGCCAGTTTTTCATCAGGAGAAGGGTGGAGGAAAGAAGACCGAAGACAGGAGGGCCACAAGGCCCAAATGGGGTGGGCCCACGCGGCCCATGTACCTGGCCACGTGGGACCCACCAAGTAGGCCCTCGAGCACCTCCTCGCATGGGGCTTTTTACCAACACCTTCGTCTTCGCCGAAAAGGGATGCCCTAATTTTCCCCGAATTATCTGAGGCCGTGGCGGCGGCGGAGCTCCTGATTCTCTCCGAAGGGGGTCAGATCCTGCTGCTCCGAAGCTCCGGAGAGGGGGGAAATCGCCGCCATCATCATCACCTCTCCTCCTTGGCGTGGGAGGAGGCCTCTACATCACCGTCATCACCATCACCATCACTAGCACCATCTCCATCACCATCTCTGTGATCCACTCTGTTCCCCTCATAGTTTGAGAGTTGCTATACCCTAGATCATTGGCTAGTGCTCCTATTCATGTTTGTGATTGGGTACTTGTCATTATTTGGTGGTGAAGTATTTATTTCAGATTGTGTTGTACCCTTTATGCCACTGATTATGATCATGTTTGCACGTTGTGAGTAATTCCCATATGTTCCTGAGGGCATAGGATGAATTGGCAATGATTTATATATAACATGTGTTGGTATTTGGTCAAGAGTTTATCTTTTATGTGATTCTATGATGGTGTTGTGCGAACGTCGACTGCACAACACTTCACCTTTAAAGGGATCATAAGAGAACAACGTAGTGTAATGAATTGAGGAAGACTTGGGAGGACAACTAAGCCCAAGACGGAGTCATGCAGTTATATTATGTGGGTAGTAGTGTCGGGGACCTTAGAGTGTAATGCTATGGTGGGACTTTATGTCTTAATAATTCTTGTGCAAGTCATTAAATTGGCCACATGATCCATCATAAGGGGTTGTAGTTTAATTATTTAGCTATGCCTAGTTATGGCTCCGCCCCAAGAAGATTAAAACTTGACAAGATATGCAACGTGTTGTTTAATAAATCTCTATGCCTAGTGATATCCATGCCGCCATCGGGAACGTTTTCCACATATAAGACACACAACACTTGAGCTTGTCCTCTATCCACATAGAGGATTGGGCTTTCTCTCTCTTTGAGAGCTTTCTAATTGCTACTATTTATTTTAAGCATTTTTATTCTTTTGCATTTATACAACCAAAAATCCCAAAAACACTTGCATCTTTTATTGTTTTATTTATCATTCTTTCTAACCAATACCTTCAGCTCCTCGCGGGTTCGACAACCTTTTCTCATTGAAAGCTACTACAATTGATCTCCTGCACTTGGGAGTCATCACCCCCGGTCGGAACCCTCGCTTCGTCGTCACGCTCCTCTCCCATTCCTCTCCCTCTCACTCGCGTTCTTCTCCCATTCATCTCTCTTGCCGCCCCCGCGTGCTCTCTCTCTCGCCGCACGGCAGCACCCTCCCCATCTCTCTTCCCGTTGCCGGCACCCACGTCCTCTCTCTCTTGCTGGTGTTTTGTTCATCTCTCTCGACAGTGCCCGCGTGCTTCTTCTCGAGGTCAAAGATTTGATTTTTGACACGACGGTGACAGATCTATGGGCGGAGGTGCTCCGGTGATAGATCTGTTGGCGGCGGTGGTGCTGGAGCAGAGGGAGGATGACGACGGCGGTGTTGGAGCAGGGTCCGCCAGGACGGGAGGATCTACGCGGGCCACCAGGACGGCAAGGTCCGCGTGTGGCGCGCCTCCGTCTGGCTGCGGCACTTCGACGCCATGTCGTCGACGGGCTGCTCTACTCCGGGTCATGGGACCCGACGTTCAAGGTGTGGTGCATGGCAGACTCACGGTGCCTCGACTCAGTGGGCACGCACCACGACGTCATCCTCACGGTGGCCGACGCGGGCTTCGAGGTGCTGGCGTTCATGGGCTCCGCGGCGGAGGCGCACGTGGTGTACTTGGCTTCGTCGGACGGGGTCGTGATGCACTGGCACTAGACCGGAGAGTGGGAGGATGACCGCGGTGCTGGACATCGCCTGCGTGTGGAGCACCAGAGCAGAGTCATGGTCTTCGTCGTCTCGATGCCATGGTATGTCGTTTACTCCCAGTGGTGTTTGGTGTGCCTTGGCCTCTCCACTTTGAGGATTCGATTTGTTTGGAACAGATTCAAGAATTTTCAGGATTTGTTAGGGAGAGGTTTGCTAGCACCAGGAGTAATTAGGACAGTGGGGGAGCTCTCACACACACTGTTTGTGCTTGTGCTTGTGCTTGTGCTGAAGTGTAATCCTTGAGTAGCAGTAGGTTTACCTGAACAATATTCATTTTCTTGATTACATAATTTTGCTTGCGTAACTTGTTTGTTGTACTGCTTTTGTAACTTGATGATGTCTACTACATGCTTCTATTCTTGTAGACTTGTTGGACCTCCAAGCGCAGAGCTTTGTAGGACATCGGCAAATTTCCCTTAAGTGAGTAACCCAAGGTTTATCGAATTCACGGGAGGAAGAGGTTGAACGTATCCTCTCTCAAGCAATCCTGCAATTAAGATATAAGAAGTCTCTTGTGTCCCCAACACACCTAATACAACGGCTAATTATATAGGTGCAATAGTTCGGCGAAGAGATAGTAAAATGCAAATGATATGGATGGTAAAAGGTGATTTTGTAATTCTGTAATAAAAATGGCAGCAAGCAAACAAGTGACAAAAGTGACCAAAAACGGTGTATCAATGCTTGGAAACAAGGCGTAGGCTTCATATTTTCACTAGTGACTACTCTCAACATCATTAACATAATTAAACATATGATAGTTCCCACAAAAACACATGCATGGTAGACGTTACTCGGAGATCATTCTTTCATGGATCAAATAGGATGAGAATTGCGTAGGGCTATGAAAAGCACACCTTAAAGTTCGTATTCCACATCTATGGACACTTCATGCTATCACTATCCGCATCCAAAGATAGTACTAACAAACAGCACAACCTATTTCTTGAATAGTCTTTTTCTTCAATAACACAAGCATCAAGAAACATCATGATCTATTCAATCCAACAATAATAAAGAATAAACTCATGATAAGATCCCTCTAATCTTGTTACATAGAGCCACACACGGCACCCTCACTGTCACCGTGGTACCGTGATCACAACGGTGAGTCCGCAAATTATACTAGATAACACCACTTGAGCAACATATCCATTACACATAGGAAAACTTCATGTATTCAAGTATACTAATAAAGCTCATGATCACAACGAAGATCATACCATGGGAGAGATAGATAACCACATAGCTACTTGAATAAGCCTCAGCCCCAGTGAAGACTACTCACACATGGCCATGGTGAGTAGGAGCTTGATGGAGAGGTGCAGCCCGGAGGGGAGATGGCGGCCCGGCGGCGGCCCTTGCCCCCCCCCCCCCCCCCTTCAAGCTTGGAGATGGTGCTGGTATGGAGGAGGGTTTCCACCTCACGGCGGCTGCCTTGGAGGAGGAAAATTCGTGGTGGCTTGTGACCTAGGTTTTCTCTCTTTATAAAGATTTCCGAATTCCCGTCATCAGATTTTTTGGCTTCATTAAAACGGGGATATCTCGGATGTCCGGACACGGATTGGACCGAATTTTAGGTCTAGAACGATTGGCGGAAAATTCCCCACAACTTGCGCGACCAAGTTTTTTCGATTTAATGTATTATTCGGGTCGGTACGAGGCCATCTTCAAAAATAGTTTTCAGACAGATTTCAGAAAAGTCCAATTCGACTCCAACAAGGTTTAATTTTTGCACTTTTGTCAATTTACAAGTAATTCCTAAACATCAAAGTGTAAAACAAGAACATTGTGTACTTTTGCCACTATTAATAGGTTAGTCCAATAAATCCATAAAATGATATAAAATTATAATAAACACATGGAAGATGTAAGTATTAGTAAAAAACTTCAACTTCCAACTGCTTATCTTATAGATAAAGTCAATATAAAGATTCATGTTTAGTCTGACGATGTAATATGATCAATGATACCCAGGGTCAATACTATATGTTTGCTTTGGTGTAGATAGAAGGAAAAGGAAAATTGACTCAACATTAAAAGTAAAAGAAATGTCATTCGAAAAGGGAAGCAGGGATTAATCATGTGTTAGAGCTTTTTATTTTTATAAAACAGAAGTAAAATAATTTTGATAGATGCATGCTTTCGTCAACGATTTCACAACAGAGAAGCTATCTAGTTCCCCATAACAAGCAAGGCTTTTAGACTTGTGAGAGCAGCTGGTTTTAGAGGAACGAGTACATTCCTCTTTCTCCTTGGTTTCAGCACTGTCTAATGTTTGAGCTGATTTTTCAGATTTTCATTGCGCGGAGGAGAATGGTGAGTTATATTTATATTTTGCTTAAGCTGCTCTCGAATTGATTCAAGTGAAGGCGTAAACCATCGACACCGGGTGAAAGGGGGGAAATGACCTTGCTTGTCACAAGTTATATCTAGTTCTCTACTGCTTCCTCGTGAGCTTAAAAACAGAGTCACAAAAAAGGGTATTTTGAATATTTTAAAGGTAGCACATGACAAATTTACTTGGAATGACAAGAAATACCATGCATAGGTAGATATGGTGGGCTCAGCTGGCAAGATAGTTTGGCTTTGAGATTTGGATGCACGAGTGAACTCTACACTTAGTACGAATTTTTGGGCTTAACAAAAGAGGTATTTAAAGCAAACATCTAACATTAACCGGTAACAGAGTAACATAAGACATTAGTCAATCATAACCATAAATGCTCCACACTGTCTACTTTGTTGACCAAACAATTCTTTTGATAAAAAGATTAGCTTTAAGAATTAACAACTACGAAACAGCACACAGTTTCAAGCTTTTAATAGTATTTATTTACTAATCAATTTACACTCAAATAACCAGCAAATTTAAGCATTCATCTTAATATCTCAAAACAAATGAGAAGTATCAAGTATCCACACAATGATCTACAAGACTATGCAGGCTTTCATTTCATTCCAATATCACATGGATAGCATTTTGTAACTTTAACGATTCAAGCACCTTATCAATAACAACTCTCCAACAAGTATAAGTGAAGAATAAGAGAGTTTAACATCAACAACTAGCAGCCCTAAACAAGATAAAAGCTAAAAGCGAGAGCTTACTAGCAAACAAGCAGTAGCTAAGAATACTCAACAAGATATAAGCGAAGCAAAGGAGCATTCAAATGAAAAAGCGGAACGTGTCTCTCTCCCACACAAATAAAGCTAGAATCCAACAAGGATATGACCAGCAAACAAACAAACAAAACTGAAAGCAAAAAGACGCTCCAAGCATAGCACAT